>CM053789.1:754223703-754641203 GCA_028749045.1 Cupressus sempervirens | reverse complement strand
CTAGGGAAACCCTGGCCAAGGGAAAACCCCGATGGGGATGACACACTCTAAATGATCCACTAAACAAAAGAATCTAGTTAAGGATATTGACTCCATTAGGAGTCTATTAATTACATATAGTGTCTTGAGACCTTGATAGAGGACTACACCTTGTTAAAAGCCTCAACCTTGTTAGGAGTTGCTTCAACCCTTTTAGGGGTTGGTAGTACAATTACAATATATACAAGAAGAGCCCACTGCCCTAACATGCAATATACAATTAAGGTTCTTTACAAAAGTAGATATACATACAATACTATCTCACTGTTGTACTTTACAATCCATTTGATCATACACTAGATTTAACATTACACAAGGCTCACATATCTCATATACATTCCTTCACAATAGTTCACATGTCATCACATTTCACAATTGGCTGCGCAAGATATGATCTTTACCTATACCTTGCAATTTATCAAAACTTTGATTAGTCGGCCTTGATACTTCCACAAATTTGGCTAATTATAAAATTAACTTAGGGTTAACATCTAGGATGTTGTCCCATCATAGTAAAGTAATTATTTTGTTACAAAAATAATTCCTTAAGTCATACATATCATTTTACTATCGTGTCCTATTCTGCTCAGTTAATTACATGTACTAGTAATTCCTCTCTAACTAATTCCGTATAGTCCATACAAATCTCCATACTAACATATGTCACCATGCCATTGTCAACTATCAGTCCTCAATAGCGCATGTGCTAACTCATAATTTGTCATCCATACATATCAAATCTATCTCTGTGCTGCTACAAACTCTCCAATACTTAGACAATTTTTTGTCACTAATTTCACAATGAAATACTAAAATATATATGCTGTCATAAATGACAACACTAACTCATCTACCTAGCCATATTGCCAACAACCTCCCCCTTTGACATTGATGGCAACATATGGGAAAATTGGCTAAGTTCCAAAATGCTATCATACAAAACAACAATAAATACAAAAAGAAGCTACTCAAAATTGGCCTTTAAAACTTCAAAATTTTATTCATGTCTTGATGGATCATTACATTCCTTATCACTCCTTTTACAATGATTTTCTATATACATATCTAAGCTCCCCCTTAAATGCACACGTGCACGCGCGCACACACACACACATTTTATATAATTTTCCTTTACATTCTTTTCCCCCTTTGACATTAACGACAAAGGTGTCCAAAATAATATGTACGAGACAAAATTGTGTTACATTTCTATGTTCTAACTTGAAATTCTTGATATATAATCTGCAAAACCAAGTTCAGCTTCTCAAGCTCCTCCTTCCAATTGTCTTTTACTATATCAGATATGCTGATAAGTGCACATAGTGTATATGATGCAACTTCTACTGCACTCAAGTCTGTATAGGTGAAATTGTCATAGGATTCCTTTGCTACAAGACACTCCTCCAATTGCCTCTACAAAATGCTAACTTTAGGAGATAAATATTCTCTAAGGATAGTGAATCTCTTTATTACCTTCTCCTTTTCAAATTCAATGCCTCTGATAACATCGTGAACTATCTCCATTTCTGCTTCAATGTCTTCAATGCTCACATTTGGTTGCTATAATCTGATAGTGAGTGTTTGAAGCTCACTCATTTTGCCTTTGATCATGTCATCAAATTATGATAAGTAATTGTATGACATTGCGCATTGTCCATATGATTTCATTCCTTCATCTATGTTCTTCCTCAGCTCCTTTACACAAACATTCACCAGAGCTAGTGTAGGTGGTGATATTGCCAACAATGTTGCTTCCATACTCTACAAAGAGATTTTCTTTATTATCTACTATTATATGAGTACTATCTATTAGGAATAAAGTGTCTCAACCTTGGATGATTCCTATTCTTATTATTTATTTTGTAAATGTATTTTTTTTGCAAATAATGTAATTAAGTGCGAGTGTACATGTCTAGTTGACATGTTGATGTGTCACTCTACTTGTATGTGTTGATATCTTGAATTGTGTGTAAGGAGATCATGGTTGAAATGGTTATGACAGATTCCTATGATGTGTAAGAGCTATCTCTAGAAGATTCGATGACAGGTGAAGACTTGAAAACATGTGGCAATTGATAACTGAGTATTTTACACTCGATTCTCCAACTCACAACTGATATTATTAATTACTTTGCATCATGCATAAGAAAATAAACCAATACTGCTGAACAATAAACACAACCATACACAATGAAAACTCATAAAACATTATTTTTTAACTAAGGAAACCCTGGCTAAGGGAAAACCCCGGTGGGGTTGGCACCCATTGAGTGATCCACTAAAAAAAAGAATCTGGTTAAGGATATTCACCATGTTAGGAGTCTATTGAGTACATATAGTGTCTTAAGTCCTTGAAAGAGGACTAGGCCCTATTAAAAGCCTCAACGTTGTTTGGAGTTGCTTCAAATCTATTAGGAGTTGGTAGTATAATTACAATGCATGCAGGAAGAGACCACTACCTTAACATGCAATATACAATTAAGTTTCTTTACAAATGTAGATATACATACAATACCGTCTCACTATTATAGTTTGCAATTTGTCTAATCATACACCAAATTTTGTATAACACAAGGCTCACATATCACATATACGTTCCTTCACAATAGTTCGCATGTCATCACATTTCATAATTGGTTGCGCAAGATATGATCTTTACTTATACCTTGAACTTTATCAAAACTTTGATTAGTTGGCCTTGATACTTCCACATGTTTGGCTAATTATAAAATTAACTCAGGGTGAACATTTAAGATGTTGTCCCATCACAGTTAAGTAATTATTTTATTACCAAAATAATTCCTTAAGCCATGCATATCATTTTACTGTCGTACTCTATTAATTACCTATATTGGTAATTTCTCTATAACTAATCCTGTACAATCCATATAGATCTATGCATTGACATACTCTATCATTCGTACATACCAAATCTATCTCTGTGCTACTACAAACTATCCAATAGTTAAGACAATTTTGTATCTCTGATTTCACAATGAAATACCAAAATATGCATGCTTCCATAAATGACGACACTAACTCATCTACCTAGCTATATTGCCAACAAATACTGCTAAACCTAAACCTAATCCTATAGACGATTTAAAATTTAACCCTAACTGCAACCACAACCCCAATCCTATACTTAAACTATATTGTATCCTAAACCCATTCCTATCACTAACTCTGATATTTTATATCCCTACCTCAATCTTAAAAATAACCCTAAACTCTATGCATAACTATAATCCTAATTGAAAAATCTTAATCCTAACCTTATTAATAAAGTTTATATCCTAATTATAAATGTTCTTTGTTAAATTTCCTTTGTATAAATATACATGTATAGCAAAAATTAAATGTAACATTGCATACAAGAACCTTTAGTTAACTTAAAAGGATTTTAATGTTCTTTTACAGATCACCATATGCCACTTCAATTCTCCACTACAAGCTTTCTTATAACATCTCATATGCTACACATCACAATTTTGAATACTACAAACTACAACACTTGAAAATTTACACTCTTTACTAGTATGTTTTAGATCAAATGCTAGCAATATGATTTCTAATTGTTCTTCTCAAATACAATGTTTTCTATTTTGAAGAATAATTTGTTTTCTTCAAATATTTGTCTTTTCTCAAGAACACCATGGAATTGAAGTACATGAGAGTGAGAATTTATTGACATGTATATTAATAAAAAAAACATTATGTTTCTTCTCTATTGTGTTCTAACTTTTTAGTTGCCACATTACCTATGTTTTTTATAACATTGTACTAAATTGTTACATCACATCGATTGGTTTATGTTAGCACTTCATCAAGAAGTATCTTTGTTTTATTGTAATATTACTTATCTTTGCTTAATTTTAATATTTCTTAATATGTCAACTCACCTATTTGTCTCCATAGCAACATAATACCTCTTCTTTTTCTAACATTTAATTAAGCAAATCACTTCTATCGACCTATAGTTGCACATACATAAACACCCAACTACTAGGATATATATATTTGATATTTTCCTGATGATGTCCTCTTATTCTCACACACACACACACACACACACACACACACACACACACACACACACACACACACACACACACACACACACACACACACACACACACACACACACACACACACACACACACATCGATATCACCTTCTTTAATTCTCACTCTTTCCCATGTATCTCTATCTTTTCATATTCCTATCTTCCTCTCCATCTATATCTCATCATCTTTCTTTATTATTCACTTAATCTCTCCCATATCTCCTACTATATATATGTCCTTCTTTACATCTCTCTAAATATCATTTCCAGTATCTTAATATTTATATCTCTCCATATTTCCCCCTCTCTAAATTTATCTCTGACCCCCCTCTCTCTTTACATTTCCTCTCTCAAATCCCTATTTCTCTCCCTCCCTCTTGCCTATTTATATTAATCAATATCCTTCTCCATAATATCTCTTTGCTTGTATCTATTTCTCACTCATATCCTTAGAATCTCTCTTAGGCCATTTTTTCCCCTCGTATTTATATAAATCTTTCTCTATATCACTCTCTCAAATACTTATCTCTGTCACTTTCTTTATCTTTTATTCTCCCCTCTCTCCCCATCTCGTGTGGTCCAATATCTATCTCTTTATTGCTCAATGAATGTCTACTTATAGCTCTCTCTCTCTCTCTCTCTCTCTCTCTCTAAATTACCCATGTATGAGACTTAGAAAATTATTATCTGTTACTCATAGGCAAGATTTAGTATGTGTGTATGTAAAGGATGCTCATGTCTTGTATTGAATGTGTACATGGAGAATCCATTCTTTATGATTGTGCATTATCCATAAAATGATTCACGAAATGGGTGCATTGAAAAAGGGAATGAATTAGTAATGCATAGATTTGGGAATAAATTAGGAAGCTTACTAAACATCAAGGGCTAAAGTACCCCAAGGTATACTCAGAATCCATATTTACTACCCCATCACTAGAATGCAAAAATGAGCAGAGTGTATGCCCCCACCTTAAAGTCATTGCTAATAGTTTGACATGAGAAATGAATTTAACATAAATATACACACAATCATTGAGAGATGTTTCCACTATGAGATACCCTGTGGAGAAGACAAATCAAGGGAAATAGTTATATAACATACAAGAGCACAAAGGGATCTACTAACTTCGAGGTCAATATGATAATATGATAACATGTAAATATTATATCAAGTATGAAATATCATCGTCCCCCAAAGAAATTAGAACTACAACACAATGGAATAAAGACACATAAGAGTTACAAAGAAGAGTCTTTTTGGACCACCACCATGGAGACCAAAAAGAATTGGTGCTACCATGTCACAAATCCAAGTAAGCAACACAAGGTTATAATTACAAACAATAACACATATACAACATAACATAGAATGACAAATAGAAGAGGTAAGATACAAATTGAATAATGATACAACATTTTTGATTCCTCTAGCACCTTGCACCAATGAAGCAAAAAGATTCATCTAAAGAAATATAAACAAACAATAAGAAAACATAGTACAGGGGAAGCACATAACAAAAAGAAAATACACAAAAAGCTACTATGATAGAGCACACACTTCAAGCATGTCTCCCTACTCCCCTATCTTGACTGGTTCTAATACGAGGTGTATAAATTTCAAGATGAACTATATCCAACATGGTAGGAACAACAACTAAATCCAAAGAAGGGCCCTCAAGAGAGTCACTATGCTTTGGTGTAGATGCAAGCATAAGTTGCATAGAAAGCATGCTAATAAATAAACATCAAGATCAATAATTTCAAGTATATCACCATCTAAAGTATCTTCTTCATCTAAATTAATAGCAATACAATCCAAAATAGGAATATCTATCTCAGTAGTATGATTAACTTCCTTGACAAACATGGCCTATCGAGAAGCATTCATATGAGCTTTAGTAGAAGCCTAGTAGTTCTTTTGATGTTCACGAGCAAGTTGATTATGATTAGTTTTATTTGAGATTTATTGAGAAGGAGGATCAAAAACCATAGGTGTTGGAAATGTAATGCAAGATAGGGAACTAGGGGGGTGGGGGGGGGGGGGCATGAATCAGGAACCACTTAAACTTCTTTCTCTTAATCCACTTTGTTAAGTTGTCTAATCTACTTGCATGTAAGAAACATAAAGTAGTAAAGTAACAACACCATAACATAGTATTTGGTAACCTAGAAACCCTCCAAGTAGAAGGTAAACCTGGGGTGGGGATGACACTCACAATGCTTCACTACTGCAGAAATAAATTTGTCTTGTTAAGGCTTACAATTGATCACTTCTAGTGATATAATTGGTTAAGAGTAATAAGGACTATTAGATCCACCTTGTGATAGGATTTATACAATACAATTAAGTATGCACTCTACTAAGAGTTTTTGCAAAGAAATATTAGGTCCCCTCGGTTAAAGGATTTAGGACTGATGCACTTGTTAGAAAGAATCGGTGGATTAATCTCTGAAATGTAGCTCTAATTACTAATGTAGATCCTTTGATGTAAACTAATCACTTGACTATGATAAATGAGTCTCTTCTTTTCCTTGTGCTGCTTGTAGCCTTCTAGATATTGTTCTCTTCCATATTCACTTCTATTCAGATCATGGTACAATGATATTGCAATTATGTTTTGGATAAAGAATTACCTCATACTTATATCTATTCAAGTAATTACTTCATAGGTCAACTACAACATAATTATTTCCAAAAAAAGTTACCAAGTTGTCTCAGTGCTATAACTCAGGTCCAATGACTTACTCGGGTGACGTTGAAGATACTTGGGCAACATTGTCACCTTGGCTAACTCTGGCACTTGGTTAACACTGGATGCTCAATTTATACTAATCATTTGGTAGATGCTTTTGGCTCAATTTGCACTGCTCTACCAACTTGATTATCATCTTGGAATACTCTTCTAACTCAGTTCTCATTGGGGCTTGGTAGGACTGTCAACTCAATTGACACTACAACTCAGTGAGAACTATCAACTCGGTTGACACTACTTACTTTCTACAAGGTTAACATTGTTGGATTGGTTCCTTTGTGAGCTTGATTAACACTGCAAACTTGTAACTTAGTTACTACTGTCTTTCATTATGACTAAGTGTTTTGATACTAATTGATAATATATCTTGCAATGAGTTTAACAATCCCCTCCTTTGGCATTAGTGACAAAAACACTTATCATGTACAAGATCTAAAATTAAAATTTCTTCAGTCAAACTCCCCCTTTGAGTGTACTCTATTTTGTAGCTCGGTTTGTACTAAATAATCAACAACTTGATTTGAACTCAAAACTTTATGATTTTTAAAAATTGTTTTTGTTTTTCTGCTTTTTACATATCTTTCTTGCTGTACACATTTCTCCTTCCTATACATATCTACCTTTACATGTATACAAATATGTATATTTATTTTCCCTTTTATATACTTTCCCCCTTGTTTTTATTACAAATGCCAAATTTGTTTTATGCCAAAATGAGAAGGAAAATCATGGTGCACCTTCAAAATTATAGACAAAGTCTTATCCAAGTTATCTTGTAGCACCTTCAAAATGTGTAGATCAATCTGAAGCTCTACGTATAACTCATACATATGATCTTTAATTGACATATTTGTATCCTTGACGAGTGTCAATGCATTGTACATTCTCTTTTGCATAGTGTCCCTGTGGGGAAGTATCATACTTTTATGTCAATTAATTTTGCCTTAATTTTGGCTTCTTTCTTAGTAGTTTTTCTTGAAGATTCGTCAAGAATCTGGTTTTTGCAAAATGATTGGAACTGGAACTTGGATTGAGTGCCAACTGATTTGCACTATCCTTCAAGTCTATGTCAATATTGGCTAGTTTCTCTTTTATTTCTTTGGTAAAGTTAGTGGAATCACTCAACTTTACAAAGAAAGATATAATATTATTTACAACAATTTCTAGTGTGGAAATTAAAGTAGAAAGTTCTACTTGATCAATTGCAATTTTCTGTGCTACATTCTCTAACACTTTATTCTCAAACTTTCTTTTAGCTTTCTCAAGGAGTTTGTCTTGCCCATCAACATCCTCATTGAACTTATGAACATTATCAATTAATTGATCAATGATAGGGCCTTTTTCATTTACCTCTATATATAGAGCATCCACAAATATTTCTTTGATGTCCCCAAAACTTTGCTTCCATCTCTTTCAACCCTTAGCATCCACTACATAACTCTTTTCTTCCATAATTCTCCCAAAATATCCATTTTTCTAGTAGATAGATTGGATTGATCCCAACTTGGGATCATAATATCTTCGTCTAGATCTATGTCATCAACTATCTTTTCTTTTCCTTTTCTCTTAACAACTAATGAAAGTATGATCTCTTTGCCTTTGTTAACTGAGTCCTTCTACTATAGCTCAGTTGAGACTATGGGATCCTGTTGCTCGGACCTCTGGGAGACAGCTTGGTGAAGGTGTAACAATCTTCACTTCATAGCTTGGTTGAACTGGGTTCAACTTAATGGATTTTTTCTCAAATGCTGCCTTAGCTGGAGTGGTGGGAAGAGATGCCATAACCTCTGCATCAATCTTCTTAGGATCAAAATCTTCAATTGTCTAAATCTTTGGTAGGTCTCCCTCTTCCTTGATGTTAAAAATGTTCTTCCACATATTTTTTTTGGACTGCACAACATCTTCTATTTTATTGGACAAAAATTTAAAATCTTTAAATCTAGGAGTCTATCTGCTTCCATGATTAGTCATTGCCTCCTTGATTTCTTTGTCAGAGAGATTTGGCATTATTTTTCTCAAAGTCTACTCTCTGATGTCTTTTTCTATTTTCGTTGCATTAACCCAATGGTGAGAGAAAACCTTTAGTAGGGCTTCAAGATCTTTCCCTTTAAGTTCATAAGGTTCATATTTCCACTTTCCATCTTCTCAACCATTTCATCTTCAATCTTCTTCTGCTCATCCTTGCTTCTTGTTTCATATTTCAAATATTTGAAATCTACCATCCCACTACCTTCTTTTAATGTCTTCACTTTTTTTTTTCAAAGGTAGGTGGTGGCTTCTTGAGTGAGATGATAGGAGTATTATCTTCATTATCAAGCTTTAGTTTCTTTCTTTACCTCCTTGGCTTGGTGGCAGTAAACACAAGAGTAGACCTTTTTTCCCTCTTTGGTGGAGGTTTTGATGAGGTCTTCACCTTCTTCTTAAGAAGTTCCTCTGCCTCTTCTTCTTCTTCATCTTCAATTGCATCTTATTCTTCAGCTTCATCTTCTATATCATCATCCTTTCCTTCAGTGAGTGAGAGAGGTGAATCTGATTTTGCAAGTTTCTTTCCTATGATTTCCAACCTCTTCTTTCCTCTCTTCAAAATTTGAGGAATCTAAATCTGAAGTGAGATTCTTGTCTTGGATTCCTCATGTTTTCAAAAAATATGTAGCCATGGGGTCCATAAGCTCATTGATGAGAGCCTCAATAATGACTCTTGTATCATCAATATTTACCTCATATGCTAGAGGTTTTACCCATGCAATCCTAGGTCTGACTGTTTGTATATGAACTCTATCACAATCAACTAGGAAGCATATATCTTGCTCATAATCATCTACCAACTTCTTAGGAATCCTAAGCCTTCTTTACATCCTTTCCTTGAAGTTATCAATGTATGCATCCATGATGCTTTCAAAGTTCTCACCCATCTCATTTATGAATTCATTGATTTAATACAATACTGGGGTGTCCTTTCTTCAAACAACATTTCCTTTTGAATTTTTTTTTTGTACATAGAAGAATAAACATACTAAGAGTGAAACAAATTTACATGAGTTATTCCTAGAGGCCCGAATTCTTTCCACATTCTTGCTTAGCTAGATGTAGTGCCTGCCCCTAGTTTACATTTTCGAGCTACATTTCTGATATCATTGCCAAACTCTTTTAGGCCAATTTATGTTTGATGATTAGTATTATTATTTTAGAGATTATCAGATGATGTTTACACTCAGTTTATTATATGATGAGATTACTTGGTACTCTATATTTCATGCATGTATGATGATTATTCAATGGTTTCAGTTATCGATGATGATTAGTTAGATGGCTTATTATTCTAGGTGCTTCTTATGGATACTTACCCCATACTACATGTGTATGGTGTGCGTGTTGTTTTATTTATGTATGGTGTTTCTGATATGGTTAAGGAAGGGAGTCGTAGTCACCTGCTAGTCGGGATCTACACGATGCACCACTTCTTGCCATTGTCTATTTAGCTTAGAATATTGTGTTTGTACATGCGTGAATTTTATGCAGGTTGCAGGTACTGGGTATCGACTTCCCTGAATTGTCAGGATGAGCATACCCTATCGCACTATCTCAATGGTAAGAGAGGGGAGATAAACTCTTAAGTCCAAATCCTAAACCCTTTAGCCAATTGTCCTAATTGATAATTAGGACAAGTATCTAAGTTAAGTACCCTCCGAATGCATCAAATGATGTAATTTCATGATTATAACCCTTTTTGTTTGATATGGTATGTATTTTTCTATGATGGGTTTTCGTATGTTGCTTTATGAGTCCTTGGTGTATTTTTTATTAATTAAGTCTAATTAAAAAAGATTAATTAATGATTTAATTTAATAGAGAATTATTATGATATCTTTATATTTAATTAATTGAGAAATTAATTAAATAAAAGAATTAAATTTGGAGATTAAAGTTCAAAGATAAATTTAGAACAGGATAATATTTATTTAATTTAATAATAATATATTTGGAGTTCATTTTTAAATAAATGCTAAATATTATTGTTATTTAAATTAATTAAATATGTTATCAATTAAGTTCTAAAATAAATTAAAAGTTGAAAGATATTAATTTATTAAGAATTTTAGATCGCATGATCTAAACATGAGTTTAAATATAAGAATTAAATTAAAAGATTAAATTATAGAAATTAATAATGTTATTTTAATTTCTTAAAAGTGCACATAAGATTTAAAGTAATAAATTAATTAAGAATAGAAGTCAAGTGAAATTTTAAATAAAGTTATTTATTAATTCAACTTAATGTGCATGAAAGTTGAATGCAAAAGAATAAGAAAAGATAATAAAAGTTAATTTGGAGTTAACTGAGTTGTGCAAAGAGTCTTCTCGGGTAAACGCACAATTAGTGCCCTGATTTGAGGAAAAATTGCTTATCACAACTTTGGGGGTTCATTTTTGGGATATACGAAGTTGGACGGGAATTTTTGGAGAGACAATTTTTGGAAGCGAATTTCAGAAAGCTGATACCAAGAAAGTTTTCCAGAGGAAGGTTATTGAGAGGAGCGAATTCTTTTACAGTTCCTGGAGATTGCATAATAGCATCAGGATCAGGTAGGGTCTTGTGTTTTCAATTATCGATTTATTACGCAATTATCCTTTCCTGTCTTCTTCGTGTTTGGGGTTTGTAAATCTGAAATTCTCTATGAGGAATACTTAAACATTACGATATTGGAATTTATCAGATGCTTGTTTATAAACTTCTGTATACATGAGATTTAAATGGGAAGGGTTGAATCTAATACCGAGATTCTAGATTAAACGTTTGGATGAATGACTATATTTTCTATATCAAGATAGAGAAGGAAACAATCTTTCAAGGCATATATTTATATATATATATTAAAAGAAATTATTTTAATATATATATAGTTAAAAAATTTATATCTATATATATATATATTTATATCCAAACAAATTCAAATTTAAAATTAAAAAAAAAAAAAAAATATATATATATATATATATATATATATATATTGATTGTACTCCATTTATATATAAAAAAAAATATAATAATTTATATCAAGTTTGTGGGGGGGGGAGGGAATTACCCCGTGCCCACCCCCCACGGTCGGCTTAGCTGACAGACCTACGTCGCAGGTACTGCGACTGCAGGTACGACATACCTACTGCCGTAGGCTCTGCGTCCGCAGGACTGCGGTAGGCTGTCGGCTTATATAAGCCGACGGTTATAATGAATGAGGTTGATTTTATTTATTTATTTATTTTTTTAAATAGTTTGTTAATTCGTTTTTTCTTTAATATATATTATTTACAAAAACGATTTTTATTATTAATTAAAATTTTTAATTAATGAAATTATTATATATTTTATTTAATAAAAGTTTTATTTTTATTAATACTTAATAAATAAATATTAAATGTATTTCACATAAATGGTAAATATTAATTTATTGATAATTTTGGTTAAATATTAATAATTTAACAATTAATGGATAGATTAAAATAAGTAATTAGATCAATGATTATTGATTACTTTAATTAAAATTAGTTTAATTAAAGTTAATTAATAATGAATACTATTTGATTAAATAGTAGATTTGGAAGATTGACTTAATGGAAGTTATTATAGAAAGGGTTAATCGTAAAGGGGGTAAATATAAAAACTTTGTTACTTGAATTCGACATTAAACTGAAACATAAACCTTACCTTAACTCAAATAATATACTTTCAGATCCAATCCCTGAGACTTTGATGTTGTCTTGTGCTTTGAATGTTTTGGGGTTGGTTTAGCGTTGACCAGTTTAGGTTGTTACCAGAGGCTCGGGGGTTGTGAATGTGATGTCATGATGAATTGGTCTCGATCTTTCTTAACCCGACCATGGTAATGTGATGAAGTGCTCTATGACATGATTGTGTTTACTATTTGTTATTGCTTTCCAGTTTCCTTGTGTGAAGCTGAGGTGTATGTATTTGAGATACCTAACTTAACCATTTCTGAGTCTCGATTAGTTATACTTGTATTACTTTCTGGTTGCTCATTGGAGAACCATTGGATTTTGTGACTTATCATTGATGCCTTTAGTTGCTGATAGAGAACTGTCGTGATTACATGATTACTATTTGATATTATCTGTTGCTCATGAAGAACTGATGTAATTTTGTGGATTATCTTTTTATGATGTTTTTCAGTTGCTTGTATAGGACTGAGGTGGTTTTATTACGATTCTTTGATTTATGATTTCATGAGCCTAGGGTAGGTTATCTATGTGTAGAGTCGGGAAGTGGCTTGCAATGGGGGTCGGAGCCCTAAGAGGCTGCCTTGAGAAACCCATTGTAAGTCATTTTTTAATAAGTGAAAACATTTACACTAAATGAGAGAAAATGAACCTAACAAGATAATTGTATGTTCTCTCCCATGCCTTGAGTGCTAGTACAGACTAGGATGGGGTAGAGAGAACACTTGGTTACGACCTTGCATTCCATAGTAGGCCTCGTCAGTACGAGAGGATACTAGTGGCTGCAGGATTAGTAGGGACCCGAGATTCCTAAGGGATTGCTCGGGTAACTTCTACGTGACTTTTGCGATGACACTTTCCCGCTTGCATATTAGGTTTCCTACGTGTCTTGTGGTACCTCTGGGATTTAGATGTCGATCTTTTTAGGAACCCTTGAGTTAGCATACTTATAGGATTTCCTAGACTTAGAGAGTATTTATGATTATAGGTTTTGTTATCCTATTTGGGACTTGAGACTATCTCCTCAGCGCGGTGGGAGTGGACCATTTAGGTTCCACGCGATCGGGTGGTAGTGCTTTTACTCTTACCATTGAGATCCGTTTCGTGGTCACCGTGGCTAGAGATTTCATGATTGGCATTTACCTTCACTATGTTCTTGGATTATTATGATGGATGGTTAGATTTTATGATAGATGTTTTATCATTATGGATGTATGGATGTATCATGTATGGTGAATAGTTTCATATATTTTTTACTGAACTTTGTATCATGGATTTGAGGATGTTGTATCTTGATCTTTACATATGTATATTCTTTTAAGCCTTTCATACCCTGTGACATGTACAGTGGATGATTGAGCATTCCGAATTAATTTGCCAAGGAACATTCGGAACAAATGTATATTATAGACATTGGAGTTTCTGATTATTCTTTCATATGTATGTGATAGTTGTTAGACTTAGAATTAATTAAATTTAAACGTGACTCAACGTCTTGGGATCTTTAAGAAATGTAACTTACAATGTATGTTGTCAATGATTACATGTTATTGCTTCCGCTACTATGTGTATGTTATACTTTCTTACTTTAAAAAAAAAAATGTTTAGCTAACTTAGTGAAACTTTAGGTTAATTCTTTTGGATCCCTTGGTGGGGCGTTACACTAGACGTGTTGAAGCTAGGCTAGGTCAAAATATAGGTTTTTCTTCATGACCTTGTATGCCAAGTCCATTGCTTCACATGTCACACTATTTGGATGACTTAAACTATAGATTTTATGTGCTATGACGTGGATGCCAAAATTTATTTCTATGTTAGTCACACTATTCAATTTTATGCCTTTACCATTCTATTTAGCTAGGGTTAGCTTTTCCAATTCTGCCCATCCTAGGGTTTTGGTAACCTTTGACTTCCCCAATATAGGATACCTTGTTATCTTGTAAATCATCTTCTTCATGATAGGATAGGTATGCTTGAGCCATAATGATATGTTGTAGACATGGATTAGTATAAGCCTAATCTATTTGATTCATAAATTTCTTGGCATGTGGATGATATGGGTCAAACCCTTTACCTCTAGATATTTATGTTCTAGCTTCAACACATCATTTTCTTACAATGCACCATATGTCTTATCCAATTCAAAATTCCCTAATTCTTGAATAGAACAGCGACAAGATGATCTGACATCATGAATGAGAAGTACCTTGGGAGAAATTGCTAAGTTTTCTTCTTGTGGATCCTTCTCCTTGACAATTGCTAGATATAGCTTGAATTTTAGAGGAATACAACTTGAACTCTTTTACCAACATTTCCAAACCCTTTTTCACATTTTCACTGGAAGATGCTACCATATTTCTTGGTTGATGAAGGATTTGAAGATGGTGGCTTTGCTTGAGACTTTCCTTCAACAAATTCTCTCTAAATTTATTTGGGGGATCGAGGAATACTATGCATTAGAACACTCTAAATTCACAGTGAAAAATAAACTTCAATTTCTCCCTTTTAGTAATTTTTCAATTTTAGGGTTCCATTAATGCTCCATACTTGGGTAGGTAAAAAATTCTTAGTTTGGTCTTTAACCCTTGAATGCTTTGCTAACATTGGCTGAACATGCTTAGTTGAGTCAGTGAATCAATGAAGTCTATCTACACTTGGTTAGGGCTAAGAGGTAACTCAGTTAGGTCTAACAGCTCGATTAAGCCTAAGGAGTGACACGGCTAGAACTAACAATTCGATCAAGTCTATGATTTCCTTCTATTGTAAGTACATTTGATATGCTGATCTAAACTTTCATGCTTGGATGACTGGAACTAATGTGGAATATGAATTTGATCAAAACTCTAGTGATCTCCTTGCCTATTCAAGAAAAGATAGTTGAATCACCCAATCCATTGTCTTGGGTGTCAATAACCTCACTATTTTCACTTGAATTCTCTGGAGATTTCCTCACCCATTGCTACTTCATTTGAGTCTTGATCTTGTCAGCCTTTGATTTTTTTTCATCTTCAATTTTAGCTCTATTCATATTTCTATTCATGCAATTCTTTTCTAGATGACCAAGTTCTTTGCATACATAACATCTTTTGGTAGGATTTCTCTTTTTGAGGCAAGTCCTCATGCAATTAGCTCCTATGTGTCCAAACTGTCCACATAGATAACATTTGTACCTAGTGTTGTAATCACAACCAAAGTTTTCTTTAGCAAGTTTTTTAGTGGGATTCCAATTCTTGGTTCTGCACACTAAAGATTTATGACCTTTTTTGTTGCATGTAAAACATTTTCCTTCAAACTTGGTTTTCTCTGTGCGTTCACTTTCTCTATGTCCAAGTTTGTTACAACTACAACATTTCCCATTAAAATTTGACTTTCCATTACTCCAACATTTGTTTGATGTATGCCTTATCTTTTCACAATTATTACATGTAGGTCTTTTATTGTTTTGGTCTCCTTGCTATGATGATTCTCCTTGTTCAATGTAGCCCAATCCTACTTTTCCTTTGTGTCTATGCTAAGATAGTTCAACTGACTTATCCATGATTTTTTGTGATCTCATTATTCTTTCAGTGGTTTCTTTTTCTACTCTAAGATCATTCATGAGTCTTTCATTTTCTTTCCTTAGATTGACAACTTCTTGATTTGCATTATTTAGTTGATTTGCCATATCTACTTGATGTAGTGAAAGTTTTTGGATTTCATTTTCTTTTTCTTCTAACCTGGTGTTGAGTAATCTTCTTTCGTCTTCTTCCATATTTTTGTCATTTTCAGCTTGGTTCTTCTATTCCATGAGTTCACATATCCTGCTTAAATGAATCTCTTATTCTCTTTTCAATTTTTTGACTGCTTCTTGTAAAATAAGGTTTCTTCAAAGTAGATCTACTATAGTTGCATTTGATTCATCTGAACTTTTCTCTTTGCAAATATCTTCAATTCTTTCTTCCCTATATAGATTGCTATTAATCTTTTCTACCAGTTTTTTTCTTCTTTTCAAGAATTGAGAGAGTTGATCCTTTAGTTAATTGATTTGTTCCATGCCCACATGTAGATCCAACTATTCATTTTCAATGACTTTCTCTAGCTCTTATACTTCCATTGTGTCTATTTTTTTCTCTCAAGCTACTAAATTTTTTTGATAAGAGAACCTTTCTCTGATACCAATTGTTGGAAATGTAATGCAAGCTAGGTAACTGAGAGGTTGGGGGCGGTGGGGAATTAGGAACCACTTAAACTTCTTTCTCTTAATCCACTTTATTGAGTTTTGTAATCTAGTTGCATGCAAGAAACATAAAGTAGTAAAGTAACAACACCATAACATAATATTTGGTAACCCAAAAACCCTCTAAGTAGAAGGTCAAACTAGGGTGGGGATGACACCCACAATGCTTCACTACTGTAATAATAAAGTTGGCCTATTAAGGATTACAATTGATCACTTATGGTGATCTACTTGGTTAATAGTAATAAGGTCTTTTAGGTCCAACTTGTGAAAAGATTTATACAATACAATTAAGTATGTACTTTGTTAGGAGATTCTACATAGGATTGTTAGGTCCACCTGATTAAAGGATTTAGGACTGATGCACATGTTTGGATGAATTAGCGGATTGATCTCTGAAATGCAACTCTAATTTTTGGTTAAGATCCTTTGAAGTAAACTGATCACCCAAGTATGATAGATGATTCTTATCCTTTTCTTGTGCTACTTGTACCCTTCTAGATATTCTTCTCTTCCATATTCACTTCTATTCACCTCATGGTACAATGATGTTGCAATTATGTTTTGGATAAACAAAATACCTCATACTTAAATCTATTCAAGTAATTTATTCATAGGTCAGCTACAACATAATTATTTCCAAAAATATTTACCAAGTTGGCTTAGTGTTGTAACTCGGGTCCAATGACTTACTCAGGCGATGCTGAAGATACTCGGGCAAAACTGTCACCTTGGCTAACTTTTGCATTTGGTTGATACTAAATGCTCGATTCATGCTGATCACTCTATAGATGCTTTTGACTTGGCTCTCACTGGGGATCCATAGCTTTGTCAACTCGGTTGACACTACAACTCAGTGGGAACTATCAACTCAGTTGATACTACTTACTTTTTACAAGGTTAACATTATTGGCTTGGTTCCTTTGTGAGCTCGGTTAACACTATAGACTAGTAACTTAGTTACTATTGTCTTTCATTATGACCAAGTGTTTTGACACTAATTGACAATATATCTTGCAATGATATTAACAATAGATTCCTTACCTTTTGATGACATAAGAGGAGGAACAAAAAGAGGTTGAGGGGTAGAAGGTAGAACTACACTAGGAAGAGGAACCACTTAGGAGAAGGAACCATACTAGAAGAAGAGACTATAATAGGAGAAAGAAGCACATTGGGAGGATCAATAGGTGCAAGAGGTGGTTGACCATTAGAAATAGAAGAATCAAAAGAAATAGGCATATAAGGTTTAGGTAAAAGACCATGAGAAATATCCCCTGGCATTCTTTACTCAGAAATCTTTCAACATTTATGAACTTGATAAGTGCAAAAAATTTAATCTAGACGAGTAAGAGGTGTAGTAGGAATAAAAGGCCAAAAGAAATCAAGAGTAGCACAATTTCAAGGTATATAAGGATGGAAAAGACTATGATTGATCATCTTAATCTCATCATCATAAGGATATCTAATGCACTATTGAATAGGGGAAGCAATAGCTTGCATGAAAGTCAACCAAGGTAAACCGAGATTCACTTGGAATTGATTGAAAGTAGGAATGAAAAATGGGTACTATTCACCACTTTATCACATAGCTCAATAGGAAAATAAAAGGAACCTTGAGGAGGATATAATAAACCATTACACGTTTGAATTCAAGTATTAATTGAGTCATAGAAATAATAATTTTTTTGTTCATCATCTAAGTATTCTTTAGTAATAACATTAAACATGGAAGTAGGATCAACAAGACACCCATAAGAAGGATATTTAGCAATTCAAGTAGTAATATAAAGAGGACCGTCAATATCCTTTAATTTATTAGTATTAGTAAATGAGATAACAAGAGCTCTAAGATGCTAATGATCGATTTAGGTTTAGGTTGATCATTAGATGTAGAGGGAATTCCTTTCTTTGGTGGAGGTGGAGGTTGAACTAAACATTACATATAATTGCTAGTATTATCATTCTCTCATTGTAAGGCATCATAAGAAACATTTACTTCAGGAGGAGAAGAGGAAGGAGGATGTTGAACAATAATATTAGTAGTGTGTTGAGGTAAAGGATTAGTGTATATTTGAAGATTTTGGTTAGGAGGAGCCACAAATTTATTTCCATTATAATGACTATCAAAAGATAAGGCACTAAAATCAATTAAATCCCGAATCTTATGTTTCAAAGAATAACAAGACTCAGTATCATGTCCATGCTCGTGATGATATTGACAAAAGGATTTAGGATTAAAGTGTGGATTTGATGTAGTAGAAGGAAGAAGAGGTTTAGCAAGAGGAATTGTATTAATATCATTTCTAACCAACCTACCCATAATAGAATGCAAAGACTTAGAAAGAGGAGTAAACTTATGCTTCATTCAAAAATAGAGGAAGAAGTAATGAAACCTACTACTTGATCATCTACCGTATTCATGGCTTTTTAAATCTTAACATCATTATTATGTTTCTAAAATTTTTTATGATTAGGCGTGGCATCACTCTTATCAACAAGTGTAAGAGCCATTGTAGTGGTGCTCTCAAACTCACTCACTTATAATTGATAATGATAAAGCGCTACACAAAGTTGTGAAAAAGTAGTAAACTTAGTAAGAAAAATATTGTCTCTAATGCCTTTTTATAAATTTGGAATAAACATATGCTAAATATCAATATTAGGCACAAAATAAGAAATTTGAGCATACATATGCTTAAATCTACCAATAAAATCAGTCAATTTCTCCTTAAGACCTTGTTTACAATGCATCAAATTAGTCACAGAAATAACATGACCAATATTATTATGAAATTGATGTATAAAGGCATCAAATTTTTTATAAAGGAATCAATAGAATAAGGTGGAAAAGATAAATACCATTGAAAATATTTTTCATAGAAGATGCAAGCAAACAACTTAGTAAAAATTCTATGGTCATGAGAATAGTCACTATATAGAACTTGGAAAGTCTTAAGACATGTCACATGATCACCTTTACCATTATAAGTGTGAAGGTGAGGCATAGCATATCATTGAGGAGAAGCAATATGGATAATGTCAAAAGGCAAAGAACTACCCATATCAAATGTAGGAACATTAAAATTAGATTGAGTAAAGGAAGAAAGTTATTGTAAAGAAGACATAGTCTCAACAATGATAGGGATAGTGGAATCATTAGAATAAATAGGAGGAACATGCACATTTGAGACACTAGGAAGCATGCATAAATTAGTCTAAATAGAAGAAACTATGGGTGGAACACAGGAACCACAGTAGGAGGGTTAGGATAAGTGAAAGGAACAATACTATGAAGGCTTTGAAGTGGGCAATAAAACAAGTGTAACACTCATAGGAAGAATACTAAAAGGATTAGATTCTTGAAGAGAGGTAGTCACAATAGGAGAAACATAAGTAGAAATTCTAGAGATAGGTGAAGAAATAACCAAAATATGTTCAAGAGTAGAAACACGTGGAGCCATTCCTAGTTCATAAGCAACTTGAGTTAAAGGCTTAAAATGAGTATGGAAAAGGTGAGTAAGACAACACAACAAATTAACAACATGGTCATCATTACATATCACTTTCTTAAGAGAATTAAAATAATCAATAGTCTTATTATTGTGATTTTTTGAAGAAGCCAATCATACATTTCATCAATCTCAGTAGAAAGTTTATCGACTTGTTCAAGAGAAATCCTTAAAGCATCATCCTCATAATGAGATGAGTGGGAAGAGTCATGATCCATAGAAGGATTAGGATCATGAGAAACCATAGGGTTGCTAAGGTTTCCAAGATGAGGATAAGATGAGTCTAGATCAAAGAGACCATGAGTCTACGACTTCTCCTAACATGAATACAATAAGCATGATTGAAAGTAGAGAATCTCATACACCAAACAACAAAAGAAGAAAAAAGAAATCTAACATTCTGATGTAAATTGATATCCAATGTAATGTAAATCATGCAAAGATAGATCACAAGACAATACAAAAGAATGAAAAGATATAACTTTAAATAGGAAATCTAACACCAAATCAAAAGTGGAATTATTGTAAGTTAGGTTTCTTAATTAATATAGTGTTGGAAATGATAATCAAGGATATAGAACTTAAATTCATCACATAACCACAAAAACATAGCATAATATAGGGAGGGAAGTCAAGGAGATGAATCCTTTTAGTCCCAATTTGAAGAACTAGGTCTAGAGAGATTAGTGTTAACTAAACAAGTAAGGAGCACTAATGCAAACTGGTCTAGGAAGAATAGGGGAAAGATACCCAAGTCCTTGAAAAACCTAGATTATATGAGAATACAAGTAAGTATTATGGAAGTATAAAGAAGGTAGAGAACAAGCCTTTACAATCTAATTGCTTGTTGTGCTAATTAGAATGAATGGAGTTTGTCAGATCTAGGTCTGAAACTACATAACAGACAAAACCTAGAAATTGTTCAACAATCTATTAGGGGTGAATTAGATGATTAGGGGTGAATTGGTCACTCTTGATGTATTAGGGGTGGCCCAATCAGCCTTGATAGAATATTTATGTTGTTGATCCTAATTTTATAGTTCTAGAGAAAACTAAAAAGGGTACTCATGTTTGTAGCCT
The DNA here is from genome assembly GCA_028749045.1 of Cupressus sempervirens. Lineage (NCBI taxonomy): Eukaryota > Viridiplantae > Streptophyta > Pinopsida > Cupressales > Cupressaceae > Cupressus > Cupressus sempervirens. Next base: position 754,619,801 of record CM053789.1, on the reverse strand, counting down.
ATTTGTTGATTTGATATCCACATCCTATAATAAAAAAAGGTTTTTGTTTTTGATGGGGGATTTTCCTTGATCAAAAACCAATTTAGGAAATTAACCTTCAATTGAAATAATTGAAATAGCATGAATGTAAAGTAAATGTATGAATTCACCTTACAATAGCTAGATCTCTTGGATTGAATGCAATGTGCTTACTTCACCAATTGACTTGGATCAAGAAGATGGAGATGAATAGATGTAGAAGATGCAACAAAGGATCTTAAATACATTGAAGAAGATCTTGAAGATAAGCTCTTTCAATTGCTTAAATGAAAAAAATCTTGAATATAACTATAATCATTAACAAGCATTCATGTACTAGCACTCAAGAACTTGCATTCAAGCCTTCAAGTTTGCAAGCATTTTTTATTAGAGATAATGAAAATGAAGCAATTAGATGAGTTTATATAGAGCTTAGAATTGACTAATTACCACGGACTGACCTACCTAGGAATTAACATCCCAACAATATTCAAACATAGGACCCATACATATGACCCAAAATAGGGCTCAATCAAGGGTGCACTGTAGTCCTAATTGGCCCATCAATGATGCAATGTGCCCTTGAGAACCAACGGATAAAACCTCCAGGATTCCAAAATAGGTCCTAAATCCTAGAAATTAGGCACAAACTCTGAGATATAGTCATTTTAGTGTGAAGATTATATTCCAAGTGGATAGATGGAGGGAAGGGAGGACCTAGGAAGATAGATCCTACCTTGATCTAAACACCATGAAAATAGGAGATTTGAAGAGGATCTATTAGGTTTTACTCTAATTACAACTAGGAGAAAGGGCATAAAAGAGAAGAAAGAAGAAAATGTGCAAGGATATTGATCATCTCACATTATATAGGTAATACAAGTTTATTAAATTGGAGTGCATCCAATTTAAAATGGTACACCTAGTACATATGAACAAATATTGAATACATAGCTCTCTCTATTAAACCATAAATCTTTAGAACCAATAGTACCCCCTTGTAATGCTGAGAGGTAAGTCAAGCACATTAAAATTGAATGCATAATCTCCTGTAGAATGAAGAACAAGGAACATTGAGAATAAAGAATATTTACAAACACCTTTAAAAGCACATGTCATCAACACATCATGAGGCTAATGTCATGGAAGGAATACTTACTTGAAAAAGGAAGGCGAAAAAATTGCTATCACAAAATCCCCCAAGGCACTTTATAATATAATGCGAGTACAACAAGACACAAAGATGTTCAAGATCCTAAAATGGCATAAAGTGGCCCTTTATCTTAGTGTGTTTGCAAGAAACATGCTTGAAAATATGTCAAGAAAGATTAGAAGAGAGATAAGGATGGCATAGCAAAAAGTACAACCCAAGATGAGTCATCCCATGCAATAAAAAATGATTCCTATACATGAAACATCCAAGATATCCACTAGAATGCAAAAAGACCAAAAATGAATATGATGTACCTGGAGAAAATCTGGAAAAATAACTGGCATTACTAGAACGATTTTAGAACCAACTTTCAAATGACATAAAGTTTCCCCAAAATAGAGATCAAATGCTCAAAATATGTCTCCCAGAGTACAAAATAGAACCCCTAGTTTTGACTACATAAGTAGGAAACCAAATATAAAAACCAAAAAACCAAACTTAACTATCATTATGGGCTTGGAAAGAGCTTTCTGACAATATATGATTTGTCAAAAAATACCTCTACTTGTCCAAGATACAACCAATAAACTACCAATTTTTTTAATGATAAAATAAAGTAAAGATATGATGGGTTGAAGGTTGTCAAAATTTGGCTCAAGTTGATGACATCAACAACTTGCACATGCATCAATACCTACGATGACATGGGTCAGTACTACTAATGTTAGCATAGTTTCTGCTTGCACTTTATTATTAAAAGAAAATAAGCTTTTTGATTTATTTATTTTCAAACTTTTTATAAACCATGATACACTTTAATAAAGCATTTTTTACAATTAAATTTTTTCATAAAAAATAAATTGTCACCTTGAGAGTGTACTCAATTTGGGGATAATTTATTTTACCTTATATTGTAATTGTGTCTAAAATGAATATATTTTATATTGAAATGAGAGTTTTTGGGAGCCTTTAGCTCAATGGTGATGCCTATTTGGGATCAAAGTGATCAGAAACTAAAGTCCTTCTAGATCCAATAAAAAATATTCTTATAAAAGATCTGAAAAACAAGGCCAAACCTCTTATGAAGAGAATAGGGGCATGGAAATTTGAGCTTTGATATCATGTTGAAGTTGGGGAAAGCTCAACTCCCAACTCCCAAGAATCACTTGCATGCAAACACCTATCACAAAAAGAGAGGAGAAAAACTATGGAGGCTTGAATTCACAATTCCATGAAAGTGGAAACATTGCAATTGAATCTTCTTGAATGAATTTTTAATTGATTACAAAGAGATACCAATCCTTATAAAAGGAGATCTAAACCCTGAAATGTAACTAACCTAGGTTGCATGATAACAATTAATAAAAGAATGAATTATTATATGCCTAATGTTTAGCTTAAGTAAACTAGAGATAATAAGAGGCTTAATAATTAAATCAAGATGATTTAATCAATAATAAAATACATTAATACTCTAACATTATCTTCAACTTCAATTTTTACGCCTCCACGTTCCTCCACTTGTAAAACCATATTCTTCGTGTTGTAGTGGTCCATATCATGTGCTCTAGGGAGGACAACCTATATAAAAATGGTCAACATAAGTAAACCATGGTCATGATTGCATCATCAAGAGATTTTTTATCTTTATAAACTATTAAAATGATATAATGAACAACTTACTAATGGATGATAATCATTCCCACCTTCAATGTGACCATGATCGCTACACTCTCTCTTAGCTATTTTGATGTTAACTCTTCTAATATTTAGGCCCTTACAATTTTTTTAGGGAAAATAACATTTTCCATCACCTCTTAGTTGGAATTTAGGCCACAATCTAGCAAGCCTCTTCTTATTTTGTTCTTTTCTTATATTATGTGACATGATTTGATGGGCCACATGAAAATAAAATCAAGCTATCAAAAATTTAGTCTATAATCATCACAAACTAAGAAAAATGATGTTGGAATTACACTTATTGTCTTAGACCTAGTTATATATGGAACTTGAAATATTAGTTATAAAATGATATTTTAGTATAATATACCAAATTGAAACACTTGAACATAACAAAATTGCAAAACAAACCAAAAAATTTGAACCAAAACCACCTTAGACATGAAAAATAGATGACTAATTTATATAAAATAGTTTGATTAAAAAAAAAAAATGTTAAGAACTATATTACATTGTAGAAGACCAGGGAAAAGAAGAATAATCACATAATTAGACACTGAAATCAAAAGTATAACATGCAATAGAAAGTTTTATTATGTAATAGTTCTATAAAAAGATTCAAGATCTTGGATGTACAATGCTATCTTAGTACTCAACCACTAAGCTAGCTAACTTACTAATTTGCTAACTAACCTCATTATTGATAGTTGAATGGATGTTTCTCTTTGATTCAAAAAGTAAAACACAATTTAAATTAGATATGTATAAGTAAATCAAATGATCTATTTCAAAAAGAAGTGCAATTATTAATTTAGAAATATTATCAAATATGATGTTCAAGAAAATAATAATATGCATAATTAAATAAAAAACAATACACATGATTTATGTATTTTTTATATAAATTTTCTAAGGACTATGTCAAAGATTACAATGGACATCAACATTGACATGGTCACAAATTCTATGAGAGAGCCTGAGAGAATTTCAAGGTGAGGGCCCATGCTTCTCTTGAGTGTATTTCCTTTCTTTATCAATAATATATTTACTTGGACTGAAATGGTTCTAGGTATGAACACGACAACCCATATTGGGAGAAATTTTAACATGAGATTGATAGAAGCAAAATACATTGATTTGAACTTTTAATATTTATAATATTAGTATCAAAGATAATAAGTTTTACAGTTTATGTGCTTCATTTTAATGGTGTATGTTTTATCTATCAACATTTTATGATCGATATATATATATACATCAACATTGACATGGTCACAAATTCTATGAGGGAGCCTGAGAGAATTTCAAGGTGAGGGCCCATGTTTCTCTTGAGTGTATTTCCTTTTTTTATCAACAATATATTTACTTGGATTGAAATGGTTCTAGGTATGAACACGACAACCCATATTGGGAGAAATTTTAACATGAGATTGATAGAAGCAAAATACATTGATTTGAACTTTTAATATTTATAGTATTAGTATCAAAGATACTAAGTTTTACAGTTTATGTGCTTCATTTTAATGGTGTATGTTTTATCTATCAAAATTTTATGATCGATATATATATATATATATATATATATATATATATATATATATATATATATATATATATATATATATATATATATATATATATAGAGAGAGAGAGAGAGAGAGAGAGAGAGAGAGTGGATTGCCATTAAAATGTAGAAAGCTATCTCAATTTTTAATCAATGTTTCATGTATCATTCTGATAATACATCATAGTTAGTATGATTTGAAACTTATCTTGAAATATTAAGACACAATTAATTTAGAAATAACATAAAATTTATTTATATTTTGAATTAAGAAATCTCATATCATTAACCTTAGATGAACTATGTCATAGAAAAAATCTATAATCAAACAAACATATATGTGAATGACATTACAATATTTATGGAAATATAAGTAGCACCAAATAAGTTATTTGACATGTTTAGGGTCATCACGTTGTTTGATGTGTTTTCCTTTGGGCCAATAAGGTCATGTATACCAAGAGTCAAGTCCATGAGTCAAATCTCATCAAAGGCCCTAAGGGAAAGGCCCCAATGACACTCTTCAATAACTTCCATCATCATTTGGAACTTCTCCTCTACAATAATCATCATTTAAGATGTTAACTTAATAGGTCCAAATGATTATTATTCTTAACTTTTGGAACTGCTCCTCTACAATAATTATCATTTAACAATAATAAGATGATCAAATGAGAGGAAACAATTGAGAGCTTAAATTGACATAATTTTTAGATGATCATATGGAATGACATGGGTGTGTGAGTAGAAAGAAACTAGAAAGACATTACGTACAAATGAAGTTATAAAATAGATGATTTTGGAGTACTTAATACAGATAATCAACATTCAATATGAACTTATCATCATTTGAGATCAAATGGGAGCATGGGATAATACACACAGTGAACAATAAAGGAGGGAATTAAGCAAATTAGGGAAGTTTGAAGGCTCACACTTGTTGAGGTTTACTTCAACAAAGGCCCTTCCTATGAAACTGCTATCTAAAAGCTTTTTCATGAGATAATATGTTATGAGCTCTTCATCAGTGGGATGGAACTTGAATCTAAGAGACAGTTGTATATTATTATTATCATGACTAACCAAAATTAAGAGCCTCCATTATTTAATTCTCTTCTCAATCTTCTCTTTTATCTTTTTGCAAAATTTGATGTGTAGGTTGTGGGGAGATGTTGTGTTGACTTCTTATATGCATGTTAGGAGAGGTGGGAAAACAAGACATGACAAGATGTATGGAGAGGCACAACTAAAAGATGAATATGAATGAACTCTATTGCCAATTTGAAATGGATTCCCTTAGCCTAGTGTGTGCATGTGTAAGACAATCATCACCATCGCCAAACTTTATTAGTGTCAGAAGAGTATGTGTATATATCATTATCATTAAAGGAGGGGGAGGGGAGATTTTATTTTTGTGGGGGTGGGGGGGGGGGGCTATAGAAAGCTCCTTCTATGATGTATCTCAAAATCCTAAGAGAGAGAATACATGCGTGTGTGAGTATGTGTGTTGTTAGTAATGGTAAAAAGTAAGTGAATACAAAATTAGGTCATAGGAGAACATAATGAGTTTGTGGGGCTATAGCTAAGATTGATAAATGATTATTTGGATTTCTTGATGCATGATCATATGATGGGCATGAATAGGCCTAGGCCTAGTTATTATTTATGATCATATTCAAGGAACTATAGTGTTTAGTGCCTAGTCATTCATGACTGTTTATATTCTTACCCACCTTGGAAAAATCCCAAGTATTTCTCATCAAATCCCATCTAGCTTTATAAATGAAAACCCCACAAACTAGAATTAAAAACCCATAATTAGGGTCAACGGATATACTTAATTGATATATGAGTGCAATAAGAATGGGCATGTTGTATGGTTGGGGCAATGGGTTGCATTTATGTTGCAACTTAGTACTATAGGAAGTCATCCCAAAAATATTGGTGCCACAAATTGGGCTGCTCAAATGTGACAAGGGTTACATTGTTCATAGGGCATAACTGATGGTGTTTTTGCATAGTTTTTTAGCAGTTTCAAGTACTTTCATTTTCAAATAGAATTAGGTTTCAAGCTAGGGAATTTTATAAGTTCAAATAACATAAATTAGGTTTCAAACAATTTCATTTTCAAATTACATAATAAGGTTTCAAGTAATTTTACTTTCAAATCACATAAACTTGAAGCATTACACATCCTAACCCAGGTAGTGTTGATAATACGTGGGCTTATAGCATTGAGTGAATCACATGGGAAATTTATGTTTAAAAGTCACACTGCCTAAATTATGTCTTTTTCATGTGGTCAAATGTAAAAATGATTTTTTCTTTGTCTTTAAAACAAAATTGTGCATGATCATCATAATTCTAATGGCCTCAAAATAGGTAGTCAAGATTTTGATGTTACTACGGGGGGAAAGGGGGGTGGGGACTAAAAAAACACCAAGTTTACAAAATGTGCCCCTCCATCAGAAACTAATGTAAGAAATTAGTGCCAAATGTCATAGTGCCACCTAAGGTGGAAAAGTCCATCCAGTGTAAGTAGTTTATATGAAGTTCCTCATAAAAATGGTGATATCCATGTACACTAAGGTTTTTAATAATATCCACCATGGAGTTCCTCTTGAAACAAGAATAATTCATACAATAGAGTTGGAAGAAGAGGCCAACAAAATAATCACTACCCATTATTACCCTAAGAAGCACAAGGATACAATTAAGAAATATATTAATGTTTTTTGGAGATGGGAAACATTAGACCAAGTAGGAGCCCTTTTGCTTCAATAATAGTCTAAGTTAAGAAAAAAAATGAAATAATGAGGATATAGATGAGGTACAAGGATATGCAAAAAAAAAAAAGAAGACGAAATACACCATAGCATATATTGATAAGTTGATTAATAAATCACATGGTTCATGTTACTTTTAGAAAATAGATCAAAGGTCAAGTTCCCATCATATCAGGATAAGGGTTGAGGACATGTGGAAGATTAGCCTTAAAATATAATTATGTCCAATTTGAGTTATTGCTTATGCCATTTGGGCCAATCAATGAACCTTACATATTCCAAACTTACATAAATTAGGTGTTTAGAAAACAACAACAAAAATTTGTGTTGATATACTTTCATGATATTTTGATTTTTAGTATAACCTATGAGGAGCATTTGTAAAGTCTAGAGGAAATACTAATCATTTTGGAGAGTGAGTCCCTTTATTCCAAGGAGTTGAAATGTGAATTTGGCATGACAAATATATTATATGGGCTATCCCATGAAGGTGTGGATGTGCTTGTTCATAACCAACCTTAAGAACCCCATAAAAAACTTTTCTTATGTTCGAATTGTTGGATGAAAATGACTAACTATATTCCTACAATTCTATAATGAGAGATTGAACTAATTCCTATAATTAGTGTAGATAGAGTGATAGTGGATCCATACAAGATAAAATCCATTATTGAATGACCATTTCCTATAAACACCACCCAACTTAAGGTGTTCATGGGTTTGTGCAGTTTGGTTTGTGAATGTATTTTCACACATAACAAAACTACTTGTGAATTTGACAAATAAGGGGCCTTTGATTGGTCTAAATAAATATAGGTGTATTTGAAACACTTCAAACAATTGATCCCTTCTTGTTCACTCTAGTATTACCCAATGTCACAAAATCATTTGAGATACAATGTGATGCATCGGGGGAAGGGACTGGTGCAATATTGATACAAGAGATACATCCTATAGATTATTAGAGTTGGTAAATTGAGAGGGGTAGAGAGAAACTAATAAAATTATCTTAAGGAGATATTGGCTATTATGCATGCATTGGACAAGTTAAGATCATATTAATACGGGATATATTTGTAAATAAAATGAATCATGAAAATATACAATACTTCACAAATAAGAGGGGTCTTAATGATAAACAATGAAAGTGGATCACCAAGTTACATGGATATGAATTGACACTCAATATGTCAAAGGAAAGAAAAACATGGTAGAAGATGCATTTTCGCAAAGGTCACACTTTTTCTTTAGTTAAGATATCAAGTGATTGTAAATAGAAAATTTTAGTAGGGTATTCAAAGGATTTGTGAGAAGTGAGTTTTATTAAGGGCACTACCTCGGACAATAAATATTAGTGGTTGTTGATCTCATATTTTATAAGGGTAGAATCTATTGAATGCATTCTTCAAACCTTAAAGAGATTACTTTTATGATATTTCATGATGCACCATCGGTTGGACATTCAAGTTTCTTTAATACATACATGCATATACATAAGAGGTTCATGTAGAAGGGGCACACGAGTTAACTCCATAACTACTTTAGAGTTCCAAGTTTTCCAATAGAACAAGAATGAAACACAACTTTCTTGTTAATTTACTCTAGTCCTTACATATTCTAGATCAAAAGAGGGAAATTATATCAATAAAATTTATTACATGATTTCCCAAGGTTCAAAGTAAATAAAAAATCTATACAATATCACAAGTGGTTGAATTGTTCTTCAAGGAGGTGTTTAGACTTCACAAGATGCTCAAGAATATTGTGAGCAATAGGGACAAAAAGTATTGAGTATATTTTTGAAGGAAATATTTTTGATGAATCATACTAAGCTCACCCCAAAGACTAGTTATCAAACATATACTAATGTCCACAAGAAAATTGTGAACAATAGGATTGAGGGGTGTCTATGAAACTTTGTCAAGGTAGAAAGAGACATAGGTTAGGTGGTTCCACTTGGGTGAGTATTGATATACCATCGCCTATACAATATGCACAATAGGATAAATATTCTGATGCATGTATATGGATATGAGGCCCCTCAATTCATGGAATTACTTTTTGGGGATAATAGAGTGCTAAAGGCCAATTATTAGTTATAAAAAAAATTAATACATTTGAGGTTATTAAAAGAGGATATCCAGTAAGTGTAGAACTAGAAAAATTTGCACACTAATTGATAGATTGTTGAGAAGAATAAATGAGATGAGGGTGAATTAGTTATTTAAAATTATTTTTATTAAACTTAATTAATCCAATACAAACTTAAACCATTCAAAAAGTTAAAATAGATAAGAAATTAAAAATAAATAAATGAAAAACATGATAAAACCAAAATTAATGTGAAAAAATAAGGTAGAAAAAACCATCAAGAGACAAATTCTTAAGAATATAATCATTGGTTAAGGTGAAATTGGTCAAGATAATTTTTACAAAGGTTAACTATTAGTTTTCTCATTGCAGGTAAGGATCACTACAAGTTTTCTCATTGTAGGTAGGGCTCATTATTGGTTGGGCTAACTACCCTCATACAAAGTGATTGAAAATAAAATTGTCTTATAGACAAAATAAGAACTAATAATTTTGCATATGAATATGCATAAAATAGTTCCATTTGATAACACAATAATAACAATTTGTAGTAGATCGAGTAAGAGATATTCTTCTTGCATTCACCTACCTTCTACAAAATTGGATACTCCTTTTTGTTACCATCTCATGTATATATATACATACTTTATATTTATTATTATTTCTCGCACACTTCTTCAATGATAATTTATTTACATAAAAATGCTCACACCATATCAACATAATATGCTTACACTCTCATACCTTTGTACACAGATAGATGTTTTATGTTTACACGTTTGATGGAACAACTAGATATGTCATCTTGAATACAAAAATATATTTAAACATAGTTTAAATCACTAGAACCAAAGCTAAAAGATAGGTTGTACATATGAGAACTTTATATTGAGCTACTACAAGACCCAAAGGTAGGCCACACATAACAGAAGCATATTACATCTCACAAATACCAAAAGATAAATATATTCTAGGGCCAATGGGAATGCCACAGTCAAGGCCATGCCTTGATCTACAAAAAATATATACCAACTAAAGTATAACAAAATATAAGACCTATCCAAAACTGAATACAACTTTCATACCAAAATATTATGATAAAATGCATGAATGTCTAGGTGGTAGAGATAATTAGAAGACTTTTGAAAAATAATAGTTAATGATATTGTACCATCCTAAAATAGAATCACTTCATTTTGAGACCTTTTAGCCCTCCTTAGTATGGTTTTTGTATCTCTTTCTTCTTCCAATCTTGCTCATACTTTCAAGTCATGTCTCATTTTCGGCATGACCCTTTAGATACTATTTCATTACCTTTTTGGTCATTTCTTGTAGTAGTTTCCATATTTCCTAAATATTTTTGCACTTTCCCCTAGATTTTTGGATCCCCTTCAAATTTTTCTTTGGTATAGGTTGATCTAGTTTACCTATACTAGTATACGTTGAACTATACCGTAAGGATTTAGGTCCTAGGGCCTAATGAGTCTTGAGTGTTTCAATTGTTTAATTTTGTGTCCCAGGTTGACCTACTTAGCTTACTGGTCATTTGATTTTTATCCATCCTCATCATCATCATACAAGAAATAAAGATAACGAATATACACAAATAATACATCAAGTGAGAATTTCAAGGTATCCATCAAGCATTCATCCAAGATCTAGCATTTTCCTTCTTGCATCAAAATTTTTCCTTCAAAGTGGTAGTGGAGTTTGGCTTCTAAGGAGGAGATCTTCCATTCATCCATTCTATTTCTTCCATTCTTTATCAAGGCATGTCACAAAAATTCTCATTCATGAGGGTTTGACTTCCATGGTTTTCTTTTGGTTTCTTTGAGTCAAGTCTATTACACTTGCATACTTGATCACATATAAAATTTAATTACATCTATAAAGGTAATTGTATTTCTAATTGATATATTTAGTCTTACTAAATTCTATAATTTCCTTTATTAGCATAACATTTAAATTTCAAGGTTGATTCCTCAATCTAGGGCTTGACCAAGGAAAGCCCACATCCAACAAAACAAAACCAATTTTTCTTATATGCCATAATAGGTTATTATTATTGTGATTTTGGATTTGAAAAGTGTTAGTTGCACACTTTAAAAAAAAATTGGGTCAACTTTCTTTCTATGCTTTGGGAACATGTCACACATTTCATAAATCTATCGATAGGTTTTTCTTTAGGTTGACTTGTACTTGGAGATCTAGACTTTTCAGGGCTTTCTGGGTTCTCTATCTTGATTGCATAACCACAATCACAATATCAACAATTATTTTAGATCCATAATTTTTGGATTAAAACCCCTATTACATATTTTAAGGTTAATTTTCCACCCTTTGTTTTGTTAGAGTAAATAATTAATAATTAATTATTTATTCTTTTACTTAAGTTTACTTAGGTTAATGCATTTAGTTGATAGTTGTAGTTGATGAGTTGTTGACAACACGAGAGTTTGTTCCTATCTAAGTCATACTTATCCTCTCACCTTGTTTGAGGATATCCCACCTTTTGTGGACGTATGCTTAGTTATCATCTTTATCTTCTAGCACTTTCTAGCTTGTTCTACAAGCTTCCTTGAGGCCTTTGTATTTGGGCTCTCTCATTGTAATTTCATAACTCATATCTCATTTTCAATAGCAATACATTTTATCATTGTTTGCAATATCTTCTCTCTCAGTCCGTTTAGTGTTTTTCCAAAATCCACCTCTTTCTTCCTTGGTTTCCCTTTGATGGGTTATTTGCATGCAGGTGATCTTGGCGAGCTGTGATGTATGCTTTCATCAACACCTACATCTTTTATCTCTTAGCATAGATTTATGTGTGAAGTGCTAGAATAACTAAAAAAAGAAAAAAGAACTACAAACTACTAGTATGTGTGAAGTGCTAGAATAAAAGTTACAAGCTGGGGATGAGAAAATAATGATGGAAGAAGATAATAGATAAATCGATGCAAGACTAGATGCTAAGGATGAAAAAATCACAAGATTGACTAAGAACCATTATGATATGATAAATCTACTCAGTGCAAATCATGAGATTGGTAGAAAGATAGAAGATATTGTGGAACTAAGAACAAAGAATGCAAAGCTAAAAAGTGAATTGACATCAAAGAATAAAAAAAGGAATGACTAAAGAGATCAAAGGAAAACATTAAAATATTGGATGAATCACTTAGAGGATAAAGGAAACCGAGATAGACATATGGACTAGACTATACTGAGCATATCACTACTGAGAAGGAAGTATAGCCTAAGCAAGCTGAACAAAGGAATACCTATAAAAATCCTAAGCCAAAGAAGCCTACATGCTATGATTATGGAAAGCTTGGACACACAACAAATGTTTGTAGGAGAAAAAATAGAAAGTCCAATATTACTCCTAAATTTTATGGCTATTGTTGCAATTGTAATAAGTATGGTCACCAAGAATATGAATGTAGATCCAAGTTCAATCAATCTCCTAAGACGTATGCATTCAATGGTTATTGTTATACTTGTAACAAGTTTGGCCACAAGTCACAAGATTGTAGATCACAGAAGAAGCCTAACTAGACACCAAGAAAGAAAGGCAATAGAATAAATTGGGACTTTAATACATGGTATTCTTGTACTTCAATTGGAAAATGTGCTCACATAGCTACTAATTGCATGATATTACATTTTAGAGGAAAGTTTGGAAACTATAGAAATCCTAGAATGGCATGTTATGACTGTCACAAGGTCGATCACTTAAGCAAGAACTGTAGGTACCAAGTATCAACAACTAAAGATTAAGATCTAAAAGGAAAGGGGAAATGCAATGTGAATGAAGTTGGTGAACAGATGGATAACAAGTGGATAGGGAAGAAATAAGAGAATGAGACATCAAACACAACTGATGATGTCACCTCATCCAATGGATTACGTCAAACTTCTACTTCCAACTAAACCTTATAGGAAGATATGAAACTACACTAATATTGGTATATCTTACATTAGTTCCTAATACACAATGGAAGGAAGTCCATATATACATAATGAATGATGCATAAGGATAGCTCATGAAGATTGGATGTTAGCATAGTTGATAATTCACACTAAGATGGTTGAAAAATCAAGGCATAATGTTAACCAAGTAAGTGAAGTTATTGGTATAGTTGATATGTTAATTGATCTTTAGATGACACATCAAAGATAACCAAGTAGGTGATGGAAATGAGTATGACTGAGTTCTCTATGGTAACCAAGTATGAGGTGCAAAGCATTTAATATTCCCTAATGAGCATTAAAATAAAATTTTTCATATTAAATAAGGAAAAAATTGTTCATTTGGTTACCCTCCATTCTTGAGAGTGAAAGACAAAATTTGAGCTATATGTGTGAGCAATTGAATTCAAAAGCTTGTGAGAGAAAATTTGTTTGAGAATCTTAATGTGAAGGTAAATTTTGAGTGAATTAAGTGAAGTGCAAAAATTTATTTATTGAAACCCTAACTTGCAACAATGAAGAGTAAGACCAAGGTGAACATTGAAGATTGGTTTGAAATGAAGATTGCAAAGAGCTGGAGTACAAGTCACATCCTGAAGTGGCTATGCAAAAAAGATGGATGCATTATCATTTATTCCACCTAGGGTTTTATTAATAAATGGCATCTTTCCATTTTGTCATTGTAAAATTGGTGAAGTTTGGGAGAAATAATTATGAGAGGTATATGATAAATTGTGCATTGATGAGGAATTGAAAGAAGAACACAAATATTGGAAACAAAAGGTCTCACATGTGCCTTTCATTTTCTAAAAGTGTTTAAGGCATAACGGATTCATATTGTGTTGAGCAGAGCCCACAACATGAAAATGTGGCTAGATGATTTAGTTAAAATTACAAAGGATGTATTTGACATGGTCATAGGTTACCCTATTACTGAGAAAGTGAAATATATTCAAATAGATTCAAAGAATGAGATTGAAAATAACACTAAAGCTTAGTGGGAAGGATGTGGTTTAAATATTTCCCTAATAGAAGACTTGGAAACAAAATTTGAAGTATATATTGTTGCATATAAAATCTTCCAATCGAGCATTCCTAATAGTACACTATGTATAGAAGTTGATTTGGGTTATAAAATTGTGAAGAAAGGTCATAAGTATGACTTAGACAAATTACATCTGAGGCAACTTGTTGATAACATGAAGACAACTAGAGTTTTAAGGTCAAACACATGAAAATTTGGATCATTATTAGTATGCATTTTCCTTTACATGCAAAACTACTTCCCCTCAATTCGTCAAGTGAATTGGAAAATATACACACCTATTGCTTACCAGATCAATACATTGTTCAAAGGTTAGGTAGCAATCTTGAAAGTGTTATCATTACATAATTTGGTAATTTTGAGGAGAGAATGTGTCAAGGATATAGAATTGCACCCTAGTTAGTTGAGAATTAATACCATGATGATATATGTTTTCTTGTTGACACTCACACCATACTTGTGCATGTAGTGAATCCAAGGGTTGCATGGCTTGAACCTATGGAGTATGAGATAAATATTGATTAGGCTACCAAGGAAATAGAATCATTACTTTAAAAGCATGTGAAAAAGACAACCAAACCATTTGGCACCTATGAGAAAGCTAAAGAAAAGATCAAAATGGATATTGTCACACCTAAAGTGCAGAAGAAAGTAAAAAAGATGATTAATACATTCGAGAGTGCACTCAGTACAAGAGAAGATAATCAAATTTTGTTATTATTGAAGGAAAGGGTAAAGATGCTACTCAAAAAGAAGATAAAGGTAAACAAATTGTACTTGTAGAACAAAAGATGAAGAAAGGAAATAAACACAAGGGGGAGAAAACACCGACAATAGAAACACCAAACAAAAGGATGGCAATGTTAGTGATGAGAATACACAAATAGAAGGAGACTCAAAAAAACTCAAAGTAGATGACTCAGCTATAGGAGAGAGAGAGAGAACCAGCCCATAGACCTATGAGCGAGGGAAATATTGGTCAAGGACAACCAACCATTGAAAAGGAGAAAAATAAATGTGGATTTTTTTCACAATTAGCATTTATGCCATAATTCTTATATCATTTTATATTGATTGATCCATCTACTACAGGCCAACAAGAAGATAAGAAAGAGAAGGAAAAGACATATGAAGAGAAGAAAGATAATGTAATTGATACTACACAGAAAAATTAGAGGGTATGCACTTATGCTACTTATACAAACTATGATAGTTTCTAACATTGATCAAAAGGACAAGGAAGATCCAACCAAGAAAGAAGATGAACATGAATAGAAAAATATGGAGATTTAAGATCATGTTCCACATATATCATCACTAAGTTCTAGTGCTATTGATTCAAAAGGAGGGAAGTTGAAAAGGAAGAAGAAAGAGACTACACCAACTATCAAGTCCAATCCAGTTACACTTGATGAAGTAATAATCATACATGAATGGAATCCAAATACCTTGGATGTTGATGCTATGGATGTATATGCTGCAATATGTGCAAGGAAAGACAAGAAAGAACAAATAAGGAAGGAGCATAAGAAGAAGCAAGTTTTACATGACGTGAAAGACATATTATTAGAAGTTGTGCTAGATATTACTTTGAACGAGAAAACTCCTATCTTAGACCAATTAGTAGAAATTATTGAGAAGCTCAACACACTTAAGATTGATACTTAATTTAAGATTATAGAGAGACCTAAAAAGAAATTTGAGAATAAGGTTCTGGAGAAGATTGCTAGTGAAATTGTCATACAAGAAGTGGGTTTATCCACTATTGTTACCAAATTGGAGACTATTGTGAATTTCTTTCTAATATTATTTCATAAATTGTGTGATATACTATTTCTTATCAATGAAGTTAAGGATAAACTATAGAAAGTAAGTGAAGACATGAAAAATAGTGTAGATGAACTTAAAGATGATTTGAGTACATCATCATTGTGCTATTCTTGAGTGAGATTTTTAACAAGATCTCAACATGAATTGTTACAAGAAGAAAGAAAACTTAGAACTAAGATCAATGAAATTGAAGTGCTATTGTTACCTCATATTGAGCTCATGCAAAATCATGTAAAGATTTCTCAAGATCTCATAGCTATCCCAAGACTATCTATAGTAGACCACATGAAAGATCTAGCAAACAAGCTGATGATAGAGAAGTAGACAATTGAGTTGATCAAGATCAATTGGGATGACACAATGGAAATCATACTGAAGAATCATCAAGTATTTCCATTGTTGAAGTTTTATTTTTGACATTAGTATCAAAAAAGGGGGAAATTATATGTTTTGTCTATATTTTTATATGTGCATAATAAGGAGTTATAATCTAGTAAGGAGATATAAGGAGGAGACAAGGGATGAAACAAAAAAATAGAAAACAAAAGTGTTGAATCACTCAATTGTTGAGTAGATAGACCATGCCAAGTGATTCAGGAGCCGAGTAAATAGTGGACACCGAGTAATGTAGGTGTCAAGTCACAGTATACAAAAGAGTGCATGCCGAGCATGAGAGACTTCATATGCCGAGTGACATAGTTTTGACATTTTTTTGTAATGGCACAAACAACTATGTAAACCATTTTTGAGCTGACTTAAGATTATATTTTGATACTTTGGAGATAAGGACAAATCTATATTTGGATTCCCTATGCAATTACATGTAACCAATCATAAAAAGGGAAGGTTTTAGTGGAAAAATGGATGAATCTTAGCCGTAGATTCATACCTAACCCTAAGCCACCTAAGTCTTCTTAAGGAGGACAAAGCATAAACTATTTATGATGATGAAGGGATAGAGAAGTGAATGGTATAAAGAGTTGAAGGAGTGAACAAGATATTTTGTAGAGCATTCAAGGTGACTTAGAAGTGAGAGTGAATTGCAAAATTAGTTAGAGAAGAATAGAGGATAGAGAAAAGGATACAACATTGAGACATATTATCATGAAGGATCAATTAGACATTGTTTAGAGGTGATCTATTATTAGGCAAGCAAGTGCCAACCATTGGATCTATGCTGAGACATTTGAATAGGTGAATTTAGTTAAATCTCTTAACAAAGTAGTCCTAACATGCTATATTAAATCCTTTAATAGGGTGTTTACTTAGTTGTAAGTTGAAGTCCTCTAATAAGGCACACTTCTAATAGGTGAATTGTAACTCGACATGGTCTGATATTTACATGTTATGCTCAACATGTATTACTAGTTCAATATGAACAAAGTAAATCGCTTAAGTGTGTTGACACTCACTTGTCAAAACCAATCTAAGATAAAAAACTCCCCCTTTGACATGAGTATCAAAAACACTTGAATATACAATATTATCCTTAATCTCTCGAGCATAACATATCCATGACTCAAATTATATACAAAACTTCAAAATTCCAAAATTTTGCACTAACTTGTATACCTCAAAATTTTATAACTCCCCCTGAGTTAATGTGTCTAATTCATATCCAAAATCTGTTCTCCCTTTGACTTCAATGCACTGCATTTGATACTCTTTCATCTAATATGCTCTCTCTAAGCTGATATCTATCCTTGTTTGCTTAGTTTCTCTCAAAAAATGTATATCACCTCAATGATATAACTCTGGTACTATGCTCCCCCTTTCTTATTTATTTCTCTTTTGTTCATACATCTCCTCTATTCTTTATCTCCCTTATATTCTCTATCATCTCCATATTCTCTGGCTCCCCCTTTTGTCTTTATCTCCCCCTTTTTGACACTTATGTCAAATGGGTTATACACTTATTGTGTGTTTGTCCAAAAAGGATTTATGGACATCCATTATTATCCTTAGAGCTACGTCCCAGTTATCACATGCAACATCCAATGGTTTAATTTGGATTGCAAGCTCAACAACAAGGTGCACTAGACCATCTAAAGTAGAAAGATTGGGGTATTTCTTCAATAAATTTTGACATAGCCTAGCTCCTTGTGCAATATCTCCATGTGTGGAGTGAGAGATGCCTATATGCATGTCAATTTGGCCCTTATGCTAGCCTCATCTATTGTCAATATAGCTAATTGACTTTGTGTCTACAACAGTGTCCTAAAGTGCTTCTCACTCTAGGTTGGATTTGTAGGTAGGCTGGTACTCGATGTAGTAATTCTACATTCCAAACTTGGAATGTGACTTCTGGTCTCTTGAGTGAAGAGTGTAGGATCACATAGTTTTGTGTACAATGAGAATATATTCTAAAGTACCTTCTTCACATCCCCAACCTTTGTTGCCAATGCAACTTTTTGTAGTGCTATCTTACTAGATATTTTCTCATTTACCTTGCCTTGGAACTTCTTTTCAGACCATTCTAAGAGTTTTGCACTTGTTTCAAGGTCTTCATTAGTGAATTTTTCCACTATATCAATCAATTGTTCTATGAGTGGCTTGGTCTCTTCAGGAGTTGGCAGGCTAAATGCATCTAAAAATTTATGTCCTTTATATCTTGAAGTGCTTGCTTCTACCTATGTTCTCTCCTAAGCATTTCTTGATGCTTTTTCCTTTCTAAGGCTTGTTGCAAAATGCCTATTTTCTCCAATGTCTTAGTATCATTGTCATACTTTGGAATAACAATGTCTTCATCAAGGCTTATGTCTCCATAATGGATTACCTTTTCTACTTTTTATGAGCTTGGGCTTGGCACTGAAATCTGCAGTGGGGTAGCATTTGTGCTCGGCCTCTGAGGAGTTTGTGTAGAAGGAGTGATAGATGCTAGTAAGGCTACCAATGTTTGGATGGCCACTTGTTCCTTCACCTTTGGTGTGAGCTTACTCTCTTCAAGCTTGCCATGGTCTATCACTATGACTTGGCTAGCACCTT
The DNA here is from genome assembly GCA_028749045.1 of Cupressus sempervirens. Taxonomy (NCBI): domain Eukaryota; kingdom Viridiplantae; phylum Streptophyta; class Pinopsida; order Cupressales; family Cupressaceae; genus Cupressus; species Cupressus sempervirens. The sequence continues at coordinate 754,600,680 of CM053789.1, read as the reverse complement.
GTTCTTGTGTTGTAGGTACAGATGAATCTATGTGTCCTATTTCCTGCTATTGACCTATAACAGTGTCTTTCTCTTCTGCCTTCTTCTTAGTTGTATCAATTTTAATACTTGTATCAACCTTGGTGGATGTGTCTACTATTGTTTGAACCAAAGGTTGTACATAAGTATTTGAAGGGATGATTGAAGGTGGTTCTTGTGGATTCATCTTTTCCCTTGTGACTTCAATCACTATCTTCTGTAGTTCTTCTACACTAACCAAAATAGGTCTACCACATAGTTTGGCTTGAAGTGTAGATTGATCTAGTATTTTCTTCAAATCTTTTGTAGTAAGTGGATTGATGTTTTGAGCTGATGCATTAGGAACATCCTTTACAATTATATTTTTATTAGTTTTGGTTGTGTCATGAGAAGGACTGACACTCGACACTTGTGTGTCCTACACACTCTGTTCATCTTGCTGCTGCTTAGCTATTACCTTATCATCCTTTTGGTTCTCTATCTCTTTCCCAACTATATTATCTTTATCATCATCTTCCTTATCATCATGTTTACCCTCTGAAGGATCACCTTCTCCTTGTTTCACAATGGTCAACCCATAGATAAGTTTCCATATTTGAGTTAATTTCTTGACCACATCTTCAATGTTATTTTGGAGAATGTTGAAGGCTCTATATTTAGGTGTAAACCTAATTGCATATTTCTTAACAACCTTAGCAAATTTTCCCTTTATCAACTCTGGCATTACTTGGGCTAATGTTGTTTCCCTAATTTGTCTTTCCACATTCAGAAAATGATGCCATTTTTGCTCAACAATATCATATAGGCCTTTTGGAATTGAGTTGGCAAATTCTAGTGGAGTATTCTTAAACTTTGACATCATGGCATACAATGCCTCTTCCACTTGGATTTTCTCTTTTTTCCCCAATTCATCAAAATCAATATGTCTAAAACCAAATAAATCAACATTACTCTTGACATTTTCACATAAATTCTCAAGATTAGAGAGAGGATTGTGACTTACAACCTTGAATTGACTGCTATCATCTAATTCTATCTTCTCTTCATCAAAATCTGGTTGAGCCACATATTTTCTTATTTTTCTTTTCTACTGTTGTCCACCTTGATCTATTTGCTTTGACTTTTCCTTGTCCTTTTGAGTATTTTCACGTGTGCTAGCTCTGGTGGTAGGTGTAGTGGGCTTGGCTTGGCTAGGTTTGACATTTTTCTTTGCCTTTGTCACAAGTTGTGCCTTAGCCTTCCTTTTCTTTGACTCGACAATAGTAAGTGCTTCCTTGACTTCTTCTCCCTCAACACCTGTAGTCTCCTCTTCTTCCTTATCTTCTCCCATGCCTTGAGTTAGAGCTAGAGGTTCTTGTACTTGTGTTTGTTCTTCCCCTTCATCCTCTTCTTCTTCTTCCTCTTCCTCCTTGGTAGCATCTCCAAATTTGGCTTTCAATTTATTTACCAACTTGTCCTTTTTCTTGATTTTGGAGGCAGTCTTTAATTCCATGGCAATCTTTGGTTTCACCGTCTCATACTTTCTAAAAAATTTTGGCAGTCTTATCTACTTCCTCTACCAGTAGAGTTGTGATGGTTGCTAAAGCTTCATCAACATTTATCTCATACCCTAAGGGTCTCAACCATCTTACCCTTGGTGTGGTAGCTTGTACAAATGTGAAGTCGAAATCAACAAGAAAACATATATCATTATAATGTTTCTCCACTAAGGAAACTGGTATCCTCATCCTTTCCTTCACTGACTTCTTGAAATCTTCAAAGTAACATGTCATTATAGATTCAAAGTTTTCTCCTAGCTATTCATTGTACTCATTAATTTGCACTGCAATTGATCTATTTGTCTTCCATCCTACTGTACCAAATGAGGGAAATGTGTTATATACATCAAAGAATATACAAACCACCATGGAACCAAATTTGCATTGTGTACTCTTCATTTTCTTGATTTCTCCAAGGTTTTGCATCAATTGTTGCAATTGTAGCTTTGCTAGATCATATGTATGATCTTTCTTTACAATTTTGTAACCAACATTTATAGCTATGTAGGGTACACTATTCAATCTACTAGATTGATAGAATTTGTGTAAGGTTACGCTTACAAAAATGTTTAACAATGGATCAACAATTGTATCTATTGTCATGCCTCTCTTATTTCATTTTTCTCTAGTGTTCTTTTCAATGACTTCCTTTGAATCACTCCTAAGTGTCTTTGGCCAACCTAGGGTTGGGTAGCCAACAACTCTATGGATTATTCTCTTGGATATTTTGATAGATCCTCCCTCTATCCATAAAGAACCATCAGGAATTTGTCTCAGTAAATTTGAATATACTCTGTTTTAGGAAAATTAGGGCTCATATTAAACCCTTTCTCTCTATGATTTTGTATTCCTCTTTCAAAAAACCATTTTCACACAATTTATTGTATGCATCCCTTATTTCCATGTCTCCAATGCTACCAATTTTGTAGTTATACCATCTCCTCACATCTTGCACCATTATTACATTTGGCAGGATCATGGATAATGTGCCAGAAGGGTCTTGTTTATAGGTTATGTCAGGAATGGCTTTAAACACAGGTTGTTTAACTTCATTAATAACAAGTTGAACATTTAAAACCTCCTTCCCTTTGAAATTTTTTGAACTAGATGCCATCTTGTCAAACTAGGGTTTATGAAAATTAAAACTGTGTAGCTTGGCTTTTGATAAATACCTTGTGAAATCTGATGAACCAATGTGAAATCACTGCGAGAATCTTTGCAAACACTTTGAATGAGTTTCTAAATTTCCTTCTACTCTCCTTTCTCTTTCTTAAATTTGAAATGATGAAGAATGAGCAAAAATTAATCATATACCCTTCAAAAACCTTGCATTTAATGCTAAGTGCTTACATAGATGTAAGCTTGACATCAACCAATTTCGGGTTCACTCGACATCCATTGATATTTTCATTACTTAGTAGCTACTACAAACTCAACATCCACTAGCCAGACTACTAGCTTAGCATCTTCTTACATCCCACTCAACATACATAAGAAATGTTTCATACTTGGCAATAATATGAAAAACTTAAAGATTTGTCTTGAATTTTTAATAACATCTTGAATCTTCATTCATGCTAATTTAGTCTTTTAAGTGCTATATCCTTTTGAAACTAATGTATGATATAACCTTTAAATATCCAACCTACATACCTCCTTATTGCCTAGTTTGATGAGGTGTGATCACCTGACCCATTGGGTGAAGTGATCCCTTCTCCATTTGATGTGTTGCAATTATCTTTGTTTTTCCATGTCTTGTTCATCTCATCTCTGATGTGTTCAACATCTGCCTTGCCTTTACCCTTATCAAATTCACAACTTGGTGCCTTTGATCTAGTTGGATAGTATTTATTGATGTGATCAATCTTCAAATAGCTAAAACATGTAGTTTGACTTAACCATCTTTTGTAATTGCCATTGAATTGTGTCCTAATACAATTCTCAGGAACATGTCCATATTCTTGACAATAATGATAGCTATATATTGTATTATAATCCCAATTGTAGGAGTTTCCATTGCTTCTTACCTTTTTTGGCTTATTTGAAGACCACATGGATTTGGATCTACATTCAAAAACTCTATGTCCATATTCTAACAATTGTAGCAATATCCTTCAAATCTTTGTGTGTCCATGGTCATGGTTCTATGTTCATGTGCCTAATGACCTTGCTTGTTGCACTTATGAAAATGATTCATGTTCTTAGGCTTTAGATTTTGATTTGTAGTTTTGCTCCTGCACATATTAGCAATATGTCCTTTCTTACCACAATTATGACAAGTAGGTTTGGAGTTCTTACCTTTGGTGTTTCTTTCTTCTACAACCTTGGACGATTCTCCTTATTTAGTGCTTGTGTATCCTAGTTATGATGTATCATTGTTGGATCTAGGGGATCTCAGTAATTGCTCAAGGTATTTGATGGTTTCATTTGGTTTGTTGAAACTTTTAGCAAATTCCTTTTCTCTCTTTAGGTCACTCTGCAATTGTTCATTCTACAAATTCAATGTAGTTATCTCAATGTCCTTGAAATTCAATTCATAGTTGGAATTTATCATTTGACTTAGAGTATCTAATTGCATGTTGGAAATCTTGGTTAACTCTATTGAATTCTCTTCCAATTCATTGGCCAAAATTCTTTTGTCTTCCATAGCCTTCTTCTTTTGTTCAGTCACCACACATAGTAGTATAGCTTGTGATTATTGCTCTAGCTTGAGATTTCTGATTTCCTCAGCTTGGATTCTGTTCTTTTCCATTAGATTTGCAACTACTACATCAAATTCATTGGAGTCACCATCTGCAAATAGCCTGGTAGTGTCTATCTCTTTGTATAGTGTGTCATTCTCCACAATAGCAAGATCTTTCCTTCTCTTCAAGGATTTCTTTAGTTCCTCTCTTTCTTTATTTAGTTGATGTAGTATGAGATGTATTTCAATCTCTTGATTTTCAATAGTTTTTCCAAACTTGTAGACTTCCATTTCAAGATCTTTCCTCAGAACTGTAAAGCTACTATTTCAGAGAACTAGGCTCTGATACCAATTGTTAGAATTACAAGGGGAAAGAGTAAACTTTTGAAGGGGTGGGTGGTTGGGATGAATCAGTAGTTTAAACTTGGACCCATAGAACTTTCACCATTCATTCATTACATGCATTAATAAGTAAGCCACAATAACATGTAAAGCATATGCATCTAAATCACATAGCGATGTAAGCATTCACACACATAACACCAGATATGATTACCCAGAAACCCTCCAAGTGAGAAGGTAAAAATGGGGTGGGAATGACACCCAAAAATCTTCACTATTGCAGTAATAAAGTGTATCTAATGAAGGTTACAATGTTTTGACCATGAAACATGATCTACCCTATGAAAGGTCTACCCTGTTAAACACTTACAAAGACTATTAGGTCTCACCTTGTTAGAGGATTTCAACACCCTATTAGAAGTATGCCTTGTTAGAGGACTTCAACTTACAATTATGTAAGCACCTTGTTAAAGGATTTCATATAGCTTGTTAGGACTACTTTGTTAAGAGATTTAACTAAAATCACCTATTAAAATGTCTTAGCATAGATCCTGTGGTTGGCACTTGCTTTCTTGATAATAGATCACCTTTAAACAATGTCTAATTGATCCTTCATGATCATATGTCTCAATGTTGTATCCTTTTCTCGATGCTCTGTTCTTCTCTAATTGATTCTGCAATTCACTCTCACTTCTAAGTCACCTTGAATGCTCTGCAAACTATCTTGTTTGCTCCTTTAACTCTTCATACCATTCAATCCTCTATCCATTCATCATCATAAAGAGTTTAGGGCTTTTTCCTCCTTATGAAAACTTATGTGGCTTAGGATTAGGTATGACTCTATGACTGAGATTCATCCATTTTTCTACTTAAATCTTCCCTTTTTTTGATTGGTTGCATGTAATTGCATAGGGAATCCAAATATAGATTTGTCCTTATCTCTAAAATATCAAAATATAATCTTAATTGGGCTCAAAAATGGTTTACATAGTTGTTTGTGCCATTACAAAAAAAATTTCAAAACTATGTCACTTAGCATATGAAGTCTTTGATGCTCAACATGCACTATTTTGTATACTATGACTTGACGTCTGCATTGCTCGGCATCCACTATTTACTCGGCTCCTGAATCACTCAACATGGTCTATCTGCTCAACACTTGAGTGACTTGGCACATGAGTGACTCAACACTCATTGTAACTTGACATGGTCTAATATTTACATGTTGTGCTTGACATGTATTACTAGTTTGACATGAACTAAGTAAATTACTTAAGTATGTTGACACTCACTTGTCAAAACCAATATGAGAGCAGCACCATGTTTCATGAGTAGTGATTCAACATGAATCCATCTCTCATGAGAATAAATGTAACACTTATCACTCATTGAATTTAGGTGATGCTCACAGGGGTGAAGCACTGAGATTTCCTGGGAGGTCATCCATCCTAGTACTACTCCAGCCATAGTGTACTTAACTACAAAGTTTCCTCCATGGTTAAACCCAAAGCTTGCAAATGATTCTTATGTCTTGTCATCATAATTGATATTAGTAATAAGAGAAGAAGGTTGATAAATGATATTTATTGAACAGGAAGGAAACATGTTTTTGTAAATTTTCAAATTTTGATTAGGAGGTGTTACATATTTATTCATACTATTAACCTTGACATTAACATATACAACATTAGAATCAATAAGATCTTGAATATCATTTGTCAAGCCATAGCATGTTTGAGTATCATGACCAGGTTGATGACAGGATTGATAAAAAATATTTTGATTAAATGAGTTAGGTATTTTCTAGTATCAATAGGACATATATAAGGAACTTTAAGAATGTTAGCATTAATTAAATTTGTCATCACCATCGAAAGATGTTCAAATAAAGTAGTGTATTTGTGATTAAGATGATATATAGAGGAGAAAGTAGTCATACCTTTAGATGTAGCAACCACTTTGTATTACCCCTATGATAGTTTACTTTTTAGTATTGATGTTAGAATATTTTGAATCACTTTTTATGTGTGTCAGTTAATTTCATGAGTTAAGCGTAAGTTATGATTTTATTTATGTTTATAGATTACTTACCCTATACTTGCATGTGTATGGTGTACATGTCCATTTTACATTTTTGCTTGATGTGTTTGATGTGGTTGAGGGAGGGAGTTGAGTCACTTGCAAGACAAGATCTAGATGATGTCCAACTTCCTTCTGTTACGTGTTATATAAATATGTATTTGTATATGTTTGTATTTTATGTAGGTTTGTAGGCACTGAACATCAACTTTCTTGAGTTTCCAAGATGAGTGTGCCCTTTTGCAATATCTCAATTGTAAGGGGGGAGATAATATACAAATTCAATCCTATCTTAAACCATCATTGTCTTGAAATATGGACAAGTATGTAAGTTGGTTTTTATGGATTTGATTGTGTATGTTTTTTTATCATCAACATTTTGGATCGCACTCTATGATCCTTCATCCAGATGAGAGTTCAAAGAGAGAAAAAGATATGGATAAGTATTTGACTAATTACCTACCTAAATTTGTCAAAGTGATGTAAATTTGTGAATCTAATCTTGAGAATGATAGTTTTTTTTGAATTTTTTCTATGTGGTTTAGTCATGCATGTTTTGTTGTATGTTTATTTGGTGAAATGTTAAGATTAATTATGACTTGGAATAATTAAATCTTATAATCATTGAAAATTAAATGTTAGAACACTTAAGTGTGATGAATTGATTAAATAGATATATTTAATCAAAATATTTAGTTAAAAGTCTAATTGAGGAATTAAATTATTTAATTTATTATTAAATCAAAAATCTAAATTAAGTTGCACAAATAATGAGTTTATTTTAAGAATCAAGTTGCATATTATATTTGGTTAAAATTATTAATAATAATTTAATTAAAGTTCTTCCATAGTATTATGCTAAAAATATTATTTCTAAATTAAGTTATAAATATGCTTTTTGAATGTACAATTATTAAATAAGAATTAATAATTAATTCCAACTTAAGTAATTGAGATAAGGAAATATTAGTTAAGTTTCATATAATAAACTAATTAAAATTAAATAATGCAACTTATAAATGACTTTATTATAAAATCAAAATTTAATCTTTTGAAAAAAAGTTGAGTCAGGTGAATTAAAGAATTAATTATTACATTCTTATTTTTTAATTTTATTTTGCATATTAAGCCTCTTACTTTAAAAAATCTATTGAATCTTCTATATGTGAGAATTTTTAGGTGATTATTTGAGATTATGTTTATTAGGTTGAAGAATTATTTTCGGTAGAAAGTTAAAAATTCATTTTCAAAACCTGAGATTTGGAGTTACATTTTGGGCCTTTGTGTTATTTCAATTTAGCTATGATTATAGGCAGGGTTAGAAAACCTCATGTTGATATTTCATTTTAAAAGATTATCTACTTTGCATTTGAATTGGTTGACTTCTATTAGATCATGTTATTGGCTGATTTGTCTTTCTATGATTACATAAAAATATTAGAAAACCAAACTTTACCAGAAAACCTTAATGTGAAAAGAAAAATTTATCTCTAAGGTTTATTTGTTTAAGAAAAAAATGACAATGGTATGATTTAGGAAATTTAATATTTCTCTTTTTTTTTTTTTTTTTTTTTTACTAATTAGAAAATCAATATATTTTATTAGTGCACTTTATCAAACAATGAGAAATCAATGAAACTCAGCATTAGTAAACACTTGAATGGTTGTGAAATATTTGTACGCTATATTTTACAATCAAATTAAACCTTTAGAAAATAAGTGATTTTATACTCATTAAGAAATTTTATGTTAAGTGTATGTGTGTTCATTATCTTTGTGATTATTGGTTACTATGGGATTTACATTGGCTATAGGGGTTGTACACAGAGGGTTGTGAAGTGTTCAATTTTTATGTGATGATGGTTATATAAAATACTTTATATTGATATTTTAGTCCTGATTATTCTTTCCCAACTAATGTTCTAAGTTTATTTACTTTAGACTCTTTGAGAGTGTTATGTGATAATTTGATGACCAATCTTGGATTTGTTAAATCGTGGTTTGATGGACCCATATGTACTTGTTAGAATTATGATTTGAGGACCAATTCAAATTTTCTATATCATGGTTTGAGGACCTATGTGTACTTATGAGAACTATGGTTTCATTGCTAGTGTCTATTCTAGTTACATTCTTTATAGAACCATAATTATTTATTAATTTGATTTGATTTATGAGACTCTTTATCATTTATGAGCTTAGATTAGGTTATCTAAGTGTATGGATGAGAGTATCTTGCAATAAGCATCAAGGCCAACAAGTGGTTGTCGCGATCACTTATTGTAACTTAATAAAGTGATAACTTGATAAAATTTATTAGGATACATATAAATTAATAATACATGTTCCTCTCCCATGCCTAAGTACTTTATTGAGGTCTTGACTAGGACTAGAGTGGGAGAAGATTCTTGATTGAGGTCTTGCATGGCTAGTAGCCTTGTTTGTACGAGAGGTTTACTAATGCCACATATGGTCACTTGAGTGCCAGGGTCTAGAGAGGCTACCATGATGAGACACAAGGGTATTATGTATGCAATGAAACTTCTCTATATACATCTTAGGTCTTCTACATGTGTTATTGCCTCTGGATTAGTGTGTACTACATATACAGTTGTGTATTGACCTTGAGATTAGATAGATTTTCAGGATTCTATCCTTGACCTTTGTGATTGGTTTTATGGTTTGATATCCATATAGGGTGTTGTCTCCCCAAATTGGAGGGAGATAACCTTTTCTAGGCTCCATGAGAGTGTGACCTTTATCATTGAGATGTGTTCTGAATTCCAATTTTGATGTTGGATAATCCTTATAGTTGTTACATTAGCATGATTCATCCTTGGGGACTCGTTCTATCTTCTCATCTTATTTATGTATATTTTTTTGTGTATTGGTTATGATGCATTTACAAGATGTTGGTTGTATACTTTATCATTTGATTTGTATCTCATACTCTGTGACATGTGTAGTGGATGCAAAATTTTATGTATTTGGATTTGGGGTTTTTGCATGTTATGATGTTCTTGGTCATTCATCTACATTATGTGAGTTTAGTTTTATATTTGTACTTAGCAAATTTTAATATATATGTAATTATTGAACCCTTTAGATTTATAATCTTTATTTGTGGTACATTGTGTGCATGTGTTATCTTATTATTTATTGCTTTTGTATTGTTGTTAGATTACTATTTGTAAACTCTTAAGAAAAAAATCATTCTACAATCTTAGTTGCATATTTTAGGTTAATCTCACTTGGGTTCCCTAGTGGGGCGTTACACAATTGATCATCAATTTTATTTTTTGATTTGTTAATTTTTATGTATTTTTAGGCTTATAAAACCTATATTGATGAACAACAGCATCACTCTTATCAACAGTAACATGAGCCATTAGAGTAGTGCTCTCAAGCTGGCTCACTCATAACTGATAATGGTGAAGCACTACTTAGAGATGCGATAAATAAGTATACTCAGTAAGATAATATTTTCTCTAATGTTTTTTTATTTAAATAAAAAATAAAAATACATTGAATATCATGATCAAACATAGATTAAGATATTTGAGCATGCAAGTGTTTAAAATCTACCAACAAATTTATGAGATTTTTCTCTAACATTTTGCTCGCAATGCATCAAATTAGTCAAAGAAATTTGAGGAAAAATATTATTTTGAAATTATTGAATGAAACCATTAGAAAGTGTCAATAGTATAAGGGGGTAAATATAAATACCATTATAAAGCTTTGTTCCTAAGAGTGTACATGAACAACTTATCCATGAGCCTAGAGTTGTGAGAAAAATCACTACATTTAGTTTGGAAAGTCCTAACATGAATCATAATATCACACATACTATTATAAGTCTCAAGAAAAGGTATCTCAACATGTTGCATGATACAAATAAGGAGGATTTCAAAGGAAAGGGGATTACAAATATCAAGTGTGGGTATGTTGTACTTAGATTTAGTGAATTGAGCCACTTTTTGCAAAGTGGTGACGGTTTAAACCAAGCTACTAATGATAGATTATGTTGGTCAGAATTTTTGCATGATAAATTTTCCCATTTTAGGTATAAAAAAATCAGATTTGAGTCCATTGTTAGAGGCTAGAATTTCTAGTTTTTTGGGCCTTACAATTTGTTACCCTTTGAAAACTTTGTCAAACCTTAGGTCTTGTTTAGTTTTGAAATTATCTTGGTGTGAAATCTTTTAAAATGCAAATATTCTTGCCCACTTAATTCTTGTCGCACTAAGTTACCTTTTTCAAAATCTTTTCTCACCGTTTGATCTTGGTCAGATCCACGGTCTTCACTTTGTCATTATAACAAATGCAAGGTTTTTTACCATAGTGACATAGCGAACAAGAAAAATACAAGAGGGACCCACCATTATAGTAATGAGAATGCAGTAAAATTCCTGCTATTAGATCAAGATCAGATCAAGGGTTATCGCTTCCTCACTATGGCAATATGCTCACTCTTTATGCATAGTGAGGTAGCGATTCAGCCACATGTGTCCTCAAGGAAAAGTGGGTCTAGTCCAAAGCACCAATAATGAAGGAAAGGTACAAGTGGAAGCATTTCATTGGTTTAATTGCCAACCTGTTGAGAAGAAATATGAGTCAACCCTATTTTTATCCTTGGATCATAGGATTTTTCAAAGATCAATGACACAAATTTAAAAAGGAAGGTGATGCCACTCTATTTTTCCATTCTATGCATTTCTGAGGAATAAAAGCTTCGTGTGTGAGAAAAATAGAGTATAATACAGGAGATTTCATCAGTTCCAATCTCAGGTGAACAAATATTTCAAGTTTTTTGAGCACAAGAGCCAACTGGGAATATTGTGATAAGCCTAGCAAAAATGTGATAAGCCTAGCAAAAATGTGAAGCAGTTTCCCATTTGTTCGTGAGCTATTGTAGAAGTTTAGAGAAGAACAATCTTACAAGCAAGCAAGTACTTATACATTGTAACCTCTGTAGTATTGTAGTTTCTTAGAATTAATGTCAGGATGCCTCAGAAGAAAGTGTTTTTTGGGCAAGTGAATTATATGGATAGAAATGTTCATGACGATTTGTTAGAGTTACTCCTAGAGTCCACCACTGAGTTTGGTTGGAATTGCAAAAGGGGAAGTGGATAAAACTTTTGGCCATTATTCTTTGTTGATGCATATGTTTTTATTTAAGGAAGCGACATATTTTGGTAAAGAAATGGAATTGAAGAGAGAGGAGGATGGGGAAGCAATACTAGTTTAGTTGTGGAGTGCAGATATGACTTGGGATGCAGAGAAGGCTAGCTTTATCAGGTTTGATAGGTATTTTGCTTCAAAATTGAGATGCCTCATATTGAGTGACAATCCCAGAATGCCCAAGGCACTAATGAATTTCATCATGCTTATGGAAAATCCTAGTGGTTTGAAAGCTTCAAACAATTGGGGAGATATCATCCCATACTTTGTTTCTACTATTTTTAGAATTTATGGTTTAAAAGGAAGCCCTCATGTGCTGCCCTACCAAGTACCTTTAAAGGTAGGAATGGCTGAAGTTTTTTGGTAGTTAGGAGCATTGGAAGAGATGTATTTGTTGAAAGGGAAATTGGGGTCAATTTTCCCTACTTGTACTGTGGCCCATCAGTTTGTAATTACTAAAGGGGGTTGGCTCTTTTTACATAAAATTTTGGATCAGTACAAAATGGCTATTTCCCATCCCCATTTTTGTGATATTGAGGGGTTTTATAATCAAAACTTGAGACTTAGAATTAAATTGGGAAAGGCCAAACATGATTCATATTATCTAGAGGACATCATAAGGAATGAGTTCTCATTGTAGGAATAGGAAACCAAAAAGGAAAAGTGGAGAGTTTATTCCAAGGTTTTAGAATTCATTCATTATTTTGATTAGAAATATAGTCCTCTAGATAATGATAATACAGAGGTTGATAAAATAAATAATTTGATGAATACTTTCCTTGAAATAATGGAAGTCATGAATGAGAAGAAATAATTCTTTCTTGATTCATACCCAGATAAGGCCAGAGAGGCCATGAGGAGGTTGGATTTCACTCCTAATGTAGGAGCTAGTCAAATGATTATTCAAAAGAGACCAGGGTATAGCATCATTCAGAATAAAAAGGCCACTGTGGATAAAGGCATGCAAATAATGGGATCCACTAGTGCAGTCCTAGAGGAGAGACCTGATGAACCTTCTCCCAAGAGGCAGAAGATAATAAAGGAACAGAGCCTTCAAGTTGAGGAGTATTCACCCACTTAGTCCCCTTTGCGGATTGGAGAAGAACATCTCACTGGAGAGAAGATTGAGAAAATAGGGTTACAAAGAGGTGTATTTATCACCCAAGTAGAATTAGATGAGGGAAACCCTCAAGAGCCTCCCGTGCCAAGTTTGGATTTGACAGTTGCAGATTATAGAGGCAGGGAATTGGACCCTGTATTAGAATAGACTAGTCATCAATTTTTGTCTGATGACAGTTTTGTTAAATCTAGGGCTTTTCTCCAATTTGCATGGCAAATATGGGCAGATTTGAAGAGAGGTTTAATAAATTGAGAATAGAGCATCTAGAAATGGATGAAACTTCCTTGCAAAATCAGGTAAGAGAGGAGATGATGAAGGAGTTTCAGAGTATAAGCCCTAAGTAGGGAGGACAAATGGTCAGACCATCAAATTTTTTGTTGTTACCCAATTCGGACATTGCTGATGCTCTAGTGTTTAATTCTGTGTCAAATAAACTTGATTTACAAGATTAGAGTAAGAAAGACTTCTAGGGCACTTCTTTTAGTGAAGACTAGGCTGCTTTAGTCATATGGTCATTGAGGAGAGGATCAAGAGCCACCTCATCACAACTAGATGATTTTGGTTTGATGGGAAGTATAGTTGTAAGAAGAGTGGCTGATACCTCTCATGGGCAAGATGCACACTAGAATGTAGATTCATCTCAATTTGTTTTGGCCACTGCTAAAAAGGAAGAAAGGGCCATGTTTGAATTGCAAAGTAAGTATGAAACAATTTTGGAAGCTTACAATAAAGAGGTTTAGAAGAGGATTGAGTTAGAGAATAAGATAATGGAAAGGTCTACCAGGCCAAGAATAACATATCCTCACCCTCCAATGGAACCCTTTAAATCTACTCCACTTATAGAATTACTAGATACACCACAAAGGCCACAGTACTACACTACTGAGGATTTTGAAGAAGAAAAGAGCAAGTTGTGGTCACTACATGTAGAGCTAAATGTACAATATGAAGATAAGCTTAGAAAGGCTGTAATGTACCTAGTAGATAAAATTGAATGGCCCTTATTTTATGATTAGTTGGCAAAGGTAATAAGTATATGGGAAGAATTGAAAACCCATGATGAGACTCTAAAGCCTATTGTTAATAAGTGGAGAAAAAGGAAGAAAGAAATTACCTTTTGATGTTACTCTGTTATAAAGTCTTCCCATGATCATATAGAAAAACCATATGATATTGCTAATGATTTGTCAAATTTTGATAATAGAAGGGTTGCATTACAACTAAAAATTGTTTCTTATCTAAGCAAATACAAGAATCAAAAATTTGATTTGTTTCCTCATGCCTTGGATAGAAAGAATAAATTGAAGAATAAGGATGAATGGGCTAAGGAATTGGATGACCTATTCCATCTGAGGATGAATAAGGTTATAAATGAAAAAGGGCATGCTTGGTGGGCCACCACAACAGAGGAATGGTGAAAGTCCAGTTATTTTTTGATTCTTTGAAAAAGGAACTTGTTAGTATTGATAATGAGGTTGAGTATATACTTAAGAAGAAAAATGATATTCTACAATTCAACCAGCCAGATGATGTACAATTTGACACATGGATGGTAGATATTGCTTCTAGTCAACAGTTAGAAGAGGTCAGTACAAATGATGATGAGGTACAGGAGGACGAGGTGCAGATTATTGACACAATAACACTAGATCCAAAAGATGAGGAAGATGAAGGTCGCCAATTAGTTCTAGCTACAAACTCAGAGACCTAGGATGTGGACATGATAGAAGATCAATTAAGGGTAAAAGTGGTTTTTTCAATTTAAGATGAAAATAGTGAAAACCCATGAGTAGAAGTTGATTTGCAAATATTACCACAGGATTCATCATTGGCTAACTTGATAGCTGCATATTCAGAAGAGTCAGAATAGTGGTGGCAAATCAAAAGAGCTAGTAACTTGCTATGATGTAATAGAAATGGGACCTACTAAAGACTATATTGATGTGTTAGCTTTTTGTTACACTAAGTTTTGTCTTTTGGACACCTATCAATCACAATTGCCCTTTTCTTGTTGTAACTCATGCTTATATAAATGAGTTTTCAAGGCATTGTGGGGGGTCCAAAAGTTGTATAATTTTTGTTTTTGTTCAAAAAGCTACAGTTGGTCCAGTTGCATGTAGATGTGTTGAGTTTACTTTCAAACTTGTACTCTTTGAGAATACATGTAAATGATAGCATCAACAAGATATTCAAAGCTTCTAATTGAATTTCTATTGGTGATTGTATTAGTCATTTAAAAGGATAATACAAAGGGGTATTTGCATTAGATTTGTGTCATCAATTTCTATCTCCATTTTATGAGTTTGTTTAATTTGATGTCATTTGAATAAGGTTCAATTGATTGAATGCAGTCTGGATGGGTTGTATGTTGATACTATTGTTGCTTTTAATTCAAAGAATTATATGAATGCTCTAGTAGACCAGCTAGGTTTATGATTTTATAAACTAGATAGATCATAAGAATGGAAATAGGTGACTACAATTGATGAATTCATTTACAAGTTAATTGAATTAGATCTCCCACCAATAGAGTCTTTTGCCCAATGGATAAAACACTAGTCTCATAAATCAAGAGTGAGTTGAGGTAAATTCTAATTTTGCATATCAAATTAATCAAAAATTCAAAATCATTCTTGTTCCATTTTGTTCAAGGTTATAATGCTGGTCACCACTCATTTACATTTAGTTCTGAGTCTTAGGTATCTACTATTTCCAAAAATACTTGTAAAACTTTCGAAGAATTATGACCAGATTTGCTTATGAGGGATGCATATAAACTTGAAAGTATTAAAGAAATTGGTAAACTGTGTATATGCCCAAGGATAGAAGATGAGAATCAAAATGAAACTAAGATAATTTTCATATAACAATTTGCATTAAAATCATCCCTAGGTATATCCACCTTGGTTTTACATAGCCTAAAGAGTAGGAAGCCATCCTTGGTTTTGTTGAAGTTGGGTCCAAATGGTTTACTCATGTAATTGTTAATAGGAATTGGCTGATCCTTAGGTTATATGAGTGTTATCATTTTGGTATTGAGCATATCCTAATTCTTCAATACATTCCATCAAAGGCTTACATAATTGGTAATAAGATGAGATATACCATAAAAAATGGAAATATTATTATCATTGTGATTAATAATCTTTTTAATAACCTCAAAAACAACACTATCAGGATTTTGGTTCTCTTGCACAAGCAAATTATCCAACTTATTCAAATCATGAGAGAACTTATCAACTTGAGAAGGAGGAACTCTTGAGGCTTCACCTTCATCATGGGAAGAGTGAGAAGAGTTATTGTACACAGTAGGATTAAGATCTTGAGGAAAGTTATTGGTACCATCATAGGTTCTAGGAAGAAAAGAATAATCATGATCAAAAGATCCCATGAGTCTATGACTTCGCCTAATAGGAATGCTATAGACTTAAAGTCATAAGGATCATAAAAAGGGAGATCAAAAAAGGAAACTCTAATGAGGCATAACCACACAAATATCAATGTAACAAGGAGCATAACAAGAGAGAAGCAACTACACAATATAGCTAAATATAACTCTATAGTATGAAAAGTGTTATAATGCACAATACAAGAAGGAAAAAGATTTGATTCCAAGATGAAAGAAAGAGGTGTAAGATTTCAGGTTCACCAAAATATGGTAAAAACATACAAATAGAGATCAAGGGATCTAACTCCAAAGTCAAAAAGAAGAGATGTATCGGGTTCACCAAAATGTTTAGTGAACATATGGAAGAAATGAATAAGATATACAAATATAAGACTTCCACTTTCCACTAACATTAAGTACAAGAGAAATAGGGGATTCCATACATAACTCTCAATATAAATTGAGTTATATTAGTAAAACCCAAATGGATAAAGAGATGCCAATACTAAACCCAAACTATATCATTTGAAGTATGCAAGAAAGTCACCTTTCATGCAACAAAAATGTATTAAATATATGCAATTCAAATGTGAAATTAAATTAATTGATTAAATGAGAAGTGCAAGATATGTCTAGGTGCTAAATATATGCAATCCACCAAATTAAGATATGACAATAGGTACAAACTATTAATTGAAGTGAGTGAAAAAGTTAGTACCTCAAAATATGCAAGATAATATACCTTTTTTCTCAAAAAATCATGGATTTGAACCTATGACTAAAATTCCAACTACAAATTCGTGACCACAATAGAAAAATTAGTAATGTTGTTTTTATCTAACCTGTAGGAATAGGTAAACTTGGTCATAAACTATTGTGATAATTTATGGGAAGATGGAATTATTTCTGGGATAGAATAGCAAAGTCAACCCAACTTCTTTGGAAAGCTTTTAGTGACTAGTTTTTGGATATGCAACCACAATTAGAATATCTTACTCCTCCATACACTAAAACTTGGTTTTTTATTTTGGTTTGATGAGGGATTTCCTTGGTCAAGACCTAGATTGAAGAATCAACTTTTAATTTGAGAATATGCTTGTGCATTGTCAATGTTGAATTTGCAATGAAGGATTTAGGAAATATCCACAAATTCAATTAATCTACCAAAACCACGTCATGGAGCCATAGATATAAAGATGAATCAATTAAGAAGATGATGAATACCTCAATGTATATCTCCTCCCTTGATGGTCCAAAAAATCCTAAATCTTGAAGAGGAAATGCTCACAAAGAATCCTTGAATACTTGATAAAAATATGCTTGCTTGAATGCATGAGGGATTGAAACTATTCTTTGTAATTTATTGGATGTCTCTTGATGTCCAATGATGTCCCTTGAATTCTAGATGTGAACATGAGGTTTCTAGGATTCCTTTTATTAAGTTTTTGGGAATGAAAATAAAGTAAGATGACTAGGTCACCTAATTTCCAAATTTCCTAAGAGTAAATTAGCCCTAAGACCTAAAGTCCCTAGGGAATAGGTCAACTTGGGTTGACCTATTTTGGAATAGGTCAACTTGGGTCAACCTATTCTAGAATATGTTGAGCTTTCTAGGGCTGGATCCTTTGAGGTCTTAGAAATTGTACCGATGAAAATGCAAGAGGCTGGACAAAAAAGAAGAAATAGATGTTTGAGCACAAATCCATCCATGATCCATAAGGTCACTAAATGGAGAGAGATAAAAAGATCTTAAATGATGGGAGCTTCCATTTTAAGATGGTGAACTAGGTAATATCATTATTATAATAATTTAAATACTACACATAATATTCAAGACCAAAATGTAACTTATATTTTTGTCAAGATTACAACAAAACATGATAAAACACATAATGCTAGTAACAAAGAAGAACAAGTACATGAGAATAATAGAGAAAAGATAGAGAGAGGCATAGAAGAGAAAATAAAAGGAGAGAGTTACACATAATAGTGATACATGTGCATAGCATTTATATCATCCTTAAATATGACACCATCTATATCTATAATTTTATACACGCTAAAGCCCTAGACTTCTATGACAATGTAAGGGCCAAGCCAATTAGGATTGGATTTACCTTTTTTACTAGATACAAAATTCACATTGTGTCTATCTTAATAAAGAACGGTATCTCCAACTAAAAAGGAATTTTTAATCACCTTATCATTGTACTTTATTTGAAGAAATTTATGACATGCTTTAATATGTCTAAGAGTATCAATATGGTATTCATCTAACATTTCAAGCTATTAAAACTATTCCTCCCAAAAAGTGTCACTATCAATTATACCATTAAAGGAAACTTGCAAAGAGGGAATTCCCAACTCTAAAGATATAATAGCATTAGCGCCATAAACTAAATTGTAAGGAAACGTTCCAATTGTATGCCAATACTTGTTCAATAAGCACACAAAGCATAAGTTAACTATGTAAGCCAATCCTTAGAATGCTTATTAATTATAGTCTTTCAAATTAATTTCTCAATAAATTTATTAGAAGCTTTTTCTTGACCATTAAATTGAATATAATTATAAGGAGTAGAGAATAATTGATGAATTAAAAAAAAGGTCCAAAAATTTTGTCACTTATTCATTTTTAAAAAGTGTTCAATTATTAGAAATGATCATAGAAGGAATAAAAAATGAAGCAATAATACTTTTTAAAAAATAAAGACACATATAACATCAATTATAGTAGAATATGTTGAGATAATGTGTGTTGCACACATTGCATAATATTGTTATATTGTATTATTTTATTTTATTATGTAATATTGCACCTAGGAGGACCTAATAGACATGCAATATGTAAAGATTATAATAGGATATACTTGATGAGTTGTATTGTAACATTGTGGTAATATTTGATGTAATTATCTAATATTGGAGAAAATAATTAAATGCCCAATATTAAATGTGGAGTCAATGGGTTAGGTAGCACATGGTTTATGTAATACCACTTGGTGGTTTTGTGGGACTTGCTACTATATAAGAAGCTACAGCGGTAGTTGTAGCTACAAGACGAAAATGCAAAAAAGACAAGAGTTGAGCAAGACAAAGCTTGATAGGTTAGCCAAAGGAGAATTTTTTAAGGTTGGAAGCATGGCATGGGATGTGTAGATTCACACTTATTCACATGGATTGCTTGGTTGTCGCTATGACTTTGAAGGCTTCCATGGTTGTATTGCAATGATGTTTTTGTTGAATAATACATGGTGATAGATGCTTTTGGAGGCTAGGTTTTTCCCTCAATGAGGGTTTCACAGGGTATATCTTGTGTCACATTTTTGTGGGTATGTTGTCTATTCTCTTGCATGCAGATTTTAATTCTATATTTATTTCAGATCTATTATGGGTTATGTGGAAATAATTATATTCTTTGTTGCAAGTTTTCTTACAAGTGGTATCAAACCTCTGGTTGTGTTGTTACATAACCCTAGATTGAATCCATAGGAATGCATGAGAGGATAAAAAAGAGAACAAGATAGATGGATTTTGTAGGTTGTTTATTACAGATCTAAGGGTTTTGGATTTGGTGTTATGATGGGATGTTGGTAGATTTTTAGCATGTGAAATTGTTAGTCAAAGGATTATTTTGGATGTCTCATTTAAATGAAGGTTTTAGTGGGGAGCTTGCAAAAATGACCTCTTAGGTAAAAACATACCTCACCATTGGACCTAGGTTAAGTTTTTTCATAAATTTTGATATATAATATGCCCTAGTTTGGCCATGTTGGGGTTTTCCGTAAATTTTGATATATAATATGCCATAGTTTTTCCATATTAAAAAAAATCGTAGTGAAAATAATAAAAAGACTATCTTGGTAAAATGACCATAACTTTCTTTGAGGATATTGGATTTTAGACTTCTTATAGTTGTTGAAAAACTAATTCAGAGCACTACAACTTGATGCATTTTTAATTCTATGATATTGATATTTTGTCAAGTTTTAAGAGCCCAAAATTTATATGTTATTTATTTTGAGTACAGATTAGGGCATAACTTGGGCATACAAAGTAGAATTTTGGACTTCAAGTAGTCAATGGAAAGCTCTTGGAGAGCTCTACACATTGGTTTAAATTTGGTGTAGGTTTGACATGATTTATTTGGTGATATATTGATTTAAATGGTTTATGATATATATTGACTATGGTAACATTGTGAATTTATGACATTGTATATTTTAGAGATTTGGATTTGATGTCATTGTATACTAAATTAATATTTTATATTGGTCTTATGATGATATGGTTATCAATATTTATTTTGGATATATATGATAACTTGTTGGGTTTACAAGTTGTACAGTGTTGCAAATAGTCTAAACTTACAGATTGCATTTATGGCCTTGATATGAGTTGTTTTTGCCCATTGATCTTTCATTATTGATGCATATTTAGATTGGTGGCTTGGATTTGGGTTTTCTATACCCTTAGTCACAAGATTTGTTGATTTTTATTCATGTAGAAGTGGATGAGATGTTGTTACTAGGTATAATAACGGTGGATGATTATGGTTGACTATTTTATGTTGACAGATTGGACACTTTGAGAGTTAAATGCTCAGTTCATGGATGTGATCATGGTGTCATAGATTTTGGCCTGACATGATTGGATATAGAGGTACATCCTTGATTTTCATTGGTTTGGATACCTAATTTGGTTATGGTGGTATATCTCCTAGTTTGAGCATCATGGTTATTTGGTTTCTTTTGAGGATTTCATGATGTGCACTTTGAGTTCTTTAATGGTTTGATGCATTGGTTGACTCTCATGGTTAGAGGAAGGTTTTTCATCATGATTTCATGGATATCCTGGATACATAGTTTAGTAGGACCTTGTGATACTAATGAGGTGGCATTATGGGGATTAGTTCCTGGTTTGGTGTATATCTTCTTGGTTTAGAGATCTTGGTTGCACTTGGTACTAACACTTTGGTTGTGTGAGTGTAGACTTCAGGGATCTTCATGTAAGATATGGATTTTATGATGCCATGGGTGACTTGATACCATGGTTGAGTGGGATTTTTTGGCATGGACATATTTATTGAGTGTTTGTAGATGTTAAAAGTTTTTATTACATCTTGTTGCTACAGAAGCATCTTTGACATTTGCATGGTGCACTTGTTATCTTCATGATGTGTGAAGATGGTTGGATCTTGAGGACTCATGGGGTTATTGGTTATCTTCATGGTGTATGGAGATAGTTTTCTTCATGGTGTGGAGATGGTTTTCTCCATGGTGTGTGGAGATGGTTACGTCTTGAGGACTCATGGGGTTCTTGGTAAAGGTGTGGTTTAAGCTTTCATTTGACATGTTATCCTTTGTGTTAGGATGGTTTCATTATTATGTCATAACATACTCTTGATACACGATTAGAGTTTTGACATGTTATGATGTGTTCATATGGAGCATGGTATCTCTTTGGTTGAGATGGTTTAGATCATGTTGTCATGTTTATGTTCCTAAGGCCGTGGTTGGAGCTTTGACATTGATCTTGGTTTAGTTTCTTGGTATTGAGTACGTTGATCATTTTTTGGATATTGAATGATATTCATATGTTGCATTTTAAGTTGGCATGGATTGATTGGTTACATGTACTCATGGATACTTAGAGACAGTGGTGATGTTGATTTCTCTTGGATTAGACAAGTATTTGTTGGGACAATTGATGGTTTTAGCAACAAGTTTGAGGGGCATTCACTTGATATGGACTTGAGAGGAGATGTTCTTAGATGATTCTTGGTTGGAGACTTGGATATCTTGATGAGCATTCTTATTCCCCACTCTTGGTCTACTTGATGGTTTCCTACTCGAGAGGAATAGCCCATTGTTTCTCTCAAGTGCATTGTGTTTATGCTTCTCTTTCATGATATGGATCTTGAGCTATTCTACTTGATTTAGTTCTAGAGGGTTCATTTGAGAGATGATTTAGCATTGGTTATCTCCTTGTGCATATGATGTTATTATGGTTGAGTTTGGGAGATGGTTTTATATTGGGAATATTCCTTCCACTGTGAATGGTTATTCCTTGGTTTAGGAATGGTTTATGAGTTGTATCTTCATGTGAGAGGCTTATATCCATGATTAGTTAGATGGTATGGTTTGGGTTTTATGGATGATATCATAGTTGCATAATTTACATCTAGAGGTGTGTGTAGAAGGACACGATGTAGGCTATTATTTTCATGATTTCTATTTGGTCTTGGTTACCTTCCTAGATGTTCAATTTTCACTTACATTGGATTTGAGATTGGTTGGAGATTGTGATCACTGGTTTGTGTTCATGTATGTCATGTGAGAGATGACATGATTATTTCTTTATCTATTTCCTTTGTTGGTTATGGAGAACTTGACAGACTGTTGGAGACTTGCTATGAGAGTTATTCTTGCAGGTTATTGGTTTATGTGTTGTGGATGTTCTTGATACTACATGGATTTACTTCTTTGAGATGTTGTGATTGGATTGGTTATAGATTTAACACTATGTTTTGCAGTGGGAGCTTCTTGGTATATATGTGGTAGGTATTTCTCTTGAAGATTTTGATTGCAAGTTACATATTGGATATGTTGATGATGTGAGATTCATTTGGTATACCTTTGGAGGTATGGATAGTTGGATGGGTTAGCACTTGTTGTGGGTGTTATTTCAGCTATGGGTTTTGACAGCTACAGATACATGTGATAACTTTTGGGTCAGTTGTTTGTGCTTGGCATTTTAGTTGGTATAGGATTTTATGATCTTTTTATGTGATAGGTTGGGTGGCTTTCTCTTTGGATGGCTTCTACATTTGTCCACTAGCAGTTGCATAATAAGAGATGACATCATTCATGTTTGAGATTCTGGATACTTTGGATTTTTTGTGGTTACCAAGATGGAGCACATGATGTACTTTGATTCATAATGGTGGATGTGCTAGGAAGGATTATTTTCTTGTCCATTTATGTGGTTATATATTGACCCTATGCAATGTATACAACAAGTGGAAGATTTTTGAGATAATGGGTGTTGCACACATTGCATAATATTGTTATATTGTATTATATTATTTTATTACATAGTTTTGAACCTAGCAATACCTAGATGAACATGCAATATGTAAATATTCCCATGGCACATACTTGATGAGTTATATTATAACATTGTGGTAATATTTAATGTAATTATTTAATATTGGGAAAAATAATTAAATGCTCAATATTAAATGTGAGGTCAATGGGTTAGGTAGTGCATATGATTTATGTAATACCACTTGGTGGTTTTGTGGGACTTGCTATTATATAAGAAGCCACAAGGGTAGTTTTAGTGACAAGACGAAAACATGAAAAGACAAGAGTTGAGTAAGAAAAGGCTTAACAAGTTAGCAAAGGGAGCACTTGTGAAGGTTGGAAGCATGGTATGAGATGTGTGGATTCATGCTTATTCACATGGATTGCTTGGTTGTCACTATAAATTTGAAGGCTTCCATGGCTGTATTGCAATGGTGTTTTTGCTGAAAAATACATGGTGATGGATGCTTTTGGAGGCTGGGTTTTTCCCTTGATGAGGGTTTTCTAGGGTATATCTTGTGTCACATTTTTGTGGTGTGTTGTCTACTCTCTTGCACGTGCATTTTAATTGCATATTTATTTCAGATCTATTATAGGTTATGTGGAAATAGTTATATTATTTGTTGCAATTTTCCTTACAGAATAAAGAGGAATACATTTAACCCACTTAGTAAAATAATTTGTAGCTTCTTGAATATATGTATGCCCTTGAGAAGAAAGAGGTGATATTTTTGTGACAAGATCTAAAACCCATATACTACAAGGTCATGAAGATACTTGAGAATGAAGTGCTTGTGTGCTTGAGAATTTATCAAATTATTGTGATACTGACATTAAGGATACTCTTTGACTAAAGAGAAAGAACGTTTCTCTACATTATGCCTATAGCATCCTATACAAAGAAGCTAATTAACCAATGACATTCTACCAAAATGATCACCACAAGATCCAACACGAGCTTCTTGCAAAGTGATAGGAATATCATTTTTACTTAGGCATAAAAGTAAAATTCTATTGTAAAAATGCATATAAAGTGTTGGAAAATTGTTCAGTGCTCCCCTCAGGATTCGAGACAAGGGCTTAACCACCTTCTATGTACTTTAAGTTGAGTGGTTGTATCGGGCATTGATAGATCAGTCTTTTGGTGCAATGACAACCCCACTCTAACAACTAGTATTAGAGCTTGGTCATAGGTTTGAATCCTCAGACCCTTGGGTAATGGTGAGGGTGAGATTGTTGTAAATTTTTTTAGTGCTCCCCTTGGAATTTGTGACAAGGGATTAACTGTCTCTTGTATACTATAAGTTGAGTGGTAGTATCAAGCATTGATAGATCAGTCTTTTGGTGCAACAACAACCTCGTTCTAACAATAAAGAACATCAACTATATAATGATTATCGAGAGGCTATATTTCAAATCCTATCTTGAGCATTCCTTCTTGTTGATTCAGGGAAGGTGTTATCAAGTTTAAGTAGTGAAAGGTTTGAGAATATCATTCATCTATATGAAAATTCAAACAAAAAGATTCTAGAGAAGAATTTTTAGATATAGAAGGAAGATCAAGGTTGTATATGGTCAATTGATAATTATCCGTGTCATCTTCAAAAGATACAAGGAATGCCACATTGCCCATATCATTTGCATGTTGATTATCTTTTTGAGGAAGTGATGAAATAGAATAAGAAGAAAATTTGGAAGGAAATCCCAAGGCTAAATCACAATATTATGTTAACTTATCATTTTTAGCTTGATGGGTTCTCATAACTTGTTGCACAATTAATTGTGAGCCACCAAAGACCTTGATGTTCTTGACATTGTGGGATAAATACACCTTTAATCCAATAATGAGGGATTTATATTCTATTATGTTGTTAGTGCAAAAGAATTTGAGTATATCTTAGATAAAGAAATAAGTTTGTTTGAAGGAGATATCAAGACCACACCATCTCTAGGACCATTTTGACATCTCAACCCATAAAAATATGATTCCCATGTAGAATTAGTGTTGATTGGTAAATAAACTCATTAGGGAATGTGATAGGATAAGGAGTTGAAGAAGATGAAGCATCTTTGACCAAATTAGCTATCAAAGCTTACCCTTTGATATCCCTCTAATAAACAAAATTTAAATCAAACTCATGTAATAACATAACCTATTTAGTGAGATGTCTTGAAAGAGGTCTATCTTAGAGAAGAGATGTTTTAGAGAACCAATAAAATTATCTTTTGCATTAAGGAGATAATATCCAAGTTTTTTTCAAGAAAAAAATAAAGAGATACATTTCCTTTCAATTATAGTATAGAGGGTTTCACAATCTGCCAAAGTTAGACTAAAATAATATACCAGCTATTCTTTACCATTATCATCATGTTGAGTTAAAACCACACTTAATGTATTTGGAGAAGTTGAAGTCTATAGAAAGAAAGGTCAGTTAGGTTGAGTTGTTTGTAAAAATGGAGGATTATCAAGACATTCTTTGAATTTCTCAAATGAGTGTTTATATTCATTCTTGCACAAATTTTAAATAAGAAGATTATTCACATGTAGAAAGAATGATACAATTAATATGTGGTATAGAGAGAAGGGTTAGCATAGAAAAAATAATATATAGATTAAAAAGTGGGACTTGAAGAAGTTGGATCGAGTTAAGTGGCAGTATCTTGAGGACATGAACTTGTAGGAGTAGTATTCTTTTCAACCAAAGGAGAATATTGTATGATCCTCAAAAGGCCATAAATTTTGAGTTAGATACACATAGTCATGTGTAGGACTTAGAGTTATAAGCTATACTTGGAGCCATGAGCTATAGTTAGATCCATGACCAACTAACTCAAGAATGTTCCTCTTTTTCACAATATAAAACTTCCATTCTTCATTCCACATCACAACAACAACAAATTGGAATGACTACAAGTGCAAAGCAATTTTCTAAGGTTTAACTAATGAGTCTATATCATGTATTTGTGTCTAGATCATGGATATGTTTAGAGCATAAGTCTATCCTAAATGGGTTTTGGACCTACTCCAAGTCATTTTCAATCGAGGTTGTGATGAATCATGTTGCATCCATCTAGGATGGTGCCTAATGGGTGGAAATTAACCATGATTCTCCATTTACGTATTTGTTTGGGTATAATTTTTACGTGGAGAATCATCTCAAAGATTTCTAAACTGTTGTAATAGACTCTATTCAATTAGATCAAATTTTGACACAATTCTAGCACCAAATTCCTTCATATAAGGCCTCAAAATGGACATTAAATATTTTTAAATTTTTTTCTATATTTTAGTTTTAAAGTATCTTTTAATTCCTCTCTATAATTAGAAAAGACAACTGAGATAATGTTACTCAATTTGTATTTCAATAATTAGCAAGTTTTGTTCTCATCCAAATAGATTTGGAAATTACCCAAATGTCAAATTTGGGTCTTGTAAAAATCTACTAATTTGAGATTTTGGTTAATATAAGCCTATTGTAATTGTAGCAATATGATTTTTTGATAATAATGAATTATTAACTATTTTTTTGGAGTTTGTGACCCCTTTTCTTTTATTTAATGATGAATGTTTGGTTGAATTTTGTTTCATTATAAAGTAGATTTAGGGCACTATATAAATCTTGTTATTGGTTGTAATCTTCAATTTTTTAGCATAACTATGTTCAATTCCACATCAAATATTATTCTTTCTTGATTTCAATAAAATGTAGCCACTTAAAACCCTATTTTGGCCCCCATCCTTGTGCAATTACATGTATGATCCACATAATAGTGTACAATGTATTTTTTTAATTGTAAATTGACTCTAGGAGGTTCTCAACACCATCCTACAAGGATACACATTTCATATATTTTCAAAATTTCTACCACATTTTAGTCAACACAAACCACATATCTTTATACAAGTAGCACTCATAATCATTTAGATTTAAGTTAGTTGGATATTAGACTATGAATCATACACATTAGATAAAGATTGTAAATTAGAACTCATGTTTGTAGCTTTAAAATATATTGCCATATATTTAAAAATTATCACATTTATGTCATAATTCAATTTTTATTCTTATATTGTATCTATATGTAATATTTTATTATATTTAGCATCTATTTTCTTATTATTTCACCTTATACCCTTTCTTATACGTGTTTTATATATTCACTCTTAATCTAAAGATTATCATTGTTTCTCAAAGTTCACAATTTCTATAATAATTAAGAACCTTAAAATAATAAGAACTACTTAACATTGTTCATATCTATTATTATAGATAAATATTTAATTATTATATAAACTAAAATATTTCTATTCTAACAAAAATGATATTCATGTTAACTAGATTTAGACAAATATTTTGAAATATGACAATAATAGTAATTTATTATTAATAACATTTATTATAATTTTTAATACATACAAAATAAAATTATACATGCTTGCATGCATGCATGCATGCATACATACATACATACAAACATACATACATACATACCATTGTCACATTTCTTGTTTATAATAAAAACAATTAATTTCTTGAAATTATTTACTATAAAAATTATTTATTCACATTGCTAATTACGCCGAGAGGCGTTCTATACAATGGCAGCACAAATGCCCAGCACGGGAATATGCCAAGATTCCTGTCAACAAAAAAGAATTGGGAGCAGTTACAAACTTCCAAATTAAATATTAAAAAAGAATTCCCGAAATAATAGCTGGCCGAAATAATAGGAAGCCAAATGGAGGCCGAAATAATAGGCTCGAAAAAGTAGGGCCCGAAAAAGTAGGACCCGAAAAAATAGGGCCCAAAAAAATAGGGGCGAAATAATTTCAATATGATTTTTTTTTTGTTAAATATAATTTTGCATGCACATTCATGCTTTTTTTTTGCGGGGAGTGGGGGAATTTGAAACAAATTCGAGGAATGTGAAGAGACGTCTGTTGGGGGATATGAGGAGCCTCTCAGAAGTTATAAAACCAAGGCTCCTCATTTCATTTTCATTTTATGTTTTTGCAGGAAGAAAGAGGTGGAGGTTATTGTAGGATTAGATTGGAGTTTTTGAATAGGAGTAAATTGAAGTTTTGGAGTAACATTTTTGCAGGTGAGATTTCTATTTTTTATTTACATTTTCATTTAGATTTAGATGTAGAAGTAAATTGAAATTCAAAATTAGTTATAATATTCTACTTTGATTTATATTTCAATTTTAATTAATTTCATTTAGATTTAGAATTCTGTTCATATGACCAAAATTGAGGCCACTGGAGGACCTGTGCAGAGTTTTTCGTGGAGATAAGCATGTGGGTACTGAATCAAGGCACATTAGGCCTCTTGGAGATGTAATTGCGGTGACTGCCATGGCTTTTTGAATCGAATAGGGCAATCTAAACAATCTCAGATCTGAAATTCTTTTTTTCCTTTTCAGCCAAAGACAGAACAAAGATTGCTTGCAAGAAATTTTGCAGAGTTTAAGATTTGATTGCTTGTGGCCGACTATTCTTGGTAACTGATATTTCTATTGTATATTCCCGTGCCCAACACGGAAAGTTTTAATCTATACAATTTATTTTGTGCATTTAGTGCACAAACTAAAGAATGCATATGCAATCAATTTTTTTATCAATCTTTATGATAGCTTTTTTTTTTAAATAGAAAATAGAAATTATTCTTTTATGTATGTAGAAAAAAATTAGAAAGATTTTATGTATGTAGAAAATTAAAAGAATTCTATATACATCTAGATTTATTGAAAAGAATTCTATTTACATCTAGATATTTTGATTGAAATAACCATAATGTAAAAACAAAATATAAAATAGAAATGTTAATATATGTATGTAGAAAAAATTAGAAAGATTGCATGCATCTAAAAAAATTCTATTTACATCTAGATTTTTTTAGAATGGGAAAAAATGGATAATAGAAATATCAGTTGCATGTTTGTAGAAATAAATTAGAAAAACATGTATCTAGAAATTAAAAAGATTCTATATGTGTCTAATTTTTAGATTTTACTTTATTCTAAACTAATTATTGATGGATATATATTTTAAAAATATTTATGTAGTTTAAAGTTTAGATTTTAATTAATTTGTATGCAAATAGGAAAAAGAATAAATATTTTATATATATGTAGATTAATTTCTATTTTTAATGTAGAAACAAAATATAAAATAGAAATGTTAATATATGTATGTAGAAAAAATTAGAAGGATTGCATGCATCTAAAAAAATTCTATTTACATCTAGATTTTTTTAGAATGGAAAAAAATTGGATAATAGAAATATCAGTTGCATGTTTGTAGAAATAAATTAGAAAAACATGTATCTAGAAATTAAAAAGATTCTATATGTGTCTAATTTTTAGATTTTACTTTATTCTAAACTAATTATTGATGGATATATATTTTAAAAATATTTATGTAGTTTAAAGTTTAGATTTTAATTAATTTGTATGCAAATAGGAAAAAGAATAAATATTTTATATATATGTAGATTAATTTCTATTTTTTAAATTTACAAGTAAATGAGTACTTTATTCATTTAAAGTAAACAAGTTTTTAAGTAATATATTTTTATTTTAGAAATATATTAATCATAATGTTCATTTATTATTACTTATTTAATATACTTACTCTCAAATCTAAGACAATAGAAATGATATTTTATTAACTTTGAAATAGGGAAGTGTTAAGCAAGTTCGTTTACAAAAATACCAAAAATATATTTGGTCTTTGATCAAATTGGAGTTAATATTAGAAATATAAATATGATCATTAACAATTAAGCTAAATTCAGTTCAAAACAATAATGTTATTTAAATTTAAATAATTTTTTTTGAAAAGAATTCTATTTACATCTACATATTGAAATAACCATAATGTAAAAACAAAATATAAAATAGAAATGTTAATATATGTATGTAGAAAAAATTAGAAAGATTGCATGCATCTAAAAAAATTCTATTTACATCTAGATTTTTTTAGAATGGAAAAAAATGGATAATAGAAATATCAGTTGCATGTTTGTAGAAATAAATTAGAAAAACATGTATATAGAAATTAAAAAGATTCTATATGTGTCTAATTTTTAGATTTTACTTTATTCTAAACTATTTATTGATGGATATATATTTTAAAAATAATATAAATATGATCATTAACAATTAAGCTAAATTCAATTCAAAACAATAATATTATTTAAATTTAAATAAAATAAGCCATGTTTACTTTGAAACATGAAACAACTAATTAACTAATACAATAATTAAAATAAATGAATCTATTATGACATAGAAAAATATTTTCGAAGTATAATTTCTTTGTTTTTGAATCAATATGAGTTTTCTTTTGTACTTGAAAAGATAAACCATCCTAATTGTCATCCTTAGTTAACCCTAACAACAACCCCTACCTTAGCCCTAGCCCCAACAATGATGTACAATATAACTATAATCCAACATTACACTATAATTATAGCACTAAAACATATCCCTATTGATATAACGAAAATCTCAGTCCAAACCATAATCTAAACCAAAAACCTACACACTAATATTGGTTATAGTCCTAACCCTAAAATCCAACCCTTAACCATAATGTAAAAAAAAAACTCCAAAATATTGATCAAAATCCTAAACCTACCTATATGGATAACCATGATATTAAACTCTAAATCCAGTCCCAAGGTCCTAACCATGGTGTAAACCTATAACCGAACTCTTAAAAAATTTACTAATCCCTGATCCTAATCACATTCCCAACTTTAAACTTGAACCATAAACCATAGTTGTAACCATAATCATAAACTTAAACAAAA
Organism: Cupressus sempervirens; assembly: GCA_028749045.1. NCBI lineage: Eukaryota > Viridiplantae > Streptophyta > Pinopsida > Cupressales > Cupressaceae > Cupressus > Cupressus sempervirens. The sequence goes on along the minus strand of CM053789.1, from coordinate 754,569,420 downwards.
CCCTAACCCTAAAGGTACAATCATAAAATTAATCATAGCTTAGACCCTAATCCTAGCACAAACCACAATCATGACCAAATATAAATCTTCACCTTACCCCTAATCATAATTTCAATGTTAACCCTAACATTAGTTTCAATCCTACCATGATATGAACCCTAATATAGATTTCACCTTGATCCTCACCCTAATCTTAAGTCTAATTAAACCCTGACTAAAACCTAATCTAAATGATATATCTAACTATAATCCTAACTGTAATTATCATACAACCCAATGCTAACCCTCATGTATATTTAATCCCTAATCTTAACTCTAAATATTCTATAAACTCTAGAATTGACCTTGATTCTAACCATAACCCTAAAATCTAAATTGTAACCATAGCACGAAAGGTGGGGACCCCCGCTACATGGCACAATTCTGGGTCTTGGAGCCTTGCAAAATCACTACAGAGTGAGGAAATGTCATAAAGGTGACATGTAGTAGCATGATGCAATTTTGGGCTTTAGAGCATTGCAGAAACAATGCAGCTTAAGGAGGCGCTAGAATGGAGACTCATGGAAAGAAGAGGAAAGACATTCATGTTGCTGGCAAAAAACTATGAAAAGAGATAACATGATGTCTTAACCTCCCACAAAAAATGCAAGGTTGATCCCAAGGGGGAATTTGGTTTCCCCAAAAATGAATGATGGTCATCGATGAAGGTCTTCCTCTCGAAATAGACGTCATAGATGCATCGTGAATCCTCACCAATGAAGGATTAAGTCGCAACCGTCGATGTAGATTCCCCCCTCAAAAAGGATGACTGAGATGCAACGAGGAAACTCCTCCCAATGAAGGATTAAGTCACATTCGTCGATCAAGATTGGCTTTATTTCCAATGGATGACTAAGATGTAGTGAAGAGATTCCTCCCAACAAACGAAGCAGATAGCACAAAAGGTGTGAACCCCCTCCATGTGGCACAATTTTGGGTCTTAAAGACTCATGAAAGCATTGTGGAGTGAGGAAATGTTGGAAAGGCAATGCGTGGTAGCATGATGGAATTTTGGGCTTCAGAGAATTGAAGAAACAATGTAGCATGACGATGCATCAGAATGGAGATGCATGGCAGCATCTTGTGCAATTCTAGGCTTTAGAGTGTTTCGAAGACACTAGCATATAAAGAAACGTTAGAATGGGAATGCATGGCAACATCTTGCACTTTTGGGAAGATGGGAAGATAGCTCGCGAAGAAATAAGAGTTATCGAATCTCGCAGCATGAATCAACCCGACCAAGAAAAAATGATCTAGCGTGGTCAATGAAGAAACCGAGCCAACACAAAATGTTAGCCGCCAACTTTAGCGATGTTAACCCTCTGCAAAGAACCTATCCCATTTAAGGTCTCTCAGATCAGACATCAGTGATGGGTTGAATAGGGGGAAAAAATAGCACACAATGCCCTCCTAAATAAAATTCTAAATGTAACACTAATAACCACAGTCCTATTTCTTTCCCTAACCTTATCCATGAGCGTGGGAATATACATATTATTATATAGGGCACCTTATATAATAATAAATATAATCTAAAATCCCAACCCTTACTCCCCTCCTAACTATAACTGTGACCATAAGAAAACTTCTAAATATAACCCTTCCTCTAACTCTAACCCTAACCCTAACCCTAACTATAATTGTAACCCTATCCCTACCACTAACTGTAACCCTGAATCTAACTCTACCATAATTGGACTTTAACCCTAACTATAACTATAACCCTAAACCTAACTCTAACCTTAACTGTAACCATAACCGTAACCCAAAACCTAACCCTAATCGTAGCTAGGATTCTAATACTCTGTCTACCCCTAACTCAAACTATAGCCCTAACTATACCTCAAACTCTAATCGTAACTCATATTCTAACCCTAAACCTAACCCTAACCTTGACCCTAACCCTAACCCTAAGCCTAAGCCTAACCCTTTGTCTACCCCTATCTCTAACCCTAACCCTAACCCTAACCCTACCCCTAACTCTAACCCTAAATCTAACTCTTTCTGTAAATCTAACTCTACCATAATTAGACTCTAACCCTAACCCTAACTTTAATCCTGACTGAAACCCTAACCCTAACCCTAACTCTAACCTTAACCCTGACTCAATCCCCTTACCGTAACCTTAACATTGATATAACTCTCTCTATATATAACCCTAACTCTAAATATAAACCTAACCCTAACCCTAACCCTAACCCTAAATCTAACTCTAACCCTAACTGTAAGCGTAACCCTACCCCTACCCATAACTCTAACTGTAAATCTAACTCTACCATAATTGGATTTTAATTTTAACCCTAACTCTAACTCTAACCCTAACCTTGACTCAAAACTCTAACCCTAACCCTAACTCTAACATTAACCCAACTGTAAAATTAACTCTATTGGTAACTCAAACCCTAAAACTAATCCTAATTCTAACCCTAACTCTAACTCTAGCTCTAGCTCTAACCCTAACTCTAACCATAACTCAAACTCAAACCCTAAACCTAACCCTAATCCTAACCCAAATTATAATGCTCTGTCTACCCCTAACTCAAACTATAACCTAACCCTAACTCAAACTCTAACCCTAACTCATACTCTAACCCTAAACCTGACCCTAGCCCTAACCCTAACCTAGACCCTAACCCTATCTATAACCCTAATCCTAACCCTAACTCTAATCCTAATCTTAACCCTAATTCTAATCCTATCTATAACCCTAATCCTAACCCTAACTCTAACCATAAATCTAACTCTACCATAATTAGAATCTAACCCTAACCCTAACCTTAACCCTAGCTCAAACCCTTACCCTAACTTTGTCCCTAACCATATATCTCCGTATGACTATAACATTTTACATTACAATATCCCAAAAATAAAATATATATTTTTATCTAAATTAAACTCCTTATATTAAATTTAAAATAATATTTGACTCAAACCTTAACCGTAACCCTAACCTTAACCATGAGCATTACTCTAACCCTAACCTTAACCATAAACATAACTCTACACCTAACTCTAACCCTAATTCTAACTCTACCATAATTGGATTCTAATCCTATCCCTAACCCTAACTATAAGCATAACTCTAACCCTAGCCTTAACCATGAGCATAACTCTAACATTAGCCTTACTATAACCCTAACACTAACCCTAATCATAACCATAACCATAACTCTAACCCTAACCTTAACCATGACCATAACATTAACCCTAACCTTAACCATAAACATAACTCTAATCTAAACCATAACCATAACTCTAACAATAACCATAACCATAACTCTATCCCTTACCTTAACCATAGCTCAAACCCTAACCCTAACTCCAACCCTAACTCTAATGCTAACCCTAACCCTAATTCTATCCCTAAGGTTAACATTAACTATAATGGTAACTTTGTCCCTAACCATATATCTATGTATGACTATAACATTTTACATTACAATATCCCAAAAATAAAAAATATATTTTTAATCTATATTAAACTCCTTATATTAAATTTTTAAAAATATTTTGAAGCATAATTTTATACTAACTTCATACAACTCTAATTAAAAATTAATTAACAATTTTATAGTAACCTTATCAAAATAAAAAATAAAAAGTAAATATTTTTCCTATTGCGCCGCGACTGCCACTAGCTATATATACCTCTATATATATTACGCCGAGAGTAATCGTTCTCGAGGCGCCTATTTTTATTTTCATTAATCCCAACTTCGATTAAAATAACTTTGGGATTAAATAAAAATAGGCGCCTCGAGAACGATTACTCTCGGCGTAATATATATAGAGGTATATATAGCTAGTTTTTTAGAAATTATAAATTTGGAAAGTAAACATTTATCATTACCGGATAGTTGCTTCAACACACATTGTGGAATTTTTAATAGTGGAATCTATAAGAGAGGCAAGGTTTAAAAAATAGTTATGTTTCTCAAACTTCATTACAAATGCCTTAATAATTGTGTACTACAACCACTTCAAATTCTGTAAAAACTTATGCACAAATAGATACTAATGAAGTTGGACTACTCCAATTAAAATTTATAATTCTAATCACTGAAAGTTCAAATAAATATATATTGATAATACATTTATTTAATCAACTTTAAAATATTATTTTGAAGATTAATTTGACAATTAAATAAGCAAGATACTTAAAATAACGGAAACATAAGCCATACTCCTCTCCAAATACTTATTTTTCATTTTAAATTTAATAACGTAGTAACTTATCTTCCTCATAAAAGAAAACTCAGTAGGAAGCATTTGTTTTCCATTTATGTATCTCTCTACCCCACATTAAGAAACATGCTATACCGAAAACAGATGAGACGGCGAAGAATAAATATTATAACAAGAGAAACAGTACAAGATAATCTCGATACAATTAAATAATAATAAATTTGCCAAGCTCATCAGTTCAATGATTGGCCTCAACAATGCAGATAGTACTTCATGCCAATAATTATAATAACAATGGGGAAGCAATGTATACATTTTTTGGGCTTCAAGGAAGGGAAAAGAATAAGAAGACGACTCTAAATATTCACCCCAATTATCCTCTATTAATATCAATAACTCTGCAAGCAAATATGTGTTCCACTTTGTCTCCAATCTAGCATTAAAGTCTGCCACAAATCCACTTTTGAGACTTTCACAATATTGTAAATACTTTGCCAGTTGTTGTCCATTTGTCATCACTCACTCACTCACTGCAATTTTTGTGTAGTTGTCTATAGACAATACTATTTGACTAACTTTTTATCTTAGGTATTTTGGATTTGAATAGAGAACATTCTGTATGAAATCACTGGCCTGTTTCACAAGAATGAGAGCTTTGTCCTCTCCAATGAAGAACTCAAACAGCTTTCCTCCTGTTCTTGTTTTTGCTGTGTTAATGACGATTATGTCCACTGCTTTTGCAGCACTTTTGTACTCTGCCCACATTGCCAGAATTGCTATGGCTGAGAATAGAAGAGGTCGCTTCCATATTGATTTGGAGGATACCATCTTCATCTTCATATTGGTGGGTTTTTCATGGCCTCCTGTGAAAGCTTGGATTGAATCCATTTTTTTTGCTTGGTTGAGTTGTTGAAGAACAAATTGGAAGAGGGCCTTAAAATCATCTGACAGAGACCCAAATGTGAGTTACAAGCACATGCGATAGTGGTTCCAACCATGTGGATCGATCTAGTGATGCCATGTACATTTAACTATCTGATATCTAATCTCTCGCAATGAATGGTCCACATAACATTTAAAATCACAATATAATCAAACAAAGATTACACGGTATGAAATCTAGCTTAGTTTTGTTGTGTATTAAATCAATCAAGTTGTAAGTTTTTGTGTTGCACGTACAATTATATTGTATTTTTTAAAAAAAAATTGGGAAGGGTTAGTAATGGTGGTTCATATCTTATATTATATTGTGGGGAGATGCTATTCTATTATATTTATGTTTGTAAACATATGTAATTCGATTTTATATCTTATAAGGGAATTTCATTCTATTTAATGTTTTTAATATAGATATTATTGAACTTAAAATAAATAAATTAGGTTATGTTCTTTTGTTCAATTGTTCTTATTTATATCCTCTTGACTTAAATATATTACACCATTTAACCATTTGCAAGAGAACTTCTAATGTGCTCCTCTAGTTTGAATTCATTTAAATAGCTATCTCATCTATTTGAAAACCACATATCACCCTTGTCTTCTCTACTTCAAATGTCTTACCGCCTAATCTTTTTGGGTAACTCGCCTACATTCATCTAATGTGCTCTACCACCAACAACTATGAGACAAACACCTAAACACATCAATTATTAATAAAATTTTCTTTAAGTAAAATTAAACTTTGGCCTTTAACATGAGAACTAAGCAATCTTACTAGTTGATCAAAACCTTTTAAATGTAAAATGTTTTATCTTGTATGCAATCTCTTAATTTTTACTACCATATTTTCAATCAATAATAACCTAAAAAGGAATTTAAAGCAATTGTTGAAATAAATAAAACAAGACATGGTATATATGTTCGTGCCCAATAAACTTAAAGCCTAGAAATGTATAAAAAGACTGATCCAAAAAAGGCTTGTAAAAAATGTATATGCATATGCTTATGAATATGCCCAATAAATTAAAATCCTAGAAACGTATAAACAAGCTAGTCCAAAAAAGGCTTACAAAAAATGGATATGAATATGCATATGTATGTATGTATGTATATCTTTATTTATGTGTGTGTAAATAAAATTGGGGTCCTTGAAATTATGATTTGAAGTTTAGTGAATTTCTTGAAGGACTTTTCTATAAGAAAGGAAAATCTATTATAAAAATAAACTTAATGTATTAAAAAAAATCCACAGGCTTACTCTAGATCTCCAAAGTCAAAGGAAAAACTATCTGCATCAATCATATTTAGAACCTTCAATTGTTTAAATAATTGTGAAAGAGAAGAGTTCCATATATTCTATCATATTTTGGATTGAATCAACACTTCATATTTCTCAAATAAAAATATTGAGGGACTAGAAAATGAAACTAAACAACTAGAAAATTAAAAAGCTATTTCAAGTAGAAGAAGAATTTTCTCTCTTTTTAGAATCAAAAGAATTCATAATTTTAGAAAGAAAAAATGGAAAGGTACAAATTCTAGCTATGGAAAAAAGGAACCCTATGAAAACATATTAGTATAAATGAAACAAGAAAAAATATTTTACACAAAAATCAAATCAAGCAAGATAGTCTTCTTTCTTTTTAATGTACACACACACACATGTAAATATATGTATATACATATATATACATCTTTACATATATACATATAGATGCACACACACACACACACACACACACACACACACACACACACACACACACAAAATCCAAACTCTATTTAAAACATTTTTTAATAATTTCATGAAGGGATGGCTAACATTTAACTAGCGAAAACAAAAAGAAAATACAAATTAATATTAACTATATAGATGATTGAAAAGAATTTTTTAGACAAAGAAAGAAGTGGGTTTCAAAATAAATATCTAGCTTCAAGAGCCAGTCTCTAAAATTGACGAAAATCAAGGTGTTCTTATAAACAACATTTAAGAATTTATTTTTATAAGGACTTGCTTAGGAAAAAAAAACATGATGTAATAATTTAAGTTCTTTCCTCTTCTAACAAATGTACAAAATATCAAAACACATAATTGAGATTCCTAACTCCACCCAATAGGTTAATTTTTTAATCAATTCCTCTATCCTAGTTAGGGATATGTCTTTTGAAGACTTCCCTAAAATTTCAAAGGAAAAATGTTAAACCTTAAAGGCCAAATACCTTTTAATGATATGAATGCCTCAAGTCTTGATTCTCTCCTTATTAGTCCAAGCAAATAATGTTCTCATTAGCATTCCACACAATTAATTTATACTAAGAAATGAATGTCATATACCAACTTTTGTAATGTTTGATTTAAAAAAATAATATTCATACACCAATTTTGATTTTTGGATTGGTTAGAGGGTAATTTACTAGCATTTAATTATATTTTTTAGAATAGAAAATTAAAAAATTAAAAGGTCTTTTCTCCTATGCGTCCATAATTTTGTGTTTTGTCAGTGCATTTGTCAAAGTAGCAAAAATAGTATAGTCCTTGCATTAAATATGTGGTCTATTATTTATCTTTTCAAACTTCGAACTTGCTCACAACATTTGTTTGGTAAAGGTGAAGTTTTCCCAGTTTGCACTATCTTAAGTGGTATTAAGTTGGAATTCAAGTGTCTATTTAAAATTTAATTTAAAATAATATTATTTTTGTGTATATTATTAAATTATTTTGATTTATTAATTTGGAAAATTTCAATCATTGTTCGTGATAAAATGTTAATTATTTATATTAATAATACAATTTTAAAATAAATTAAAATATATAATTAAATTTTTTATAAAATAATTTTATTCATTTCTAAAATTTTATATTACTTAATATTTTATTTTAAATTAGACAAGAGTCTTCAACACTGCAATGAACTGTGAGCCTCTTATCGAAGAGGTCTTGAGTTTGAACCTATTCACGGTTAATAAATAATAATAAAATTAATTATTCACAACACAGAATAATTAATCTTAACTTTGACCTCTTACTAATAAAAAAAAAATAAAAAAAAAATATAAAAGCTTTTTACTATTTTGAATTCTATTATTTTGAATTATTGTAGTATTGCAAAATATAAATTTTAAATTGAATTTTCACTTATTATTATATTTAGTGCATAAGATAAAATTAAAGCTTTGAAACACATTGAATTATACAAATGCTAATTTTTTTCATGTTTAGAATTTTTTTTTACAACTAAACCTCTTCTTTGGGCATTTTTTGTGTTAGTTTAGTGAAATATATTAGGCACACATTTTAAGTTTCTAAATTTTGAGGGTAAAGTATTTTTACTATATCATATAATATTATAAATATTTTAAGATTTTTTTAGTGTGTAGCACAATCTATACATAATTTATTAAAAAAATAAAATTACTAAATTGTACAAGGTAGGGACTTATGCTATCTCCTAGAGCTCTTGTTTTCTCTTGAAACTATTTTCTTACCTTTTGTCTTACCTTTTGTCTTCCCTCTAACAACAACCTCCAATGTGATATGTTTCCATGAATGCCCGACTCTTCTTTGGTAGACAAACATTTAGCACAATGTTATCCTTTATGCATGCAAAATAATAGTCTACCCCTTAATAAAGGAAGTTCCACCCGTAAGACCTAAAGGTTTGTTTCATCTACTCTACATCCATGAAAGTTGCGAGGGAATTCCAACCAATATTGGTGTTAAATCTATATATGGTCCTTCACTAAAATGAATTTACCAAATTAACTTAATAGCATGTAAAATGATTACGGAGATAGATTTAAAACCTTCATGAGCTAGAAGTATACAATCTATTAAGACTACTTGCCTTTTTAATGGAATAGCTATTGAAAGATGAATATACCAAAAGTTAAGATATAACAATGTATATCATAATAGATCTAGAAGATTTTTTCATAATTATCAATAAGACTATTTTATATATGATGTTGAGATTTGTTAAGGGTCAAATTTATTATTAAATATTATTTATTTATCATTTGTGTGTCATATTTTAATGGAATTTATTATCATTGTATTGCTTCAATTTGAATTGTCTACAACTATGATTAGAAGATACCAATATTCCAACCAATAAAGATTTTACCTAAATTTTATTATTGTTCTTTCCATGAGCTCTTGCAAAAAAGCTTTCCTACAAGTTCCCTCTCAAATATCTAATCAATTGAACATTTGGATTTGTAAAATATAAAATTAATTCAAATAATTTGTTTTAATGTATTCTTCTTGAATTATTACATTCTTTATAGTAATATTATTAAAAATAATATCTTTATGTGAAATTTGTAATTTAGAGTTATAGAAATTATGTATCATAATTTTTATATATAATTATTTATTTATTTATGTAATTTGATTATAGATCTTAGAGTATTCTACCTACATATTTATTTTGAACCTTTACCTTGAAGATGCAATTTTCTCTTTGGATCATCTTAGAAGGGACCTTGGACCATATAAGCTAAACCCTTTTAAATTTTCTTATATAATATTCAAAATAAATTTAAGGCAAAACACTACCTAAGGAGGTAGCTCCTTATATTGAAGTAGAATAAAAACTATTAGGTCAATAATCAAAGTTGGTGGTACAAAAGGAGTATACCACTAATTTGTTCAAAAATCTTTTCCAACTAAGTTGCCAAAAAAGTTCTTCTTTCTTTCCTAGAAAATTGTCCAACTCTTCTATATTCTATTTTACAATTCCTTTTAGAATGGTATCCAATTTTTTTTTTCATTTTTACTTTCTTTCTATCAACTTCCAATTTGAAAATGGAAGCTAGTTCTCTTGTAAGGACAAGCCTTCTAACGCAAATGCCACATCAAGAGAAATAATATGGACTAAGAAGTCGATCAACAAGTCTAAGGTCTCATATTCAAGTGGACAAGATATAAATGGGTCCCCTATGATTTAGGAAGAAAATAAGTATAATAATGACCAAAATCATTGAAAATATAAGGATGTCTCCAAGAAAATTGGAATGTCAACCAATTGTCGAATGTCCTAACATAATCACAATAAGAGATGTTACATTGACTCAATATAAAATTTAAGGAATAACATAAAATCATTTTGACCAAATTTTGGATCAATTAATAGTGTGCACACACTCTTGAAGCCTAAATTTCAATAGAGAGGGTAGAGAATAAGAGAGATTAGAAGATGGGGAGAGAGTACAAGGTTGGAGAGAGAGAGAGAGAGAGAGAGAGAGAGAGAGAGAGAGAGAGAGAGAGTAGGGGATCAGAGAAGGTGGGATAGGGAGAGAGGGACAGAGAGAGAGAAAGTGAGAGTAGGGGATGGGAGGGAGGGGGGAGAGAGAGAGAGAGAGAGAGAGAGAGAGAGAGAGAGAGAGAGAGAGAGAGAGAGAGAGAGAGAGAGAGAGAGAGAGAAGGGAATGGTTATGTGTGTGTGTGAGAGAGTAGGGGATGGGAGAGAAGAGAGAGAGGGAATGAAAGAGAGTCGGGAGAGAGGGAGAGAGAGAGGGATGGGAGTGTGTGTAAGAGAGAGAGAGAGAGTGAGAGAGAGTAGGGGGTGGGAGAGAGAGATAGCGAGAGAGTAGGGGATGTGAGAGAGAGAGTAGGCGATGGGAGAGGGAGTGGGAGAGGGAGAGTGAGATAGAGAGAGAGGGAGAGAGAGAGTGGGGGGGATGGGAGTGTGCGTGTGTGAGAGAGAGAGTAGGGGGTGGGAGAGAGAGAGTGAGAGACAGTAGGGGGTGGGAGTGTGTAGAGGGGAGAGAGAGTAGGGGATGTGAGAGCGAGAGAGAATGTGAGAGAGAGTAGGCAGTGGGAGAGGGGGAGAGAGTAGGGGATGCGAGAGTGAGAGAGAATGTGAGAGAGAGTAGGCAGTGGGAGAGGGGGAGAGAGAGAGTAGGGGATGGGAGAGAGGGAGTGTGTGTGTGTGTGAGAGAGTAGGGGATGGGAGAGAGAGAGTGTGTGCATGTGTGAGAGAGAGAGTAGGCAGTGGGAGAGGGAGTGGGAGAGGGAGAGCGAGATATAGAGAGAGAGAGAGGGAGAGAGAGTGGGGGGATGGGAGTGTGTGTGTGTGTGAGAGAGAGTAGGGGGTGGGAGAGAGAGAGAGTGAGAGAGAGTAGGGGATGGGAGAATGAGAGAGAGAGTAGGGGATGGGAGATAGAGAGTGAGAGAGAGAGTAGAGAGGGAGAGAGAGAGAGTAGGTTGTGGGAGAGGGAGTGGGAGAGTTATATATATATAGAGAGAGATAGGGGGATGGGAGTGTGTGTGTGTGTGAGAGAGAGAGAGTAGGGGATGTGAGAGGAGAGAGAGTGAGAGAGTATCCTAAGAGAGAGTAGGGGATGGGAGAGAGTGTGTGAGAGAGTAGGCAATGGGAGAGGGAGTGGGAGAGGGAGTGAGGGGGATAGAAAGAGAGAGGGGATGGGAGTGTGTGTAAGAGAGAGTAGGGATGGGAGAGGATAGAGAGAGTAACTAGGATGGGAGAGAGAGAGTAGGGGGTGGGAAAATGAGAGAGAGAGTAGGGGATGGGAGAGAGAGAGTGAGAGAGAGTAGGTAGTGGAAGAGGGAGTAGGAGAGTGAGAGTGAGAGAGAGAGAGGATGGGAGTGTGTGAGAGAGAGAGTAGGGGATGGGAGAGGAGAGAGAGGCGGGGGGATGGGAGTGTGTGTAAAAGAGAGAGAGTAGGGGATGGGAGAGGAGAGAGAGAGTAGCCTGAGAGAGAGAGAGAGTAGGGGATGGGAGGGAGAGAGTGTGTAAGAGAGAGAGAGAGTAGGTATTGGGAGAGGGAATGGGAGAGGGAGAGTGAGAGTGAGAGGGAGAGGGAGAGAGAGTAGGGGGATGGGAGTGTGTGTGTGAGAGAGAGAGAGAGAGAGTAGGGGATGGGAGAGAGAGATTAGAGAGGGAGAGATAGAGAGGGAGAGAGATAGAGAGAGAGAGTAGGGGTGGGAGAGAGATAGAGATAGTAGGGGATGGGAGAGAGAGAGAGAGTAGGGGATGGGAGAGAGAGAGAGTAGGGGATGTGAGAGAGAGAGAGTAGGCAATGGGAGAGGGAAAGTGAGAGAGAGAGGGGATGGAAGAAAGAAAGAGAGAGAGAGAGAGAGAGTAGGGGGTGGAAGAGAGAGAGTAGGGGATGGGAGAGAGAGTAGGGGGTGGGAGAATGAGAGAGAGTAGGGGATGTGAGAGAGAGAGAGAGAGTAGATATTGGGAGAGGGAGCGGGAGAGGGAGAGTGAGAGAGAGAGAGGGGGATGGGAGAGAGAGAGTGAGAGAGAGTAGGGGGTGGGAGAGAGAGAGTAGGCAGTGGGAGAGGGAGAGCGAGAGAGAGAGTAGGGGATGGGAGAGGAGAGAGAGAGTAGGGGATGGGAGATGGTGGTATAGGGAGAGATTATTTTTCACATATTGCGTACACACTATAGTGCACATGTTCTTTATAGTGCATATGCTCTATAGTGTGTATGCATTATATGAAAACACCAAAAAATAGTCATAATGAGAGTTTGGGTCCCTAATGATCCATATTCTATTTTTTGTCTATTGTGTGTTCTATTCTTTTGATAGAAAACATGGGTTTCATGCTATTGAAAGTTAGCAAATACTATATTCAATTATTGGATACACTATTTGAAGGCTTTTTGAATATTCTTTCATTCTATTCAAAGCTAGCAAACACCAAATTCAATCATTGGATACACTATTTGAAGGCTTTTTGAATATTCTTTCTATAGAAATGGTTAGTGTAGTCCTTTTTAAATATTCTTTGTTATTATATAAAGACAAATTAGATTATAATTTGACAAGTTGTTTAATATATAGTGAATTCATTGAAATTTGTATGTTTGAATGAATTGTTATTTGGAAATGGTTAGAAATTTGACAAGTTGTTTAATATATATTGTGTATTTATTAAAATAATTGTAATTTTTATTTACATTATTTGTAATTTACAAATTGTAAGTTATTCAGATGTTTGAATTTTGACATATAAAAATTATCATCATGCCAAGGAAGAAACAAAAAACTCAAACAATGGAAGAGAGGTAGATAGATTTGGCAATTAAAAGAGATAAAATGAAACTACTATATGAACAAAAAAATTTGCAAAGCAATAATGAAGAATTGCCTTTTGAAAAGAAACAAGAACCACTGACACAAAGAAACAAAGAGGAAGAATTGGAAAGACAAAGAGAACAAATGAGAGTATTATGCTCAAGAAGACAATTGAATTGTGAAGCTATACCATCTTCCAATGTTGGAGTCGTATCATCATCTCATGTTGAAGAGAGGCTAATTTGTACATCCAATGATGTACACACTCCATCATGTCATGTTGAAAGCACAATATCAACATATCAAGTAGGTGATATTCCATCTTTTGCATCTGATTGCCAAGGCACATCATCTTTGATTCAAGGTATGCAAAAAACTCAACCTTATGTTGATGTTTAAAATGTTGAGGGAATGAAAGAGATTATAACACCTTCTAGAATTCATTTTAGAAGACCAAAATACTTGATTGATATTTTTTGAAATGATGAGGAATTTTAAATTTAGGCCTATCATGAAGATTCTTGGGCTAAGAATGATGAACGATTCAAATGAAAAAAGAATCGTAAAGAATCTAATAAGTGCTTATGACAAGTGGGTTCCAAATAATGCACAAAAGATAGTAATATCACAAGATGAGTACTTACATTGACAATAGTAAGTACCCAAATAAAGAAAGATTGACTTATGAGAAAGACAAGATAAATATTGAAAATTAGTAGAGGTACTCTAAGGAGAGTCATGCTAAGGCATGAGATATTGGAAGATCCAACAAAAAATGAGTTATGAACATTTAGCAGTAGACTACCGTGAAAGGATAAAGAAATTAGTGAAGCTTTGAAATCATTGATTGAAGATTTTTGGCAAAATAACATGTGTTTCTCCTAATCAAAGAGATGTTGTAGGGAGGATTGGTAGCCAAAATTGCAACTGACATGCGAAACATTTTTTGGACTCAACTCAGAAAAAATTTTTTGCAAAATTTTTTGGTATGTATCTTCAAATTTGAATAAGTTAAAGATTTTTTGAGATGGGTGAACCTTTTTGTGTGAAGATAAATTACACACACACAACTTTTTGTTGTAGGATACATATTGAATTTTCTAACCATTTTGATGTTTTTAGGCCTATATGTGTATTTTTGCATTCTAAGTTTATTTTGCAGGATTGTGACATGAATGAGCCACCTAGATCTTCAAGGGAATTCATATCCAACATTTTATGTAAAATAGGGGATGACCAAAATTTTTACAAGACATCATGCTTGGATGCTACATGCTTATTTTGTGGTTCTTTGCAACTTTTATCAACTTGTGAACATATGGACATTACACATACAATTGGAAATGAAATAGTAGATTACAGAAAATATAAGACAGTGACATATGCTCTAAAAGATGGGAAACAAGATAAAATATGTGATTTAGTCATTGAAAAGATTCTAGTGTATGAGTTCATGAAGATTTTTCATGAAAAGATTATTTATGAGTATGCAAGGCATACACATAGAGTTCGATGGCTAGATTTTCAATTCAAGTTGTGCAAGGATACATTTCCACTGAAATTTTGGTTGTAGACTTCATAGAGAGGTACACACTACAACCACAAAATGAGGTGCAAGAAAAGTACTATACTTCTCAATAGATTTCCATATTTTTTCACATAACATTCCGCATTCACCTACAAGTACATAAGATGAAAAGAAGATTTTTAGGGAGCACCATTTTTACATTAGTGATGATCAATCACATTCTACATAGTTTGCACATGGTTGTTTTCAACTATTTTATGGAGATTTGACTAAGAGGGGCATACCATATCATCAGCACATTATTTGGTTAGAAAATTGCGCATCTCAATTTAAGAATACACGAATATTCTATTGGTTGAGTAGGATGCACAGGTTGTCTAGAATTCAATATATGTGGAATTTCATAAAGGCTAGTCATGGAAAGGGAGAGCACAATGGTGCAAGCTCATGCATCAAAAGAGACTTAGCTCACAAAGAACTAAAGTAAAAAGATGGAGCAATATAGACAAATGCAAAATCCATCCTCCAATAGTGTATCGCTACAATAGGTCCAGGTAAGGAAGATAAGTCTATGGTTTGTAGATTTTTTGGGTTGATAGATAGTACTAACATTGCACCATATGAGGATTGTTGCACACTAACAGGATCAAGTGAGTTTCACTCTTTTAGGAGCTTTGATGTAGGTTCATGGAGTATCCACACACAAAAAATGTCATGCTATTGTCCATCATGTGCAGAGGAAAATTGGGATGAGTGTGAGTTGACTGAATGGGTGGACAAATGGGATATACGAGTTTTGGAGCCAATTGACACCTATTGTCCCCCATAAGCACTAGAAATGGTAGAGATGGATTCGTCCATTGACTTTGACCGCTTGTCTACTCTAGTGCAACCTAGTTATATATATATATATATATATATATATATATATATGTATATGTATATGTATATATATGTATATGTATATCTTTGTAATTTCAATATGTAACTTTATAACTTTACCTAAGTATTTTCTAAATTAATGATTGCATTTTGTACATTTATCACTGTAGGCCATGTTTTTGCTGTTATTACACTTGAAGACAATGAAGAAGGGACAGATTATTATTTGTGTCATTGTGTCCAAGCCAAACAAAAATTGGATCACTTAGTTATAGATGGTGAAGGTCTAGAGTACCATATCGGTGTGATGGTTGTAACCGACACATGGCTTAGATGATATTCTATGAAGAACCCTAACTTGTGGTTATTCGAGGATTAACAAACAAAGAGGAATATTTTTCATTATTTGAACCTTGTTGTTGAATCAAATGTCCACTTGGTAAAATATGGTAGAAAACCACATAATAAGACTCTTTAGAAAGTTTGCAAGTCAGACCACAAGGCAATACTTGAGACATTAAAATGTAGAGCAGATCCAATTGGTTCATTAGATTAAATAAGGAGAGAGGGAGAGAGAGAGAGAGTGTGTGGTGTAGAGGCACCTTGAATCATAGGGTCCTCACCTTTTCATTTTTTTTGTGTTATGCTCCAAGTGAGCCTTGTAAGTAGAATAAGGGTCATCAGACCTAGGTGTGGTAGTTAGGGTATTGGATGTCATTTAATGTCCTTAGAAGAGTCACTATTTTGGCCTAAAAATCAAGATTACCTTGCCATAGGAAAATGAGTAACCTAAGGGATGAGTCATTAGCTTAGGGAAGGGTCCCTAGCATGGAATTTCTAAGGGATAGCCTAAATAACAAGCTACAAGTGTTAAGAAGAGCAAGCAAGAAAAATTGCAAAAGTTGCTATATTGCAAATTTGCAAGAAATTATGGATTTTCCTTTTAAAAATTGAAGGAGACCAATGAAAACCATAAGGATGAAGGGGAAAGACCTAGGAGGAGATATAAAGACTTTCCAAAAAATGAGAGAAGTTAATATCATTGTGTATAGTCAGCATGCTATAGCATGGTATTTGAAGCAAAAATTATTGAGTTTTTGAGTTTGAAGGTATTTTTGACATTTTTTTTGTAGACTGTACTAGTTTCCATGGTAGATTGGGTTGTTTAGAACAATTTTTTTTTAGGAAGTTTGGTTTGATTGTCTTTATTTTCATAGTTTTAAAAATCTTTCTCTTTTCACCAGTTTGTTGTCCTATTTTCAACAGCTTGTATTAATATTGGTGTAACTCACTATCCCACCATTGGATTTTTACAACCTCTTGGGGATAGTGAGTATACACAATGTAATATATTGTGGCAAAAGTAGGGCCCTTCAAAAAGTTGGCAAGAAATTTTAAGCTCTTTCCCTAGGCGAGCTAGAACATGTCTGACAAGTGCATCCAATAAAGAAAAGGAAGATCATTGAAGGATATATATATGCATATATGAACATTAACCAATAAAAAATATAAAGGAATACGAATATTGAGTATTATATACAACAAATATTTTTCCAAACCAAACAAAATAAGTCATTCATAATAGTCAGACAATTAAGAACCAAATATATATGAACTAGATTATTCTTACATATGTATACAATATTATATCAAAATTAGCAAAATGATATTGCACATAATAGCCATTACGATAGAATGAAAGCTTGGTAATTTTAATAGTTATATTCTTTAGTCCTAAAAATGGACATTATAGATATTGTTCTCTAATCCTTTACAATGGAAAATATTTACAAAAAATGGCATGTACTTGTATGAGGACATTATATATTACAGAAATCCCACATCGAAGTAGCTAGCTAGCTGCTCAAAAAATAGTAACTAAATGCAAGTGGGATCATAAAGATACCTTAATAAACTAGTATCCCCTTTACTCAAGTAACATCTTGGTCATTGATGTAGCAGTAGGCAATAGAAGTCTTCAAACAACAAGGAATGGTAGAAGTTCTCAAATTCCCTCAACACCCAAGGTGAAGGGTTCTAGTGCCAAATTCTTATCACAGGTATGGAGATGGGCTTATAGGAAGGTTATCACAACCCCATAAGACAAGAAAACCTAATCACTAGGTCTACCAAAGTTCTAAGCACCAAAAACTCAAAATGCACTAATGGATTCCCTTAACCAAAGAGGGAGTTGGTGGTTTCAGTAGGAGGTTCAAGGGGTATTCACTTGATATGGTCTTGAGAGGAGATTTTTCTTCAATGATTCTTGGTTAGAGACTTGGATATCTTGATGAGATTTCCCATTCCCCACTCTTGGTCTACTCGACAGTTTTCCACTTAAGAGGTATAGCCCATTGTTTCTCTCAAGTGTATTGTGTTTATGCTTGTCTTTCATGATATAGATCTTGAGCTATTGTACTTGATTTAGTTCTAGAGGGTTAATTTAAGAGATGGTTTAGAATTGGTTATCTCCTTGTGCATATCTTGATATGATGGTTGAGTTTGGGAGATAGTTTTATAGTAGGAATATTCCTTGTATTATGAATGGTTATTCCTTGGTTTATGAGTTTGATCTTCTTGTGAGAGGCTTACATCCATGATTAGTTATATGGTATGGTTTGGGAGTTGTTGTGACTTCTTGGTTGGGGTTTTATGGAGGAGATCATAGTTGAACAATTTACATCTAGAGGTGTGTGTAGAAGGACATGATGTAGGTTATTATTTGCATGGTTTTCCTTTGATCTTGGTTACCTTCTTGGGCATTCAATTTTCACTTACATTGGATTTGAGATTGGTTGGAGATTGTGATTACTAGTTTTTGTTCATGTATGTCATGTGAGAGATGACATGGTTATTTCTTTATCTATTTCCTTTATTGGTTATGGAGAATTTGGGAGAGTGTTGGAGACTTGTTATGAGAGTTGTTCTTTTAGGTTATTGGTTTATGTGTTGTGGATGTCCTTGATACTACATGGATTCACTTATTTGAGATGCTATGAGTGGATTGGTTATAGATTTGATATTATCTTTTATAGTGGGAGATTCTTGGTATATATATGACATGTTTTACTCTTGAGGCTTGTGATTGTAGGTTACATATAGGATATGTTGATGATGTGAGATTCACTTGGTATACCTTTGGAGGTAATGATAACTGGATGGGTTGGCACTTGTTGTGGGTTCTAGTTCAGCTATGGGTTTTGACAACTATGGATACATGTGATTACCCTTGGACCAGGTGTTTGTGCTTGGCATTTTATCTGGTACAAGATTTTATGATCTTTTTGTGTGATAGGTTGGGTGGCTTTCTATTTGGATGACTTCTATGTATGTCTAGTAGAAGTGGCTTAATAGGAGGTGACATCATGTTAATGTTTGAGATGATGGATACTTTGATTTTTTTGTGGTTACCAAGATGGAACACATGGTGTACTTTTTTTTATGATGGTGCATGTGCTAGGAGGGATAATTTCTTTGTTCATTTATGTGACTACAAATTGACCCT
This sequence comes from Cupressus sempervirens, assembly GCA_028749045.1. Lineage (NCBI taxonomy): Eukaryota > Viridiplantae > Streptophyta > Pinopsida > Cupressales > Cupressaceae > Cupressus > Cupressus sempervirens. The sequence continues at coordinate 754,550,296 of CM053789.1, read as the reverse complement.
ATGCAATGTATACAACAAGTGGGATATTGTTGAGATAATGGGTGTTGCACACATTGCATAATATTGTTATATTGTATTATATTAATTTATTATGTAATATTGCACCTAGAAACACCTAGATGAATGTTGAATATGTAAAGATTCCCATGGGATATACTTGATAAGTTGTATTGTAACATTGTGGTAATATTTGATGTAATTATTTAATATTAAGGAAAAGAATTGAATACCCAATATTAAATGTGGGTCAATGGGTTAGGTAGAACATAGTTTTAACACATGGTTTATGTAATACCACTTGGTGGTTTTGTGGGACTTGCTACTATATGAGAAGCCACAAGGGTAGTTGTAGTGACAAGACAAAAAGGTGAAAATACAAGAGTTGAGCAAGACAAAGCTTGATAGGTTAGCCAAGGGAGCATTTGTGAAGGTTGGAAGCATGGTATGGGATGTATGGATTCATGCTTATTCACATTGATTGCTTGGTTGTCACTATGACCTTGAAGGCTTCCATGGTTGTATTGCAATGATGTTTTTGTTGAATAATACATGGTGATGGATGCTTTTGGAGGCTATGTTTTTCCCTCAATGAGGGTTTTACAGGGTATATCTTGTGGCATATTTTTGTGGGTAACTTTTCTATTCTCTTACATATTTATTTCAAATCTATTATCAGTATGAGGAAATAGTTATATTCTTTGTTGCAAGTTTCCTTACAGAATAAAGAGGAATACATTTAACCCACTTAGTAAAATAATTTGTAGCTTCTTGAATATATACATATGCCCTTGAGAAGAAAGAGGTGATATTTTTTTGACAAGATCTAAAATCCATATACTAAATGGCCATGAAGATACTTGAGAATGAAGTTCATGTGTGCTTCAGAATTTATCAAATTATTGTGATGCTGACATTGAGGATACTCTTTGACTAAAGAGAAAGAATCTTGTTCTACATTGTACCTATAATATCCTATGCAAAGAAGCTAATTAATCAATGAAATTCCACCAAAACAATCACCACGAGATCCAACATGAGCTTCTTGCAAAGTGATAGGAATATCATTTTTACTTTGGCATAAAAGTAAAATTCCATTTTAAGAATGCATATAAAGTGTTGGCCAAAAATTTTGTTCAGTGCTCCCCTTAGGAGTTGTGACAAGGGCTTAACCACCTCTTGTGTACTATAAGTTGAGTGGTTGTATCAAGCATTGATAGATCGGTCTTTTGGTGCAATTACAACCCTAGACTCTAACAAGTGGTATCAGATCTTGGTCATAGGTTTTCAAATCATCTAATCCTTGGGTGACGCTTAGGGGGATATTGTTGGAAATTTATTCATCACTCCCTTTAGGATCTATGATAAGGGCTTAAACACCTCCTATGTACTATAAGTTGAGTGGTTGTATCAGGCCTTCATGGATTAGTCTTTTGGGGAAATGATAACCCCACTCTAATAACAAAGAACATCAACTATAATGACTATCGTGAGGCTAGATTTTAAATCCTATTTTGAGAATTCCTTGTTGTTGACTCAGGGAAGGTATTATCAAGTTTAAGTAGTTAAATTTTTGAGAACATCATTCATCCATATGAAAATTCAAACAAAAAGATTCTAGAGAAGAATTTTCAGATATAGAAGGAAGATCAAGGTTTTAGATGGTGAATTGATAACTATTTGTGTCATCTTCAAAAGATATGATGAATGCTACATTGGTCATATCATTTGCATGTTGATTATCTTTTTGAGTATGTGATGAAATAAAATAAGAAGAAAATTTGGCAAAAATTCCTAATGCTAAATCACATTATTATGTTATCTTATCATTGTTAGCTTGATGGATTCTTGTAACTTGTTGCTGAATTAATTGTGAGCCACCAAAGACCTTGATGTTCTTGATATTATGGGATAAATACACCTTTAATCCAAAAATAACGGCTTTATATTCGACTATGTTTTTAGTGTAAAAGAATTTGAGTATATCTTAGATAAAGGAATAGGTTTTTTTGAAAGAGATATCAAGACCACACCATCTCTAGAACCATTTTGACATCTCAATACATCAAAATATGATTCCCATGTAGTATTAGTATCAATTGGTAACACAGACTCATTAGGGAATATGATAGGATAAGGAGTTAAAGAAGATGAATGATCTTTGACCAAATTGGTTATCAAAGCTTTCCCTTTGATATCCCTCTAATAAGCAAAATTTAAATCAAACTCATGTAATAGCATAACCTATTTAGTGAGACGTCTCAAAAGATCTATTTTAGAGAAGAGATGTTTTGGAGAATCAATCTTAACATTGAAAGTATCTTTTTCATTAAGGTGATAGTATCCAAGTTTTTTTCAAGCAAAAACTAAAGAGATACATTTCCTTTCAATTATAGTATAGAGGGTTTCACAATCTACCAAAGTTTAACTAATATAATATACTAGCTATTCTTTTCAATTATCACCATGTTGAGTTAAAATCATATTTAATATATTTGGAGAAGTTGAAGTCTAGATAAAGAAAGGTTAGTTAGATTGGATTATTGTAAAATTGGAGGATTAACAAGACATTCTTTGAATATCTCAAATGAGTTTTTATATTCATTGTTGCACAAATTTTAAATAAGAAGATTATTCACATGTAGAAAGAATAATACAATTAACATATGGTATAGAGAGAAGGGTTAGCATAGGAAAAACAATACATAGATTAAAAAGTGGGACTTGAAGAAGTTGGATTGAGTTAAGTGGCAATATCTTGAGGACATGAACTTGTAGGAGTAGTATTCTTTTCAACCAAAGGAGAATGTTGTATGCTCCTCAAAAGGCCATAAATTTTGAGTTAGATGCACATAGTCATGTGTAGGACTTAGAGTTATAATCTCTACTTGGAACCATGAGCTATAGTTAGATCCATGACCAACTAACTCAAGAAATTTCCCCTTTTTCACAATATAAAACCTCCATTCTCCATTACACATTACAACGATGACACATTGGAATGACTACAAGTGAAAAACCATTTTCTAAAGTTTAACTAATGAGTCTATATCATGGATTTGTGTCTAGCTAATGGATATTTTTAGAGCATGACTAAAGTCTATCCTAAATAGGTTTTGGGCCTACTCCAAGTCATTTTAAAATTGAGGTTGTGATAAATCATGTTGCATCCATCTAGGATGGTGCCTAACAGGTGGGAATTAACCATGATTCTCCATTTAGGTATTTGTTTGGGCATATTGCAATAGAATCTATTCAATTAGGTCAAATTTGGATACAAATCTAGGGCCAAATTCCTTCATATAAGGCCTCAAAATGGGCATTATATATATATATATAAATTTTTTTTCTATATTTTAGTTTTAAAGTATTTTTTAATTCCTTCATATAATTAGAAAAGAGAATTGAGATAATGTTACTCAAGGTGTATTTCAATAATTAGCAAGTTTTGTACTCATCTAAATAGGTTTGAAAATTACCCAAATGTCAAATTTGGGTCTTGTAAAGATCTACTTATTTGAGATTTTGGTTAATATAGGCCTATTTTTATTGTAGCAATATGATTATTTGATAATAATGAATTATTAACTAATGCATCATCTTTCGGGAGTCATAACTCTTGACTAGGATATGGGTTTTGGCTGAAATTTTAAAGGTAGTTGCATGAGGAGGAGTTATTTGGATTGCCAATTGAGTTGAGCTCTATTAGTGGTCATTTCAACATTTTTTTGGGAGCCTAAAATATCACCTTGACCTCTGAAATTGGAATTTTGTATTTTTTTTCCAATTTTTGAGAAAGTTGTTTTTGTAATAAATCCAAAATCATATTCTTGATTTCATAGATTAGTTGGCAATTCATCTTGCCTTAGTTGGGGGCTTTTCTTGGGAAAAATTAGGATTTGTAGGATGGGTTTTGAAAATTACTAGAAATGGAAAAATTCATTTTTCTCAAAAATCTGCCAAATATGGTAATTTTTGAAATTGTAATAAGTAGTTGTTTTCTTTCATTGTAGCAGCAGAGTGGGAGTTGGAAATGTTTAATGAAAAATTTGACATTCTAAAATTTATGTGTTGTGTAGTTTTTTGAGTTATTATTGTGAAGGGTTTGGGCTACATCATTAACTATTTATTTGTAGTTTCCTTTGTGACCCTTTTTCTTTTTTTTAATGATGAATGTTTGGTTGAATTTTGTTTCATCATAAAGTAGATTTAGGACACTATATAAATCTTGTTGTTGGTGCATCTTCAATTTTTTAGGATAACTATGTCCAATTCCACATCAAATATTATTCATTCTTGATTTCAATAAAATGTAGCCACATAAAACCCTATTTTGGCCCCCATCCTTGTGCATTTACATGTATTATCCACATGATAGTGTAAAATGTATTTTTTCAATTGTATTGATTCTAGGAAGTTCTCAACACCATCCTACAAGGATACACATTTTATATATTTTCAAAATTTCTACCACATTTTAGTCAACACAAGCTACTTGTATGGGTAACTTGGAACTACATACAAGTAGCACTCATAATCATTTATATTTAACTTAGTTGGATATTAGACTATGAATCATACAAATTAGATAAAGATTGTAAATTGGAACTCATGCTTGTAGCTTTAAAATATATTGCCATATATTTAAAAATTATCATGTTTATGTCATAATTCAATTTTTATTCATTCTTATACGGTATGTATATGTAATATTTTATTATATTTAGCATCTATTTCTTATTATTTCACCTTATACCCTTTCTTATACATGTTTTATATATTCACTCTAAATCTAAAGATTATTGTCGTTTCTCAAAATTCACAATTTCTATAATAATTAAGAACCTTAAAATAATAAGAACTACTTAACATTGTTTATATGTACTATTATAGATAAATGTTTAATTTTTATATAAACTCAAATATTTCTATTCTAACAAAAATGATATTCATGTTAACTACATTTAGACAATTTTTTAAACTATGACAATAATAGTAATTGATTATTAATTTTATTTATTATTATTTTTAATACATACAAAATAAAATTATATATGTACATATACATACATACATACATACATACATACATATATATATATATACATATATGTATGTATATATATACATATACATATGTATATATATACATATACATATATATACATACATATGTGTATGTATATATACATATACATACATACATATATATATGCATGTATATATATATATATGTATATATACACACATATATATGTGCATGTATATATATTTGTATACATATGTGTATATATATATGTGCATATATATATGTGCATATATATATATGTGTGTATATATATATATATATATATATATATATATATATATATATATATCTATGTATATATATGTGTGTGTGTGTGTAAAAACAAAAACTTGTGTCACCATTCTGTAAACAAAAAGGCTAACAAAAGTATAACTGTTCACCTTAAATGACATAAAACTAGTATTATTATTTAGAATTTGTAAATGAAGTAAACTAATTAAATGTGTTGAAATGGATTAAGTTTAGGTTTATAATTTTTAATAATTATTTGGAATAAGAATTGATATATTTTGGTATTTTTTATAAATAATTTTGTAGTTGCTAAATAATGTTGAAAATTAGGGGTTTAGTTCTCACCACAAAACTATATGAAAATAAACTTATTTCCATTTGAACTCAAACTATGTTATTGATGACATATATAGCTAGAACAATCAAAATTAAAAATTGTCTTTAAACCTATATTTTGTCTTTTATAATGATTCAAATTTCAACTCACTTGAAACCAATAGTTTTCATTTCCCACCACATTTTTAAAAACAAATCTATTCTAATCAAAAGAAAAATTATAAATTTAGAAGATGTCTCTCTCCTCTAAAACATCATATAATTTTTAATTTTTTTGCATATGATTTAATATATTTTTCTTTCTCAAAATTGACATCTTCTCAAGTGTTAAAATACATGCTTATAAAATTTTTAATTACAATATAGTATATCTAATTAAAACACTATAAAATCAATATGAGAATATTCTTGACTTTAAGCTCTATGAAATATTGTTTATATGTTACTAAAAAACTATCATAAAAAATAGTAAGAGTTTTTGAAATGTCAATTTTCTAAAATAATTTTTTTTCTTTAGTAATTGGATACACACTAGTATAAAACATGCATTTAATAGACATTTCCAAGTGGAAAAGTGTGAGTCCATATATAACTTAGCTAAAATGAATTTATCTAGATCATATGTTTGAAATATTTTTATTTTTGGATAGAAATACTCAAATTCATTCGTTCTGATAAGTCAACCTAAAAGGTGACACAACTTTGTATTTTCACCCATATGTAATATATATGTACATATGTATATCTATATTATACATATGTATATATAGATATCTATATGTATATATGTACATATGTATGTATATATATGTATATGTATATATATGTGTATGTGTGTATATATACGTACATATATGTATATGTATATACATACATATATACATATACATATATGTATAAGTATATGTGTATACATACATATATACATATACATATAAGTATATGTATATGTGTGCATATATGTATTTTTACGTATATACATATACATATACATATACATACACATACACTTACATACATGCATACATACATACATACATATACTAAAAATAATTAATTTCTTGAAGAGCTATTTACTTAAAATTTATTTATTGATATTACTAATCATCAAGTGTGTGTGTGTGTGTGTCCTTTTACTATATTATTTATTTATTTATTTTACTAATTATCAAGTTTTATTTTTTGGAAACTATACATTTGGAAAGTAAAAATTGATCATAACTCAATAGTTACTTCAATGCACATTGTGGAATTTCTAATAGTGGAATCTATAAGAAAGGCAAGGTTTAAAAGATAGTTATGTTTCTCAAACTTTATTACAAATGCCTTAATAATTGTGTACTACAACCACCTAAAAATATGTCAGAAGCTTATGTACAAATAGATACTAATAAAGTTGGACTACTCCAAAAATAAGATATTTTAAAATGCTTCTTAGAGAAGTCTAAAAATGAGTGACAATGTTGAAAAAAGTAGGCAGAAATCCACAAACAAGTGACAAAAGGAAATCAATGGAGCAATCACCAGTGGGTTGAAAAAATAATCAAGAAACCCTACAATAGTCTATCCTCTGAAGCATACACAGTGACAAACCTTACTCCTAATCTTTGCTACTCCGATAGGAAGAGGATTTAGTCATGGAGTACTATAAGAATTGCTTTGCCTTCGAAACCTAAACCTTCCAACATATATTTGATGGAAACCTCAAATCATTTTGAGGTCCTCAACAAGCATAATGAACACGAGTGCCCCAAAACAAATCAAGCAAGTCAAAATCTTACAAAGGCTTCTCTAGCCTATTTGTTGGTTTCTCCAACTAGAAAAGGAGACAAACCTACTCATATCATGAATGGGGATGGTAGTAAGCAATTGAAGGTCTATTTCTAGAAACCCTAGCCTCATGCCCTTCGGAGGTTAGACCAAAAACTAAAGGAAAATTTTTATTATGTTGATAATTCTTGTCTCAGGTCTTCATTCCCTCACGCCATTATTTTTTCTATGACCAACTTGGATGACCAACTTAGGGTTTTGTATCTTACCAAATATTTAAACAACAATAAGTATAATTTACCTTCGCAACAAACATGGCTTCATCTCAGTAACACTATGAACCACTCTTGCAAGATCCAACCTAGGAGGCAAGATCCCTCTACTATGTCATTCCCTAGTGGCTCACCCAGCTCCTATGTCCCCCCCACCATAGATCCCTCGCTGCCAAGCCTTTAGGTGTCAATCACATAGTTTCCAAATCTTCACCTGTTGCACATTCTTCCAATCCTAAACTTAAGACTATTACCATCAATATCCAAGAAAGTGAAGAGTGGTGGAAAGAATGCCAAAAAGTGCGTATTTTTGCATATTGGAACGGTCCAAAATGTGAACTGCTCAACCTCAGCAACTAGTTAGAAGATTATTGCAAGAATTAGGTAAGTATTTCTCATCACTTTGATAGCTTAATATATTTGCATTGTAGTGATGAATTTGTTAAAAAGGATTTTCTTTATGTCCCTGATTGTTTTTGTAAAGGTTACATTGTGAGATTTTTTGATTGGTCTCTAGATTGTAATGAAGGGACGTTAGACTTTTTTATCCCAAACTAGTTTAGCATCCAATCCCTTCCTCTGGAACTCCACCTAGACATTATTAAGGAAATAGGGTCGTCTCTAAGTGAATTGATAGGATTGGATTCCTCCTTTCAATTCTATAACAATATCAAGCTACTAATCAAATGTAAAGCTAATAATCTGGAATCTGACCATGTTAAAATTAAAACTAATAGAGCAATATATAGATTAAAAATACACAAATATGAAGGAAAAATAGTAGAAAACATCAAATTAAATAATGATAATAAAATTATATTCAAAATATTGAAACTGATTATGGACCTCAAAAGTACATTCCCTATGATGAAATTTAGAAACCAAAAAGAGCAACTAAAGGATTCTATGCAAAAGGACTCAATTTAGTCTCAATAGGACACCTCAAAAAATATAGATCATATCAAAGTATAGGGGATAGCAAGTAATAAAAAACCTATAAGGGTAACTCCATTGTCAAAACCTAGACACAACCTACCCCTAGTTCTTAGAGAAATGCAAAAGAAAGTATTAGAGGAAAAGCAAGTAGATAAAATAACTAGTAGTCAACATATAGAAAAAGGAAATTGTACAGTACCAAGACCTAGCAAAGGAAAAGAAGGTGAACTAGATATTGGGGAAAACAAAGGTGCAAATCATCATTTAAATTTGCAAAATATTGGTGAGAACCATAGTGCCAAAGATTTCAGCATAGATGGTGGAAATTGTCAAAAAGATATGATTATTTCGAAGCCACATGGATCGACAATTATCAATAGGGAAGTTAGGGACATCTCAAAGGAAGCCAAGAAGAATAAGAAAAGCAATGCTTCAATAAAAGAGGTGGAATCACTAGAAAAATTGGAGATATAGCCTATTAAGAAGTTGCTAGGTTTGGAAGTTTGTAGCATAGAAGAAACAAAAAATATCCTTCTATTTGGTGGGGCAAAACTAGAAAAAGGGGTGACTATGAAATTAGATGAGGATATGGAATCTCCACAGGAGTATATATTAAAAAATGGGGAAGAATCAATAACTGCTAACAAAGAACCAATCAAATGGTGTTCCAAATTTTGGCAAACACCACCAGCCAAATCATATTCAATTTCTCACTTTGGTAGTAGTTATAAGGAGAAGAGTAGTGATCAATCTAAAATAAAAAGATGGATAACACAAGATTTTCAAGATTTCTTACACAGAGACTCAATCAAGGAGGAAGCGCTAGAAAATTTGAATCTAGATAAGGTTGAAGAAGACAATCTAGAATCCTTAATTGAGGAATTAATTGAAGTCTTCAACTTTGAGAACACTGATAGGAGCATTGAAGCACAAAAGAGTTTGATTCAGAAAGTTTTAAAATTAGGAGGAGATAATTATACCCATGAAGATCTAAAAAGAGACTTATTAAAAATTGAAGGTGAACATAAAAATGAGGAAACTCTGCAACCAATTGATGCACTTCCAGAGATTATGCAAGATAATGATTATGGGAAAATTGAGCTTAGGACGTATTCATCTACAGAGGTCAGAGCCACAAAATGACCACCTAAACATTGCAAGGTAGTTAATACAGGAGATGGAAAGTGAAGAATTGGATGGTAAAGAAGGTAATGAATCCAAAAATTGCTTTAATTGCACAAAAGAATACAAAATAGTTGGGTATCTAGATGAATCAAGAAGGACTTAAATCCCTTAAGTATGGTAATGTGAAACAAGGGACTCAAAAAGGCTAATGGTCATGCTAGAGAATAATAAAAGATTAGTCAAATATTTAACTTAGGGAAGGGGAAGATCCTTCCCAAGGAACTATGAAGATCACTTCTTGGAATGCCAGGGGCTTAAACACCCCTAGCAAGAAAAGAATACTAAAACAAAATTTAAAACTATTTGATTCTAAAATCATTCTAATTTAGGAACTAAGTTAAATAAGGAAGAATGAAATAAGTTAGAAAAGATAATAGGGAGCTAGAATACTATATTACATGAATCTAGAGGGGCTTTTGGAGGTTTAGGTTTCTTATGGAACCCTAGGAAAGTCACATTAATTTTTTTTAATTCGAATAACAATTGGTTAGGCAATAGAGTCAAAAGTACCAAAACTAAGCTTCAATTTATTCTAGTGAACATATATGGTACAACCTATAATATAGACAAGAAATGCTTATGGGAAGAAATCACCTTATTCATTAATAATCATTAGAATGATCTAATCCTTCTAGGAGGAGACTTTAATACCATATTAAACATCGATGAGAAAGAAGTAGGTATTCAACGAGCCTCTCAAGCTTGTAAAGACTTCAAACATTGGTGCAATACCAATAATCTAATTGATATCCCACTTAATAATGGAAATTATACATGGAACAATAGAAGGAAGGACTTTACATATATTGATGAGAAGCTAGATAGGTTTCTCCTCAAAGGTGAATTGAGTGGAATTAATGCTAACTTCCAATCCTCAATCCCACCAATAGTTAGATCTGATCACTTTCTAGTTAGATTAGTTATTTTAGAACCTTCTAAACCAGCTAGAAACCCATTCAAGTGCAAAAAATATAGTTTTTGGACTCAAATTTTCTAGGACACATTAAAGATTGGTGGAATTTAGGTAGCTTCAAAGGATCTAAAATGTATATCTTTGTCTCAAAAATGAAAATGCTTAAAGAAAATATTCTTAAATGGAATAAAGATTATTTCAATAACATTTTTAAAGAAAAACTAGAAATTGAGGAAAGACTAAAAGAACTAAATACATAAGTAATCAAGAAAGGTATGAACAATGATAGCTATATGTTGGAAAAAGAATTACTTTCCAAACAAGAAAACATATTTGCTAAGGAGGAAGTTTTTTGGAGACAAAATTCAAGAGAAAAATGGCTAGATGAAGGAGATCAGAACACTAAGTTCTTCCATAACTCCACTCTCCTTAATAGTGCTAAAAGAAAAATAGTTAAAATTAAAGATCATATGGGTACTAGTATTGAGGATATAGGAAAAATATCAGAAATCTTAGTTAATCACTTTAAGAACAATTATGACTACTCCAACAAAACAACCCAATCAAAAATGTTGAAAGGCATTCCTAAAGTTTTATCATCTGAGGACAATAAAATTTTAAAAAAACTCATCACCTTGGAAGAAGTCAAATCGGTAGCATTTGATATGAACCTAGACAAATTTCTAGGTCCTTATGGTTTCCTGTCTTTTTTCTATCAGAAATGTTGAGATATCTTGGGTGAAGACCTCTAGAAAGCTAGTGAAGCTTCTAGAAATGGCAACTTGCTACTATCTAAAATCGACCACACCTTTCTTACTCTGATTCCCAAGAAAGAGGACTAAAAAATCTAGGGGATTTCAAACCAATTGCCTTATGTAATACTATATATAAAATATTAGCTAAAATTTCAGCGAATAGACTTAAACAAATTTTTTCAAAAATTATTTCTGAAGAACAAACTGGGTTTGTTGCAGGTAGGTCAATCCTATATGGTATTCTTCTTATACAAGAAACAATCCATTCAGCACACAAGAATAAAAGGGCAAGCATGTTCATGAAGTTAGATATCCAAAAGGCATATGACATGGTGGATTGGAGGTTCCAATGTAAAACCCTTTTTTTTTTCTCACCAATGGATCAACCTTTTTTATCAATGTATCTCAACCACTAACTTCTTCGTTCTTGTAAATAGCACCCCAAAGGGCTTCTTTGAAACCTTAAGAGGGATTAGATAGGGAGGCCCCTCTCTCCATTCCTATTTATCATTATGACAGAAGCTTTCGAGAGAGAAATCACCAATGCTCACAATAAAGGGGATATCAAGGAAATTACTGTAATAGATAATATCCCTAATATCTGGAAGATGGATGCTAAGGAGAAGCAACTAGAAAAGAGTGGAGACTTCTTTGATGTGGAGCAGATTAAAGGTATCTGGTGTGATGTGCTTTGCTACATTCGTGAGTACTTTATCCTGGATGGTAGGAACAAAAGAGTTCAAAAATTTCATTTTGTTTTCCTCGACCACTTTAGATACAAGGATATAATTTCTTTCCCTTTCTATTTACATTTTTTTTTGCTTCAAAGTTTATTTTCCCATAGGAAGAAGGAGTCTCGACCTATTTTACATGAAGGTCTGATACTTCTTATTGAGGGATTTTGTAAAAATAAGTCCATTGCTTTGACTCCTTCTGAAAATCAGAAAGGTTCTCAGTACAAGAAGTGTAAGAAGGATGAGAATGTTAAAGAGAAAGAAAAGGTAAAACCTAAATCCTCTAGTTCTCAGAAACATATTGTTGAAACTGAGTCTAAGTTGGAGAGTTCTAAGGGTTCTGAGAAGGATATCCCAAAGGAAGAGGAAGGGACAAATGTTGGGGAATTCAGCTCAAATTTGGAGGGATATCCAAAAAAAAAAGGAAAATTTGATAAAGAAAAAGAGGAGGATACATCAGAAGGTAACTTAGAATAGAGCATCTCTGACAATGAAGGTAATTAGACTGTGTCCGGGGGGGGGGGGGGGTGTGTGCTAAAGACAAAGATAACTTAACTGATGACCCAGTTACTATGAAGGATGTGGATCATATGGTTCTGGCTTCTACTCCTGCTACGAAGACTGGAGAACAACAAAAGGATGATCTAGTCCAGCAAGAAGCCCCTATTGAGAACAGAGAGGAGGTCCAGATGGATAGGGAGGAACAAATGGATAAGGTTGGTTCCCCTCTACATGAGAGTACTGATGACATTTGTGGCTCACTGCAGAGGGACAACAAGCTTTCCTTCTTACATTCTACAAAGCTCAAAGCGGACTCTATTCTTCAAGTTGATTCTCGGATCTATAATGAAATTATGGGACTGAAGAAGAAAGTGGAAATAATGCAACACAACCAAGATGCTGATCGGGCCATAATTAATTAGTTGGAGGTGCAAATGGGAGATATCCCTAAAAAACTTAAAGATTATGAGTTAAATCTTAGAATGCTCATCAAGGAAAGTGGTACAAAAATGAAGCAGATAACATCAAGCATTTGTGTCGCTGCAGCTAGCCTTGGAAAAAGAGTAAAAGAAGATACTATTTCTTCGAAGGGCCTGAATAAGAGGACAAGGCAGAGTTCAAGAAAGAAAGCCTTGCAAGCTACTGCAACTTCGGCTGCCAACTCCATTCAGAACACTGTTATAATTGGGAAGGAGGCTGTCAAGATGATTATGAATCTGCAATAGAAGCTTTGGGTCTTCTGTGTTGTTTCTATTTATGTATAGGTCCTTTTTCTGGTCTATGTTTTTGGTTCTAGTTTCTAGTTCTAGTTCTATTTTTTGGTAAAACTTTATTTTAGGTTCTAGGTCCTTGTAAAACCTAGATATTTTTATTGAACTTTGCTAGTGGTTTTAGGTCCCTATAAAACTTGATTTTCATTTTGCTTTTTAGTAGGTTTCAGGACTGTTCCTGGTGGTCTTAATTACCTATCTTTCTTGTTTTTGTTAAAAGGGTTTCGGGGCCCCTTCAAAACCTACTTTTACCATAATCTAAAACAATTTGTGGATGATACTATTCTGCCAAGTGAAAGCGCTCCAAAGGAGGCCTTAAACATCAGGTCTATCATTCAATTATATATGGTAGCCTCGGGTCAAAAAGTAAATGTAGAAAAATCTAAAATCTTCTTCATTAACTAAAATCCAAAATTAGAAAAGGAGATCTATTATATCATGGGCTACAAGAAGGGTGCATTTCCTTGCAAGTATTTGGGAATTGATCTAGAAAAAAGAAGCGAATGTAGCAAGGTATGGTAAAAAATTTTGCACAAATTAGAGACTAAGATAGGTGGGTGGAAGGATAAATGGCTCACAAAAGCTGGCAAGATTACCAATATTAAATATGTCATGTCTGCCATCCCTAGTTATCCTTTATCTTGTCTCCCACTACCTAAGAATATCAATAAGAAGTTGGAAACAATTCTTAGAAGCTTCCTCTAGAATGACAATGAGGACTCCAATAATCTAGCACTCATAAGGTGGGACAACATTTTTAAACCTAAGAAATCTAGAGGGCTAGGCATTAAAAACTTACTTTGGAAAAATGAAGCATTTGGGGCCAAACCAATATGGCATCTCTTCATGGAAAGCAATAGAAAATGGACTAAAATTATATATTGCAAATATAATGTGATGGACCCCTTGTCTATTTTTAGGATGAAAATTCTTGCTAAAGGATTAGAGAGATGGAATTTTATCACTAGATGCAGACCCCTCATTAGTAAATATCTCACCTTGGATATTGGTAAAGGAGGTGAAGCTTTATTCTAGGAGGACTCATCGGATAGACTTCCTCCTATAGATAGCTTGGAGAATCCTATAGACCTAAAAGAGAAGTTAATCTCCTTATGGGGTTGCAAGGTCAATAATATAAAACTAAGATCTCAAAAAATGGTACTACTTGCTGGGTGTGGAAATCTTTGGATAATATCTAGATTTTGAACCCTCGACAAAAGAGAAATATGGAAAGATCATAAAAAATAGAACAATCAAACAAGTGGAGAGGAACGATAAAATAGTTTGGGCAACATTTAAAGATGGAAAGTATAGTGTGAAAAATAAATGTAAAGCTCTTATTAACTCCCAAAACTAGGATGAAGTGGATCTCCCACTCAACTTGTGTTGGGACCCGTCCTGTCTGCCAAAGGTTGGGTTCTTTTTATGGTTGGCATACCAAAATAGGATCCTCATGGCTGATAGATTCCACAAACTAGGATATGAAGGCCCATCTAGATGTGTGTTATGTAGACAAAATAGTGAAGATACAAATCACATCTTATTTAGTTGCCCTTGCACCCAACATTGTTAGGATTGGCTTAGACATATGTTGGGCTAGCATGCCCCTTTGCCAAACTCTCTAGTGGATCTTCTTAAAGGTTAGCCTACTAATATCTACAGAGCTGTTTATAATAAAATTTGGAATATTTAGCCATCTATCCTCATATGGGAGGTATAGAAAGAAAGAAATAGAAGATTGTTTAGGGACCAAGTGATGCAACCAGAAGAGATTGTTAAAAAGATAGAAGCAAGAATAGTCGAGACATTAAAATCTCACCTCAAAAAGTCCCAAAAAGAAGAAGGATCATTCTCATGCTTGGATGACTTCATTAAGAAAAATTGGTCTAATCTCATTAACCCCCTACTCATTTATAAAAAGAAGCACAAGGAGGCTAGGGAAAATTGTAAATGGATCCCCCTCCTAATGGATGGTCCAAGTTAAATTTTGAGGGTGCCTCCAAAGGCAACCTAGGCTTAGCAGGCATTGGCTGCATTATTACTAATGAATTAGGTAACTAGATAGCTAAATGGGCCAAATCTATTAATCCTACTACTAATACCTTAGCTAAGTTGGAAGCTCTATATGAAGGGCTTCAACACTGCCAAGAACTAGATCTATCCAATATTATCATTGAAGGAGACTCCCAGATTTTATTAAATGATATAAGAAGGAGAACTATGCCTAACTAGGTTTTGAACTCAAAATTAGAAGAGGTTCTTAATATTATAGATTTTTTTGAAGACACTCAGATTCATCATATCTTTCAGGAAGTGAACAAGAAGGCTGACCTATTGGAAAATGAGGGGGCTAATGGTAAAATTTACTTGGTTATTAGAAATATGTCATATCATCTTAAATTTCTCTCAAGGGTTCTAAAGTTGTTTTCTTTTTCCCCCTTATTTTTCTATGTTTTGTTTTCCCTACACTTCTTTTTTTAAATTTTTTCTTCCCTTTAAACATATGGTAGACTAGTATTTTGGGGCTTGGAGTTTTAATTGTTTGGTCATATCTTTAGTTTTGTCTAGTTATTATTGCTATGTTGCCCTCTATTTTTCCTTAATTACCCATCAGGCTTAGTTGTAGGCCCCTTTTATGTGCACCCTTGTATGGATTTCAGCACTATCTTTTCGTGATTACTTTGTTATTTATCTTCTCCAATTTTCATCATCAATTGGCCTTTGGCCTCCCTTGTGATTTTTTCCTTTTGGCATCATCTATGCATGATGTCACTACCTCTAGGTGCATCTAGATACTTCTGTATTTGCTCCTATTTTAGCCCTGCTGTCATTTTCCTTCCCTGGCATTACAAGATTTTTCCTTTTGAAATGGATTCAAATACTTTTCTCTTTCATACCATGGATGAGAGGACAATGACATTTAGGGGTAATGTTAAGCTGGAAAGATGGAGTAGAGTTTTGAAGCTTGTCAATGATATGACCAAGGTAACAGTTAGTGGGGCCATTGGTGAAAGTTATTTCAACTACTATTATACATGGCAGACCAATAGCGACATTATTGGGTCATTTATTGACTATTTGGCCAAAGCCAAGGTGGAGCCGTGGGCCATGATCAAGCTTTGTTGTAATATTTTTGACCCAGTATGGCAATAGGCATTGGAAGAAGCCATCAACAACATTGATGATAAATGCAAGATCCCCCTCTTGAAAAAGTACATGTCACACTCACTGGGCAGTCCAGAATTGGAGGTAACTTAACAGTGCCCTGCTCTAGTTATCCACAAGAACTTGGCCTTCTACAAGGAGTGGGAATGAATGAAGGCTAGTATACAGTTCCTCCTCTGGTGGAGAGGAATTATTGAAGATGACAACAAAGAGTGGCTGAGGAACTACCTTAATATTTTTAATGCCTACATCCATTTGGGGGTGGCTTTGGATAAAATTGAGGCTTTGAATTTCTGCACTCCAAAAATGGAGAAGACTAGCAGGGAGAAGATGCACTTTGAATTTCTGCCTTTCTTCCAGCTAGACAAGCCTAATGATATCTCAGAGGTCATCATGGTTTATTGGAAATAGTCAGGCTCTCATGTGATGTGTTGTGTCTCTGCCTACCAAGTTGGGTATGGGTTTCCCCTATTTGTTCTCTGTTCTCTCTACAACTGTATGTTAGTTCTCTATCTCCTTTTTGGTCTCATCATAGGGTTGATGGACTTAGTTTTAATGGGTTTATGTTTGTTCTCTCTTTCTCTCCTTCCTTTTTATATCTAGCTTATATATCGCTTGGAATGATTTTCTTTTGGCTTCATCCTTCTTCATGCTTCCTTTTTGTATCAGTTTTCTCTTAGGGTTTTGCTTTCTCTTATATCCTTTCAGCATGTAAATATCTTACTCTATATATATGGATGGTTTACAAATTTATGGTTACGTTCTCTATATTTATTGTTCTCTATCAACCTTTTTTGATGGTGAGTTTCTGCTCCTTTCTTTTTCTTTAAAGATCTAAGAAGTTTTTTTTCTTTTAATATAATGGTGGTAATGAGTTTAGCTTCAAGTAGTTACTAAATGAATCAAAATCTCTGAGGTTTCATTATTCATTGTTAATTTAATTTTAGCAAAATCTTAGTATTATAGATGGAGAAGTAGTCCTTTTCAATTCTTTTCCTATCCTAAACAAAGGCTGTAGCACAACTACTTTTTAAGCTAGAAAGAGCTTTGTTTGAGGTTGCAATTAGGATCACAATTATACTAATTCATCAATTATTTTACTAAGCTCTTCCCAAATAAGGACTAGTTTCTAAATTATTTTCATAAAGGAGTTAGGAATCTTTCCTAACAAGATCTATATTTATAGGGCTTCAGACAAGGCATCATGTTTGGTAACCTCTACATGATAATGTCCTACTTTAAATTCTTTTTTGTTTCTAAAAGATAAATTAAAACTTAGTCTTAGAAGGTTTTTAGTTATATTCGAACTTATTAATGCTAGGACTAAAGTTTTTTCAAAATTTTGACAAGTTTTAATCAAGCATGGAATGATTTCCCTTTTTAATTTGGTTGCAAAGCTTTGCAACAACCAACCAGGGAGGTTGATTATATAGTTTCCATAGTAAGAATACTAACTATATCCTCTTAGCAATCTATTGTTTAAGCAAATTAGTAAGGCATGTGTGATACGGATAATTTAGGAAAAATAACGATGCTCACAAAAAGCTATTGCTTTGGCTAGAGAGGTTCTCTTGGATTAGGAACTCATCAGAAGTTGACTAATTAGAATAGATCAAATGTAGAATAGGTCTGATGTCCACTATTTTGTAATAAATTTTGAATCTTAAACTGGGGTATGCCCATTTTATTTTGTAAAAATAAAGGACTTAGGTCACAGGCAAGACTGGATGTTTTCTTCTCCATTCTTTCCTACCAGTGCCTATTTGAACAGAGACACTCTGTTGTATTTAATTTCATTTAATTAATATAATAAAGACTTCGGCCATTTATTGATTTAAAATAAAAAATAAAAAATTAGACTACTCCAATTAAAATTTATAATTCTAATAACGGAAAGTACAAATATATATATAATACATTTATTTAATCAACTTTTAATTATTCTTTTTATTCTTAAAAAAATAATTTGACAAATTAAATAAACAAGATACTTAAAATAATGGATACATAAGCCATACTCTTCTCCAATTTCTTATTTTTCATTTTAAATTTAATATATTTTACTCTTAAATACAACGTAGTAACTTATCTTTCTCATAAAAGAAAACTCGGTAGGAAACATTTGTTTTCCATTTATGTATCTCTCTACCCAACAATAAGAAACATATTATGCCAGAGACAGATAAGATAGCGAAGAATACATATTATAACAGGAGAAACAGTACAAGATAGTCTCTACACCATTAAAGAATAATACATTTGCCAAGCTCATCAGTTCAATGATTGGCCTCAACAATGCAGATAGTACTTCATGCCAATAATTATAACAATGGGGAAGCATTGTTTACATTTTATGGGCTTCAAGGAAGGGAAAAGAATAAGAAGGCGACTCTAAATATTCACTCCAATTATCCTCCATTAATATCAATAACTCTGCAAGCAAATATGTGTTCCACTTTGTCTCCAATCTAGCATTAAAGTCTGCCACAAATCCACTTTTGAGACTTTCACAATATTGTAAATATTTTGCCAATTGTTGTCTATTTGAATAATCAGCAATATTATCATTGTTAGATGACTGAGATGGGTATAAACCTGCACTTAACCTGAAATACTCGGCCATTCCTTCCATTAAAGAAATTGAAGCTTCTCCACGTCCATCCCATAACCAAACACGTCCCATTTCTCTGTAAATCAAACCCATGATTTCTCTTTCCAAATCTCCAACATAATCTGCAATATATTCATCACTGATATGAATAACATTCTTCTCACTCACTGCAATTTTTGTGTAGTTGTCTATAGACAATACTATTTGGCTAATTTTTTTCCTTGGGTATTTTGGATTTGAATAGAGAACATTCTGTATGAAATCACTGGCCTGTTTTACAAGAATGAGAGCTTTATCCTCTCCAATGAAGAACTCAAACAGCTTTCCTCCTGTTCTTGTTTTTGCTGTGTTAATGACGATTATGTCCACTGCTTTTGCAGCACTTTTGTACTCTGCCCACATTGCTAGAATTGCTATGGCTGAGAATAGAAGAGTTCGCTTCCATATTGATTTGGAGGATACCATCATCTTCATGTTGGTGGGTTTTTCATGGCCTCCTGTGAAAGCTTGGATTGAATCCATTTATTTTTTGGCTTTCAAGGTTGAGTTGTTGAAAAACAAAATGGAAGAAGCCCTTAAAAACATCTGACAGAGACCCAAATGTGAGTCACAAGCACATGCGATAGTGGGTCCAACCATGTGGATCGATCCACTGATGCCATGTACATTCAACTCTCTGATATCTAATCCCTCGCAATGAATGGTCCACATAACATTTAAAATTTGAATATAATCAAACGAAGATTACATACTGTGAAATTTAGCTTAGTTTTGTGCTGTATTATATCAATCAAGTTGAAGTTTTTGTATATGACGTGTTTTGTCTAATTGTCAACAATTATATATATATAAGGGTTAGCAATGGTAGTCCACATTTTATATTATATTATGGGGATATGTAACTCTATTATATTCATGTTTGTGAACATGTGTAATTCGGTTCTATATCTTATATGAGAATTCCATTCTATTTAATATTTTTTAGGGGGATGTTATTGAACTCAAAAAAAATAAAATAGTTTGCATTCTTTTGTTCAATTGCCCCTACTTATCTCCTCTTGACTTGAATAACTTATACCATTTAACCACTTATGTGATCCTCTAGTTTGAATTCCTTTAAATAGTTATCTCATCTACTTTGAATGTCTTAATCTACTTTTGTAGAGAAAACACTAGCATATTTATTTAACTTGAATAAATATCATTTGTGTCTTCTCTGTAGTGCCTGCCCCTAAGTCGCATTTCTGTCATCCTTGCCAAACTCTTTTAGGCCAATTTTATGTTTGATGATTAGTATTATTATGTTAGAGATTATGAGATGTTGGTTTACACTCAGTTTATTATATGATGAGATTACTTGGTACTCTATATTTCATGCATGTATGATGATTATTCAATGTTTTCAGTTATCGATAACGATTAGTTAGATGGTTTATTATCATATGTGCTTTCTTATGGATATTTACCCCATACTACATGTGTATGGTGTGCGTGTTTGTTTTCTTTACGTATGGTGTTTCTGATGTGGTTAAGGAAGAGAGTCGTAGTCACCTGCTAGTCGGGATCTACACGATGCACCACTTCTTGTCATTGTCTGTGTAGCTTAGAATATTGTGTTTGTACATGCGTGAATTTTATGCAGGTTGCAGGTACCGGGTATCGACTTCTCTGAATTGCCAGGATGAGCGTACCCTATCGCATTATCTCAATGGTAAGAGAGAGGAGATAAACTCTTAAGTCCAAATCCTATACCCTTTAGCCAATTGTCCTAATTGATAATTAGGACAAGTATCTAAGTTAAGTACCCTCCGAATGCATCAAATGATGTAATTTCGTGATTATAACCCTTTTTGTTTGATTTAGTATGTGTTTTTCTATGATGGGTTTTCGTATGTTTCTTTATGAGTCCTTGGTGTATTTTCTATTAATTAAGTCTAATTAAAAAGATTAATTAATGATTTAATTTAATAGAAGATTATTATGATATTTTAATATTTGATTATATTTAATTAATTGAGAAATTAATTAAATAAAAGAATTAAATTTGGAGATAAAAGTTCAAAGATAAATTTAGAACATGATAATATGTATTTAATTTAATAATAATATATTTGGAGTTCATTTTTAAATAAATGCTAAATATTATTGTTATTTAAATTAATTAAATATGTTATCAATTAAGTTCTAAAATAAATTTAAAAGTTGAAAGATATTAAATTATTAAGAATTCTAGATTGCATGATCTAAGCATGAGTTTAAATATGAGAATTAAATTAAAAGATTAAATAATAAAAATTAATAACGTTATTTTAATTTCATAAAGTGCACATGAGATTAAAGTAATAAATTAATTTAAAATAGAAGTCAAGTGGAATATTAAATAAAGTTATTTAATAAATCAACTTAATGTGCATGAAAGATGAATGCAAAATAAAAGAAAAGATAATAAGGGTTAATCGAGAGTTAACTTAGTTGCGCAAAGAGTCTTCTAGGGTGAACGCACAATTAGTGCCCCGATTTGAGGAGAAAACTTCTTATCACAACTTTGGGGGGTTCATTTTTGTGACACACGAATTTGGATGAAATTTTTTGGGAAGACAACTTTTGGAAGCGAATTTCAGAAGGCTGGTACCAAGAAAGTTTTCCAGAGGAAGGTTATTGAGAGGAGCAAATTCTCTTACAGTTCCTGGAGATTGCATAATAGCATCAGGATCAGGTAGGGTCTTGTGTTTTTGATTATCGATTAAATACGCAATTATCCTTTCCTATCTTCTTCGTGTCTGGGGTTTGTAAATCTGAATTCTCTATGATGAATGTTTAAACATTACAATATTGGAATTTATCAGATGTTTGTCAATAAACTTCTATATACATAAGATTTAAATGGGAAGGGTTGAATCTAAGATTGAAATTCTAAATTAGAAGTTTGGATGGTTGACTATATTTTCTATACCAATATAAAGAAGGAGGCAATTTCTTTTAATATATTTATATATATATTAAAGAGGAATTAATTTAGCATATTTATAAATTTATATATTTATATTCAAACAAATTTAAATTTCAATAAAAAAAAATTTGATTATAAAAAAAAAAATTCGTATTTAAAAAAAAAAAAAATAATATGATTAGTGGGGGGGAGGGAATTACCCCGTACCCACCCCCACTGTCAGCAGAGCCAGTAGTACCTGCGACCGCAGGCCCTGCGACCGCAGGACTGGGGCAGGCCGCAGGCTTGTATTAGCCAACGACTGATATTTTATACGTGCCATTTTTTTTTATATAAACATTTTAAATGATTTAAAAAAAAAAAAACTTGTATTATTTACAAAAAAACTTTTATTATTATTTAAAATTTTAATTAATGAATTTTTAATATATTTTAATTAATAAAATTTTAATCTTTATTAATATTTAATAAATAAATATTAATACATTTAACATAGTTTTTTGTAAATATTAGTTTATTAATAATTTTGGTTAAATATTAATAAATTAACAATTAATGATTAGATTAAAATAAGTAATTAGAACAAGTAATTATTGATTAATTTAATTAAAGTTAATTAATAATGAATATTATTTGATTAAATTGTAGATTTGGATTATTGATTTAATGGAAGTTATTATAGAAATGGGTTAATCGTAAGGGGTAGTTGTGAGAACTTAGTTACTTGAAATCGACGTTAAACTGGAACATAAACCTTACCTTAACTCAATAATATACTTTCAAATCCAATCTGTGAGACTTTGATGTTTTCTATGTGTTCTCTGTGTTTTGGGGTTGTTCTAGTATTGACCAGTTTAGGTTGTTACCAGAGGCCCGGGTTTGTGAATGTGATGTTATGATGATTTGTTCTTGATCTTTTCAAACCAACCATGGTAATGTGATAGTATGCTCTATGATGGATGCATTTACTATTTGTTATTGCTTTCTAGTTTCCTTGTGTGAAGCTGAGGTGTATGTATTTGAGATACCTAACTTAACCATTTTTGAGTCTCGATCAGTTATATGTGATAACCATTTTTGAGTCTCGATCAGTTATACTTGTATTACCTTCTGGTTGCTTTGAGAGGACTGAAGTGTTCGTTTAGATCTTGATGATGTCATGTTGTGACATGTTTTGACTTGACCATTTTGGAGTCTTCGATTAGTATTGCAATTTACTATTGGGATACTTTCTGGTTGCTCCTTGGAGAACCATTGGATTTTGTGATTTATCATTGATGCCTTCAGTTGCTGATAGAGAACTGTTGTGATCATATGATTATTATTTAATGCTTATCTGTTGCTCATGAAGAACTGATGTAATTTTTGTGGCTTATCTTTTATGATGTTTTTTCAGTTGCTTGTATAGGATTGAGGTGATTTTATTATGATTCTTTGATTTATGATTTCATGAACTTAGGGTAGGTTATCTATGTGTAGAGTCGGAAAGTGGCTTGCAATGGGGGTCAGGGCCCTAAGAGGCTGCCTGGAGAAACCCATTGTAAGTCATTTTAATAAGTGAAAACATTTACACTAAATGAGAGAAAATGAACCTAACAAGATAATTGTATGTTCTCTCCCATGCCTTGAGTGCTAGTATAGACTAGGATGGGGTAGAGAGAACGCTTGGTTACGACCTTGCATTCCGTAGTATGCCTCGTCATTATGAGAGGATACTAGTGGCCGCAGGGATCACTAGGGACCCGAGATTCCTAAGGGATTGCTCGGGTAACTTCTACGTGACTTTTGCGATGACACTTTCCCGCTTGCATAGTAGGGTTCCTACGTGTCTTTGTGGTACCTCTAGGTTTAGATGTCTATCTTTTTAGGAACCCTTGAGTTAGCATACTTATAAGATTTCCTGGACTTAGAGAGTATTTATGATTATAGGTTTTGTTATCCTATTTGGAACTTGAGACTATCTCCTTAGCGCGGTGGGAGTGGACCATTTAGGTTCCACGCGGTCGGGTGGTAGTGCTTTTACTCTTACCATTGAGATCCGTCCATAGTCGCCGTGGCTGGAGCTTTCTTGGTTGGCATTTACCTTTACTATGTTTTTGGATTATTATGATGGATGGTTAGATTTTATGATAGATGTTTTGTCATTATGGATGTATGGATGTATCATGTATGGTGAATAGTTTCATATATTTTTACTGTACTTTGTATCATGGATTCGTGGAGGTTGATGCATTTCTATTTTTACATATGTATATTCTTTTAAGCCTTTCATACCCTGTGACTTGTACAGTGGATGATTGAGCATTCTGAATTAATTTGCCAAGGAGCATTTGGAACAAATGTATATTATGGACATTGGAGTTTCTGATTATTCTTTCATATGTATGTGATAGTTGTTAGACTTAGAATTAATTAAATTTAAATGTGACTCAACGTCTTGGGATCCTTAAGAAATGTAACTTGCGATGTATGTTTGTCGATGATTACATGTTATTGCTTCCGCTACTATGTGTTTGATGTTTATGTTATACATTTTTACTTTAAAAAAAAAAAATGTTTAGCAAACTTAGTGAAACTTTAGGTTAATTCTTTTGGATCCCTTGGCAGGGCGTTACATCTGGTATCAGAGCCCAGTTTCTACATTGGGAGCTTTGGGTATATTGGAATGCCACTAGTGTTAACTAGTTGAACAAAAATGAAAACTTTAAACTATCATGTGTATTTCTTTCAAACTGAAACTTGAAACTAGTTGAACTGAAACATTATGTAAACTATTAGTTACCTATTTTTCATACTTCAACACTTAGACTTCAAAACTGAAATTGTAGGTAAACTGAAAATTGAAACTATCTTGTTTGCAAAACATGTGTCTTTTATCTATGTGTTTCAGTAGTATGTTTTATGGTTATTTTAGCATCTTGTGTCTTGGATATTATTGTAGGATGGTATTTGGGACGAGATCTTCCATTAGAGGCCATAACCTTGGCCGTGGCAGAGGCCGTGGACGAGGCAGAGGTATTAGTGTTCATGAGTCTATCCACAAGAGCCCCATTCAGGAAGAGAATAGGGAAGAGCATGTCAGTGAGCATCAGGAAGAGAACCATAGAGAGGAGCATGTTGACTCGGAGAAGGTTGACATGAGGCAAATGATGTGAACCATCATTGATCACCTACCTCCTGTTCATGATCAGGATAGAGCGCATCGGGCAGGACATGAGCATAGACCTAGGTCTAGGAGCCGTCTGAGGGATCGACATAGATCCATTGTATCTTCACAGATGAAGGACCTTCAGAGGTCCAAGGTCAAGCCCTTTAATGGGCAGGGTTCTGGATATGTAGCTCAGCAGTGGCTTATTGCCCTTGAAAGGATTTTTGCTATGCAGGACTTTGATAGTAATGTCAAAGCGAGGCTTGCTATCACCAACCTAGAGTTCTTTGGGGCCACTTGGTGGACAATCGAGGAAAAGAAGCTGGGCTTAACCATGAACAGTGTCACATGGGAGTTATTCTTAGAGAGCTTCCGTGAGCGATTCCTACCAAAGGAATGGAAGCAGCATAGAGCAAATGAGTTCCATAACCTGAGACAGTACACTATGACTGTTATAGAGTATGAGCGCAAGTTCTTTGAGCTCATGCCCTTTTCAGGATTCAGTGACAACCCAACACAGTTGGCACGACATTTCATTAGAGGTTTGAACAACCATTTAATTGGGGGTGTTAAGGTGTTTGAACCTAAAACCCTCAAGGATGCAGTACATCGAGCGGTCCTTGTAGAGCAAAGTGTGAACTTAGGACATGGGGGTTTTGTAGGAGCACCTTCAGCATCAGGATTGAAGGGTGGTTAGGGAACAGCTGGCAATAGGAAACCTCCTTCTGGGGGTAATCAGCAGAAGGAAGGTACTTATCCTCCAGCACAGAGTGGTGGTGGTAGTCTAGTGCACATAGAGTTCAGAGGAGCTTCAATGGAGAGTGTTTCTCATGTGGACAACGCGGACACAAGTCATCTCGTTGCCCTCAAGGGAAACCACAGTTCTCAAGCCTAGGACTCACAGCTTTAGAACCTATAGTTGGTGCAATGGGTAGAGCCCAGAGAGTGTACTCAGTGGAGTCTTATCCTCCTACAGAGGGAAAGGGTCCAATGGGACCCACACAGTGAGTCCTTAGCTTTTCTTTTGTTGTAGGCTTCCAGGAGTAAGCCTGAGTCTAGGGGGGGTGGATGTGGTGCCTACCCCTAAGTCGCATTTTTGTCATCCTTGCCAAACTCCTTTAGGCCAATTTTATGTTTGATGATTAGTATTATTATGTTAGAGATTATCAGATGTTGGTTTACACTCAGTTTATTATATGATGAGATTACTTGGTACTCTATATTTCATGCATGTATGATGATTATTCAATGTTTTCAGTTATCGATGACGATTAGTTAGATGGTTTATTATCATATGTGCTTTCTTATGGATACTTACCCCATACTACATGTAAATGGTGTGCGTGTTTGTTTTCTTTACGCATGGTGTTTCTGATGTGGTTAAGGAAGGGAGTCGTAGTCACCTGCTAGTCGGGATCTACATGATGCACCACTTCCTGCCATTGTCTATTTAGCTTAGAATATTGTGTTTGTATATGCGTGAATTTTATACAGGTTGCAGGTATCGGGTATCGACTTCCCTGAATTGTCAGGATGAGCGTACCCTATCGCATTATCTCAATGGTAAGAGGGAGGAGATAAACTCTTAAGTCCAAATCCTAAACCCTTTAGCCAATTGTCCTAATTGATAATTAGGACAAGTATCTGAGTTAAGTACCCTCTGAATGCATCAAATGATGTAATTTCATGATTATAACCCTTTTTGTTTGATTTAGTATGTGTTTTTCTATGATGGGTTTTCATATGTTTCTTTATGAGTCCTTGGTGTATTTTCTATTAATTAAGTCTAATTAAAAAGATTAATTAATGATTTAATTTAATAGAAGATTATTATGATATTTTAATATTTGATTATATTTAATTAATTGAGAAATTAATTAAATAAAACAATTAAATTTGGAGATAAAAGCTCAAAGATAAATTTAGAACATGATAATACGTATTTAATTTAATAATAATATATTTGGAGTTCATTTTTAAATAAATGCTAAATATTATTGTTATTTAAATTAATTAAATATGTTATCAATTAAGTTCTAAAATAAATTTAAAAGTTGAAAGATATTAAATTATTAAGAATTCTAGATCGCATGATCTAAGCATGAGTTTAAATATGAGAATTAAATTAAAAGATTAAATAATAGAAATTAATAACGTTATTTTAATTTCATAAAGTGCACATGAGATTAAAGTAATAAATTAATTTAAAATAAAAGTCAAGTAGAATATTAAATAAAGTTATTTAATAAATCAACTTAATGTGCATGAAAGATGAATGCAAAATAAAAGAAAAGATAATAAGGGTTAATCGAGAGTTAACTCAGTTATGCAAAGAGTCTTCTAGGGTGAACACACAATTAGTGCCCCGATTTGAGGAGAAAACTTCTTATCACAACTTTGGGGGGGTTCATTTTTGTGACACACATATTTGGACGGGAATTTTTGGGGAGACAACTTTTGGAAGCAAATTTTAGAAGGCTGGTACCAAGAAAGTTTTCCAGAGGAAGGTTATTGAGAGGAGCGAATTCTCTTAAAGTTCCTCGAGATTGCATAATAGCATCAGGATCAGGTAGGGTCTTGTGTTTTTGATTATCGATTAAATACGCAATTATCCTTTCCTGTCTTCTTCGTGTCTGGGGTTTGTAAATCTGAATTCTCTATGATGAATGTTTAAACATTACAATATTGAAATTTATCAGATGTTTGTCAATAAACTTCTGTATACATAAGATTTAAATGGGAAGGGTTGAATCTAAGACTGAAATTCTAAATTAGAAGTTTGGATGGTTGACTATATTTTCTATACCAATATAAAGAAGGAGGCAATTTCTTTTAATATATTTATATATATTTATTAAAGAGGAATTAATTTAGCATATTTATAAATTTATATATTTATATTCAAACAAATTTAAATTTCAATAAAAAAAATTTGATTATAAAAAAAAAAATTTGTATTTAAAAAAAAAAAAAATAATATGATTAGTGGGGGGGAGGGAATTACCCCGTACCCACCCCCACTGTCGGCAGAGCCGACAGTACCTGCGTCGTAGGTACTGCGACGACAGGTACAGTGTACTTGCTGCCGTAGGCCCTGTGATCGTAGGACTATGGCAGGCCGCCAACTTGTATTAGCCAATGGCTGATATTTCATATGTGCCTTTTTTTTTATATAAACATTTTAGTTTGTTTTTAAAAAAAAACTTGTATTATTTACAAAAAAACTTTTATTATTATTTAAAATTTTAATTAATGAATTCTTAATATATTTTAATTAATAAAATTTTAATCTTTATTAATATTTAATAAATAAATATTAATGCATTTAACATAGTTTTTTGTAAATATTAGTTTATTAATAATTTTGGTTAAATATTAATAAATTAACAATTAATGATTAGATTAAAATAAGTAATTAGAACAAGTTATTATTGATTAATTTAATTAAAATTAATTTAAGTAAAGTTAATTAATAATGAATATTATTTGATTAAATTGTAGATTTGGATTATTGATTTAATGGAAGTTATTATAGAAATGGGTTAATCGTAAGGGGTAGTTGTGAGAACTAAGTTACTTGAAATCGACGTTAAACTGGAACATAAACTTTACCTTAACTCAATAATATACTTTCAAATCCAATCTGTGAGACTTTGATGTTTTCTATGTGTTCTTTGTGTTTTGGGGTTGTTCTAGTATTGACCAGTTTAGGTTGTTACCAGAAGCCCGGGTTTGTGAATGTGATGTTATGATGATTTGTTCTTGATCTTTTCAAACCAACCAAGGTAATGTGATAGTATGCTCTATGATGGATGTATTTACTGTTTGTTATTGCTTTCCAGTTTCCTTATGTGAAGCTAAGGTTTATGTATTTGAGATACCTAACTTAACCATTTTTGAGTCTCGATCAGTTATATGTGATAACCATTTTTGAGTCTCGATCAGTTATACTTGTATTACCTTCTGGTTGCTTTGAGAGGATTGAAGTGTTCGTTTAGATCTTGATGATGTCATGTTGTGACATGTTTTGACTTTGACCATTTTGGAGTCTTCGATCAGTATTGTAATTTACTATTGGGATACTTTCTGGTTGCTCCTTGGAGAACCATTGGATTTTGTGATTTATCATTGATGCTTTCAGTTGCTGATAGAGAACTGTTGTGATCATATGATTATTATTTGATGCTTATCTGTTGCTCATGAAGAACTGATGTAATTTTTGTGGCTTATCTTTTATGATGTTTTTTCAGTTGCTTGTATAGGACTGAGGTGATTTTATTATGATTCTTTGATTTATGATTTCATGAACTTAGGGTAGGTTATCTATGTGTAGAGTCGGGAAGTGGCTTGCAATGGGGGTCGGGGCCCTAAGAGGTTGCCTGGAGAAACCCATTGTAAGTCATTTTAATAAGTGAAAACATTTACACTAAATGAGAGAAAATGAACCTAACAAGATAATTGTATGTTCTCTCCCATGCCTTGAGTGCTAGTACAGACTAGGATGGGGTAGAGAGAGATGCTTGGTTACGACCTTGCATTCCATAGTATGCCTCGTCATTATGAGAGGATACTAGTGGCCGCAGGGATCACTAGGGACACGAGATTCCTAAGGGATTGCTCGAGTAACTTCTACGTGACTTTTGTGATGACACTTTCCCGCTTGCATAGTAGGTTTCCTACGTGTCTTTGTGGTACCTCTGGGTTTAGATGTCGATCTTTTTAGGAACCCTTGAGTTAGCATACTTATAGGATTTCCTGGACTTAGAGAGTATTTATGATTATAGGTTTTGTTATCCTATTTGGGACTTGAGACTATCTCCTCAGCACAGTGGGAGTGGACCATTTAGGTTCCACGCGGTCGGGTGGTAGTGCTTTTACTCTTAGCATTGAGATCCATCCATAGTCGCCGTGGCTGGAGCTTTCTTGGTTGGCATTTACCTTCACTATGTTCTTGGATTATTATGATAGATGGTTAGATTTTATGATAGATGTTTTGTCATTATGGATGTATGGATGTATCATGTATAGTGAATAGTTTCATATATTTTTACTATACTTTGTACATTGGATTCATGGAGGTTGATGCATTTCTATTTTTACATATGTATATTCTTTTAAGCCTTTCATACCCTGTGACTTGTACAGTGGATGATTGAGCATTCCGAATTAATTTGCCAAGGAGCATTCATAACAAATGTATATTATGGACATTGGAGTTTCTGATTATTCTTTCATATGTATGTGATAGTTGTTAGACTTAGAACTAATTAAATTTAAACGTGACTCAACGTCTTGGGATCCTTAAGAAATGTAACTTGCGATGTATGTTTGTCGATGATTACATGTTATTGCTTCCACTACTATGTTTTTGATGTTTATGTTATAGATTCTTACTTTAAAAAAAAAAAAATGTTTAGCAAACTTAGTGAAACGTTAGGTTAATTCTTTTGGATCCCTTGGCGGGACGTTACATTCTCTACTTCGAATTCCTTACCTTCTAATATTTTTGAGTAATTTCTCCTTCCTCCACATACATTCACCTAATGTGCTCTACCATCAAAAACTTTAAGACAAGCACCTAAACACGTGAATTATTAAATTTTTTTTTTTAAAAGGTAAAATTTAACCTTGGTCTTTAACATGAGAGCTAAGCAGTCTTGCTACTTGATCAAAACCCTTTAAATGTACAATGTTTTATGTTGCATTCAACCTCTTAATTGTTACTACCAACCTTTCAATTAAGAATAACATAAAAAATTGAATTCAAAGCAATTGCTAAAATAAAATAAAATAAGACATGACCTTTATGTGTATTTGAGAAAGGTTTGGGGAGGGGAGGGGGAGAGAGACATCATGCCCAATAAACTTAAAGCCTAGAAATATATAAAAAGGCTGAACCAAAAAAGGGTTGCAAAATATGTATATGCATATGCTTATGAATATGCCCAATACATTAAAAGACTAGAAACATATAAATAGACTAGTTCAAAAAAGGCTTACAAAAAATGGATATACATATGCATATGCATGCGCAAATAAAATTCGGGTCCTTGCAATTATAATATGAAATTCAATGAATTTCTTGAAAATATACTATAAAAATAAACATAATGTATTAAAAAAATGCTATGGCTTACTCTAGAGCTCCAAAGTCAAAGACAAAACTATTTGCATCAATGATATTTAGAACCTTCAATTGTTGAAACAATTATGGAAGAGTTCTATCTATTCTATCATATTTTGGATTGAATCAACACTTCATATTTCTTAAATAAAAATACTAAGGGACTAGAAAATGAAACTAGATAGCTAGAAAAAGAAACTAAACAACTAGAAAATAAAAAAAACTATTTCAAGTAGAAGAAGAATTTTCTCTCTTTTTAGGACCAAAATAATTCATAATTTTACAAAGGAAACAAAGAGTTTGAGAAATGGAAAGGTACAAAGTATGGCTACAAAAAAAAGGAACCATGTAAAAACATATTAGAATAAATAGAACTAGAAAAATTATTCCACACAAAAATCAAATCAAGCAAGATATCCTTCTTTCTTTTTAATGCGCCCCCCCCCCCCCCCCCCCCCCCCCACACACACACAAATATACGTATATACATATATAATTCTATACACATATACACATAGATACACACACACAATCCAAAATCTATGATGCATTTTTAATAATTTTTTGAAGGGATGGTTAGCATTTAACTAATGAAAACAAAAGGTAAATACAAATTAATATTAACTATATGGATGATTGAAAATGATTTTTCAGACATAATGAAAGAAGTGGATTTCAAAATAAATATCTAGCTTCAAGAGGAGGTCTCTAAAATTGAGGAAAATTGAGGCGTTCTTATAAATAACATTCAAGAATAATGTTTTTATAGAGAGTTGCTTGGAAAAAATAAATGATATAATCATTTAAGTTCTTACCTTTCCCAACAAATTTACAAATATCAAAACACATAACTGAGATTCCCAACTCTAACAAATAGGTTAATTTTGTTATCAATTCCTCTATCCTAGTTAGGGATGTATCTTTTAAAGACTTCCCTAAGATTTTAAAGAAAAAATGGTAAACCCTTAAGGGACCAATATCTTTCAATGATATGAATGCCTTGTCTTGATTCTCTCCTTATTAGTCCATTCCTTATATAAGGTAGGGAACTAATGTTCCCATTAGCCCCCCACACAATTAATT
The DNA here is from genome assembly GCA_028749045.1 of Cupressus sempervirens. NCBI lineage: Eukaryota > Viridiplantae > Streptophyta > Pinopsida > Cupressales > Cupressaceae > Cupressus > Cupressus sempervirens. The sequence goes on along the minus strand of CM053789.1, from coordinate 754,517,726 downwards.
TATGTTGAGAAACAAATGTTATATACCAACTTTTGTAATATTTACTTTTAAAAATCAATATTCATACACTAATTCTGATATTTGGATTGGTCAGAGGATAATTTCCTGGTGTTGAATTATATTTTTCAAAATGAAAAGTCAAAAAATTAAAGTCTTTTCTCATATGCATCCATAATTTTGTCTTTTGTCCATGCATTTGTCAAAGTAGCAAAAAATGTACAATCCTTGCAACAAATATGTGGTTTGTTATTGTACTTGCTGTAGGCTAGTACTATTGTATTCAGTTTGCACTATTACTCAATTAGTTTAAGAACTATGCACCAATCATTGTGAATTATTTTTTGATTGATCAAATATTCATAAAGTTTAATAACAATTTATTAATATACTTTATTATTGAAATTATTTCTCTCAATCATGATTGGTTCATTTGATTTTGTCTTATAAGACCCCTTTTTGCGGAGGTCTCCAATATATTGCTTTATTTTTGGCTATACTTTCACTTAATTTTTTTTTGTTTGTTATATTTTTACCTAATTTATTATTCTCATTAAATTATTTATAAGTTTTTGATAATTAATTTTATCTACCTTTTTATTAGTTGATACTTACTTTCTTTCATTTCAAAATCATATATAACATTACTATTTCAAATTTATTTTTTATTAACTTTTTCTTAATTTGTTTGTTGATTAAATAACATGGTATATATTATATTTTGTTTAATATTTTACTATAAATAGTGCATAGTTAAAATATTAAGATATATTCATTAACAAAATAGTCCTCGAAATCAACTAACATTAACTTGAATTATTTTATTTTAGAATATATTTTATAATACTATACTACATAATTAAAAAGAATGATTTATTTATTCTAAATCTTTCATCTACTATATTGATTAATTATAATACTAATATTGAGTAACTATTTCTACTATAATACATTTTGGCTAGTACATGCCACTATGTGGCACTTGTTTATCTTTTCAAACTTTAAACTTGCTCACAACTATAATCTGATAAAGGTGTAGGTTTTATAGTAGTTTGCACCATCTTAAGTGGTATTAAGTTGGAATTGTGTCTAATTAAAATTTAATTTTAAATAATATTATTTTAATGTCTATATTATTATTTTAATTTATTAATTTGAAAGATTCCAATCATTGTTTGTAATAAAATGTTAATTATTTACATTAAAAATATTATATATATATAAAATAAATTTTTTATAAATAAATTTTATTCATTTTTGAAATTTGATATTACTTAATATTTTATTTTAAATTATCAAAGTTTTTTACTATTTTGAATTCTATTATTATGAATTATTATAGTATTAAAAAAATTAATTTAATTTTAATTTTACTTATTATTATATTTAATGCATAAGATAAAATGAAAGCTTTATAACACATTTTGAATTATACAAATGATAATTTTTTTCATGTTTAGAATTAGTTTTCTCAAATAAACCCCTTTTTTGGCATTTTTGTGTTAGTTTAGTGAAATATATTACACATACATTTTAAGTTTCTAAATTTTAAGAGTAAATAAATTTTACTATGTCATATAATATTATAAACATTTTAAGAATTTTTTGAACATGTAGCACAATCTCATGGTTTATTCAAAAAAAAAAAAATCATTACTAAATTGTAAGGCAGATCCAAGCTCTCCTAGAGCTCTAGTTTTCTCTTGGAACTATTTTTCTTACCTTTCATCTTCCCTCTAAGAACAACCTCCAATTTGATACGTTTCCATGAATGCCTGAATCTTCTTTAGTAGACAAAAATTTAGCATAATGTTATATGAATGCAAAATAATAGTCAACTACTTAATAGAGGAAGTTACACTCATACTTGACCTAAACTTTTGTTTCATCTACTTTACATCCATGAGAGTTGTGAGGGAAATCAAACTAATATTGGTATTAAATCTATATATGGTCCTTCACTAAAATGAATTTACCAAACTATCTTAATAGCATATAAAATGATTATGGAGATAGATTTAAAACCTTCATGAGCTAGAAGTATGCAATCTATTAAGGCTACTTGCCTTTTTTCTTTCCAAGAATCAAGCATTTGTATGAATGGATGGAATAGATATTGAAAGATGAATAATCCAAAATCTAAGATATAACAATGTATATCATAATAGATCTAGAATTATTTTTCCATAATTATCAATAGGACTATTCTATATATGATGCAGGGATTTATTAAGGGTCAAATTTATTATTAGATATTATTTATTTGTCAATTATGAGAGTCGTATTTTTTATGGAGTCTATTAGTTATTGTAGTCCTACAATTTGAATCTTCTACAAGTATAATTAGAAAATACCAATATTCCAAACAATAAAATTTTACCCAATTTTGATTATTGTTCTCTCCATGAGCTCTTTGGAAAAAGCTTATCTAAAAGTTCCCTCTCAAATATCTAATATAATAACCCCAATAGGTTATAACTTCATGAAACACCAAATCCTTCCCAAATTCAATTGTTTGACATTTTGTCAAACACTTTGCAAGCAAGAGATATATTGCATATGTAAATTTTGATTGCTTTCTAAATGCCAAACTTTAATAAATATGCTTCCAATGAACACACCAAACAACTAACAATGAGGATGCAATTGTTTTTTAATAACACTGATTATAGATAGGAAAATGTGCATCTACATCAATAAAACATTAGGGCAACAAATTTTGATATAAAAATCTGATATAAATTATATTACAATAGATTTTACAAACCCTACCAATGCCCTAAATATCTACTCTCAAACAATGCAAAATGTAGTAGATAAAAACCTAGAAATTGCTCCATAAACATGAATTTTCCTATAACAAATCACCATAGCAAATTCAAACTTATTGGACTTACTTGACAAAGCTGATCCTAGGCCACAAATTTGGCACAATGAAAAGACTGATTTGTCTTCTCCAATAGTCGCAACCCTTCAAAAGATATTTCACCATCTTATTTATGAAAATCAACAAGTGTGTTTGTTCCGTACGATCAATATAATAACTGTAGAAACCCTTGGATCCACAAGCTATCTGGAAGAGTAGATGACAACACATTTGATGCTCAACAATGAGGCTCCCCTCCCTATTTATTCTTTTCCTTCACCCTTCTAGAAGGAAATAAAATATTATTTAATTGCACTTTCTAGAAGCTTCCCCCTTTTCAAGGCAATAATTAGTTGTACTTCTAGAAAAATGCATTCTCTAGAAGCTTCCCCTTTTCCAATTCAATGATTAGTTGTGCTCTATAAAATCAAATTAATAAAATTTAAAGTCACCTTTTAATTATAGTTTATTTAATGATTTTATAAGAAATTAATTTAATGAAACTCTCTTTATTTCTCTACTTAGCCTTTAGAGAACGTAAAGGCTAAGAACTCCACTGATATGCTAAAAACATGGGGACATTATAGTTCACCCCTCTTGAAATTGCTTGTCCCCAAGCAATCTCAACTCTAGATGCTGCAAAATTTCTTCATTCTCCCAAGTGGCATCCTCTACTACCAGGTCCTTGCACTTCACCAAGTACTCCCTGATAGTATGTCTCTTTAAATTCCTCTCCCTTAACTCAATGATAGCCTCTAGTACTAAAACCAATCTCCCCTCATCATCCAAGGGTGGAAGCAATGTAGAAGGAACAATCTGGTGTCCTAATGCCATTTTGAGATGTGACACATGAAAAATATTATGGACTCTGCTCTCTATTGATAAATCCAACTTGTAAGACACCTCTCCAACTCTCTTGATTCCCCTTAAAGGCCCATAACAACATGGCTTAAGTTTTTCAGCACCACTCTTCTTGAGAGTGGACTGATGGTAAGGCTATAGCATCAAATATACCATATCACCTACCTCAAAAGTCTACTCAGTCCTCTTCTGATTAGGATACTACTTTTGTTGATTATGTGCCTTGGTGATATTATCCATAAGAGCCTTCACAAATGTCCTAACTCTCCTAGTCTCCAACACTGGGCACTCTACTACCTGATAGCAATAAATCCATGAAACTAGGTGCCTCATATCCATATAATGTCATGAATGGTGACACCTAGATAGACATGTGATAAGTGGAATTATAACAATATTCACATAGATATATCCACTTAACTTAAGCTTTTTTTCCCCCTTTATGTAATTCCTAAGGTACCCCTCCACCCACTTGTTCCCTATCTTTGTCTGACCATCTATCTGGGGGTGGTAGCTACTACTCAGAGTGAGTTTTGTCTTGCACAATCTGAACAAATCCTACCAGAAGTGACTCATAAACCTACTATCCTTGTTGCTAACAATGCTCCAAGGTAAACCATGCAACTTAAATACCTCTCTAAACAATAAATTTGCCACCTGTGTAGTAGTTTATGTAGTGTTGATTAGGAAGAAGTGGGAAAACTTTGTAAGCCGATCAACAACATATATACAATCTCTACCATGGGCTCTCAGCAATCCTGTGATGAAGTTCATGGATAAACACTCCCACTTTCTGTCACAAATTGGAAGTGGCTTAAGTAAGCCTATTGGGTAGGAGTACTCCTATTAATTCTTTTTACAAGTAGGATACTCTCTAACATATTGCAACGCCTCATCTTTGAGCCCTTTCCAAAAAAATGCTCACGAATCTACTGGTAGGTTTTGTAAAAACCTAGATGTCCTACCATAGGTGATTCATGATAAAATCTCAACACCGTCCTCTTCACCTTTGACCCTAGCACCAAATAAATGTGCCCTTTGTAAATGATGAACTCATTCAAAAGGGTGAAATCACTATTCTAAATCAATCCATTTATGGATCCCGATGCCTATGTATCCTTTACATACTTTGCAAGGATCAACTGTCTCCAATCCTCTGATATATCTACTATCAAGCTCAAGTGGGGGCTTTGTGACAAGACATTTGCTACTACATTCTATGTCTTCTTGAAATAGGTAATATCAAAATCATATGCCTATAATTTACTTACCCATTTTTGTTGCTTATCATTAAGATCTCATTGCCTTAAGAAATGTTTCAAGCTATTGTGGTCGATTATTATGTTGAATTTGCTACCCACTAAATACTGCCTAAATTTGGCCAAAGCATGCATTATGGCCAACATTTCCTTATCATAAATGTTGAAGCTCCTCTCAGGCCCCCTAAACTTCCTATTCTCATAAGAAATCAGTTGCTTGTCTTGCATAAGCACCACTCCAACACCTTCACTAGATGCATCACAATGTAACTCAAAAGGTTTGCTAAAATTTGGTAATGCTAGTAGTGGACAAGAAGTCATCAACTCCTTGAATTTATCAAAATACTCTTGTGCCTCAAGAGTCCATATAAAAGCCCTCTTTCTCATCAAGTCCATCAAGTGTCCTATATGCCTGGAATACCCACTAACAAACCTCCTATAGAACCCATAAAACCCCAAAAGTCCTCTCAACTGTGTTAGGTTCACTAAAATAGGTCACTCAATAATGTCATGAATCAATTCAAGATCCATGTGTACTTCCTGAGCACTTATAATGTGACACAGATATAATAACTCTAATAATCCAAAATCACATTTGGACTCATTTGCATACAAGGACTCCCTACTCAAAATGTTGAACATAGTGGCTAAGTGTCATACATGTTCATCCCATGTTCTATTATATATTAGGATGTCATCAAAGAAGACACAAAAATTTCCTCAACTGATGCTGAAAAATCATGTTCATTGTGGACTAAAAAGTAGCTGGAGCATTAGTTAGCCCAAATGGCATAACTACAAACTCAAAATGGCCACAATGACATCTAAATTTTGTCTTCTTTATATCCTATTCTCTAACTCAGATTTGATGATGGCCTGATCTCAAATCAATTTTGGAGAAGAAACATGCTCCATGTAGCTCATCTGATAACTCATCAATCCATGTGATGGGGTATCTATTTTTTATAGTCTTCTTGTTTAGGACCTTGTAATCTATGCACATCCTAAGAGTTCCATCCTTCTTCTTCACCAAAACCATAGAAGAAGTGAAAGGTGACTTACTTGGTATAATCTACCCCATAGCAAGTAGTTTCTTGATGCTTTTCTTAATCTCATCCTTCAATCTCTTTGGATGCCTGTATGGTGTGATCATGATGGTTTAGCACCCTCCTTTAACTCAATAACATGCTCGATACCTCTATCTTGAGGTCTACCTAGTGGCATTTCACTAAAAACCTTGTAGTGCTTGATTCTTAGTTCCTATATATTTGGGTGATATTCTAATTTTTGCTACCCCTGTGATGGCATTAAAGTGCAATGGGCTACCCACTCAACCTGGTCATGTCTCAACAAGCTCTCCATGCATCTACAAGACATCATCCTAAACCCACTGTCATGAATGGCCTTAAGTATATGGGTCTTCCCCTCTAACTAAAATTTCATCTCCATATCTCTCAAATTGAGAGTGAACTCCCCTATGTCATGTAACCAAGTCATACCCAAGACCAAATATTTATCACCCATGTTAACAACATATAAATCTTCTTTGAAATTAAAATTGTTAATCTTTAGGGGTAGACATGTAATCTTCCTATCACATTTGAAGATTTCGCCATCAACTACCATCACTTTTAGACCCTCAAATTGCTCTATCTATATCCCACATCTCTCAATCAATCTGGAATCAATAAAATTGTTAGTGGCACCTGTATCAAGCAAAGTAATAAATCATTGATCATCCAATACCCCTCTCATCCGGAATGATCCCTCTTGTTGTATTCTATTGAGATGGGCCTCCTTAATTCTACCTTCAATCTTCTCATCACCTATATCATCTGTGCCTTCGTTTTCTTCAATTAATTCCTCATTTTCATATTGCTGGTCTGAAATTTTAGAATCAGAAACCTCATAATATGCCCACATAACCCTATTTTATTTCCCCTTTGGCCTCAAGGGATAGTCATGGTTCATGTTATAGGGTCCTTTGTAGTAAAAACATTTTTTTATGTTCCTTAAATCATTCAATGTCTCCCTATCCAAAGGAGCAAATGATCTATCTTTATTTTCAGCCTTTGTTTCATTCCTATTAGGTTTCTTGAAGAATGGTTTGTCTTTGCTAGATGACACTCCCTTTGACTAAAATTTATTTACTAGGGCTAATTGTTCCATACTTCTAGCCTTCTTAATTGCTTCTTGTAAATTGATTGGATCAAAGGCTTTTACCCAACTCTTTAAGGGTTTGGTAATCCCTCCGTGAACAAAATAACCAATCTCCTATCTAATATATCTAGCACCATAACAGAAAGCCTCTAAAAATCACTAATGAAATACTTTAATCCGCATGTCTGTCTCAACTGTGCCAACTCCCTCAAGTAGACTTCTGGATCCTTCTTATCAAACCTTTTTATCAACCTGTCCATGAAGTCCTAATATGAAGTCACTTGGTTATGTTGAAGGGTAACCAACCCACGGTACCACCAATCATATGCAGCTCTCTCTAAATGTAGCATGGCATATTTTATTGCCTCCACTTTTGTCAAAGGTCTCAATGCTAAGAAGGTATCAAGCTTGTGAATGCAAGCTTGTACTTTCATTCTGCTACTCCCATCAAATGTAATCAAGGAAAGCTTGCATGTAGCCCACTTTAATTCATTATCCTTGCCACGAGGTCTCCTATTCTGTCTAATTGCATGGTAGTGTTCTCTTCTTTGGTTCAAAAACCTCTCAAAAGTCATTCTCTCTAATATGTGTGATGATAGTAATTCCCATTCATCATTAACATCTATAAGGATATCTACAAATGTCACATCCTTAGCTTCCTCAGTTGGCTCCTGTAATAGTTCCTCTCTAACAAAGGTAGGACATGTGGGCCTATCTACTATTTTGGAAAGAGTTGCATGAGCTCTAGGTGATCCCACTACACTCCTGTTACCCCCTTGTCCTTGATTTCGTCTATCTTGTGGGGTTCATGTGCTCAACCATGGTGGTGAGAGTGCTTGCAAAGCCTGAGCCATCTACACTTGTCCTATAACCATTACTCTGAAAAATTCCTTTGTTTCCTGATTCTCATTCCTATTGTCTCTTGGTGGACTACATTCTTGCCTGTCACCCATGGTGTCTGACTACTTGTCAAAATCTTGTTCCCTATCAAACAAAGCTTGCCTGCAAGTGAAAAATCTATGAGAGTCAACCCTAGGTGGTTGTATGTGATTGCTAAACCCTCAGATAATAACCCCAATAGGTTATAACTTTGTGAAATACCAAATCCTTCCAAAATTCAATTGCTTGACATTTTGTCAAACACTTTGCAAGCAAAAGATATATTGGATATCTAAATTTTGGTTGCTTTCTAAATGCCAAACTTTAATAAATATGCTTCCAATGAACACACCAAACAAATAACAATGAAGATGAATAACACTGATTACAGATAGGAACATATGCATCTACATCAATAAAACATTAGGGAAACAAATTTTGATATAAAAATCTGATATAAATCATATTACAATAGATTTTACATACCCTACCAATGCCCTAAATATCTACCCTCAAACAATGCAAAATGTAGTAGATAAAAACCTAGAAATTGCTCCAAAAACATGAATTTTCCTATAGCAAATCACTATGGAAAATTCCGACTTATTCCTTCACAAAGCTAACCATAGGCCACAAATTTGGCATAATGAAAAGACTAATTTTTCTTCTCCTATAGTCACAACCCTTTGAAAGATATTTCATCACCTTAGTTATGTAAATCAATGGGAATGTTCATTCCCAATGATCAATATAATAGTTTTAGAAACCCTTGCCTCCACAAACTATCTGAAAGAGTAGATGGCAACACATTCGATGCTAAAAAATGAGGCTCCCCTCCCTATTTATTATTTTCATTCACCCTTCTAAAAGGAAATAAAATATTATTTAATTGCACTTTCTAGAAGCTTCCCCCTTCCCAAGACAATAATTAGTTGTACTTCTAGAAAATGCACTCTCTAGAAGCTTTCCCTTTTCCAATACAATAATTAGTTGTGCTTCTAGAAAATTAAATTAATTAAATATAAAGTTACCTTTTAATTTTAATTAATTTAATGACTTTATAAGAAATTAATTTAATCAATTTCTCCTTATTTCTCCACTTGGCCTTCAGAGAACATAAAGGCTAAGAACTCCACTAATGTACTAGAAAGATGGGGACATTACATCTAATCTTGATCGAACATTTGAATTTTTAAAATATAAAACTAATGTAGATAATTTATTTTAATGTATTCTTCTTGGATTTTTTTTTTTAATAGTAATATTATTAAAAATAATATCTTCATAGTAATAATTTATATATTATAATTATTTGTTTATTTATGAAATTTGATTATAGATCTTAGAGTATTCAACCTATAATTTATTTTGAACCTTTACCATGAAGATGCAATTTTCTCTTTGGATTATCTTAAAAAGGACCTTCCATATAAGCTAAACCCATTGAAATTTTCTTATATAATTTTCAAAAAAATTTAAAGGTAAAACACTACCTAAGGAGGTAGCTCCTTATATTAAAGTACAATAAAAGCTATTAGGTAAATATTCAAAGTTGGTGGTACAAAATGATCATACCACTAATTTTTTCAAAAATCCGTTCCAACTAAGTTGCCAAAAAAGTTCTTCATTCTCACCTAGAAAAGTATCCAACTCTTCTACATTCTATTTTACAATTCCTTTTCAAATGGTATCCTTTTTTTTCATTTTTACTTTCTTTCCCTCAACTTCAAATTAAAAAATGGCAGCTAGACTTCTTGTAAGGACAGGCCTTCTAACACAAATACCATATCAAGAAAAATAATATGGACTAAGAGGTTGGTCAACAAGTCAAAGGTCTCATATGAAAGTTAACAAGATATAAATAGATTCCTTATGATATAAGAAGAAAAGAAGTATAATTATGAGAAAAATCATTAATAATATAAGGAATGCCAATCACCCATTGAATGTCCTAACATAATCACAATAGGAGATGTTAGATCGACCCAATATAAAAGTTTCAACTTACTTGTCTAAGTAATAACTTAAAATTTTATTGAGAAAATTTTGGATCAATTCAATGTAAGACAAATATTAGATCAAATATGAATTTCCATATTAATGAGAAAAGTAAACAAAAAAAATACCAATACCACAAGGACAAATATATAGGAGTATAAGCACTATAAAGAAAGTCCTTCCTGAAAGAAGCTACAAGATCACTTGTTCAAAAAAATCATCAAGGGCAAGAATATTGTGGGAGTGCATTTCCACCCTACTACAAATCATTTATTCTTTCCTAAAATCCTTCCTTGACATGAAGGATGCCCAATCTAGCTAGGAGTAGTCTAATCAAATAAAACTTGTGGTAGTAAGGGAATTTTGTGTTACAAATATCACTCATTAATGCTACTGATGAAGGACACTCCCCTTAATACCACAGACACATAATATAAAAAAAGAAATAACAACAATTTGTGAGAAAAAAATGAGCTTCTTCTTATTGCCACATATGCAGAATTACATAATTTTGAAACACAATATTCAAACCCGCATGGACACTTTCCTTACAATAATTTGCAACACAGAGTTGTGAATTATCACCTAGAGCTAAACTAGACAAAGTACATTCATTCCTTATATAGGCATTTTTAAACTGCCCAAGAAGTTTTTATACATAAAACCCTAACCCTTGAGACTGAGTAACCCTAAAATAACATATAGAGTTGGCCTAATACACCTTTGACACTTATTTTGAAAATTTTGGTTGGCCGAATTTTGGAAGACCATAACTTTCAAACCATTGCTTTGATTGGTATTATAACCACATTTTGGAATCCTCAACTTTTGATCTACAAGGCCTAACTTGTGCAAGCTCCAATCAACCCCATTTCAGAGCCCATCCAGGGTGTCTAAGGCCTCCAACACTAAGCCTAAAGTTGTTATACCAAAATTTGTGATGATCCAAACTTGTTGCAACCTTTCTGAGTTTTTTTTACTATAAAATTTTGTATTAATCTCCAAATGATCTCTTGCATTGAGAATTATATATTTTGCATTAAGAAAGGTTGTGTCCTTTAGATTATAAAAGACATTTTATTTTTTATTTTTATATTATTTTATTATATGAGAATATTAATATAATTTTATATAATTTAATATTTATTAATTTATAATATATTTGATATGATTTACATTATATATCTTTATAATATAATTTTAATTTTGTTTGATTTTATTATTATTTAATATTTAAAGATTGATAAATTACATTGATGTATATCAAGTTTATTATTAATGTTTAATATCATTTGTATTGTATACACTAATCGGGGCTCATGACAAGTCTACCCGTCTCAAATATGCTTGTCCTCAAGCAATTTATAGCTCAAATTCATTCTCTTTCCTACATTTGTGTTAAATATTTGCAAAGTACACTTGTTAGTTTATGAGTGCATATGCAAGAATATAAGAATAAAGATAAAAAGTAGACACATTAATGCATGAAGACACAATGCAAACATGGGGTAGACACATGAATGCATCAAGACATGAAGAAAACACATTAATGCATGAAGACACAATGTAGACACAGAGTATACATGTTGAGATTTTGATACATTCCTTTCACATTTTGAAATAATCAAAGGTTAAAGTTTTTTTTTTAACCAACTTTGAAGGTGAATGTCATGCTTCTTTCCCTTGTCTAGCAAAAATGTTCTTGAAGATGTGTATTTTAACAATTTTCTTGTAGCTAGTACTACAATAATTTTTCTCCAATTGTAGACTTTCTATCATGCATTTAATTTTTTAGTGGATGGTAGTATTACTACTACTCGAGTTTGGAAACAATATACTTGGGACTCCCTTAGGTTTACATCCATATTGGGATTCTCTTGCCCCAATGTGATCAAATTACTCGTCCCCTTGTGCAAACTCCCTACCAATTAATTATGTGATGGATGGTAGAATTATTTGTTGCTCGAGTTTGGAAATAATCTACTTGGGACTCCCTCAGATTCACATCCATATTGGGACTCTCTTTCCCCAATGTGATTGAATTATTCCTTCTCCTATGCAAACTCCTTGCCCATTACTTAATTAAAAGGTATTCTTCTTTTTTAGTTTTGCTCCTCTTTATTTTTGTTATCCTTTCCATTTTTATTATGCTTCTTATTATATTATCATATTTCTTTTGATTTTCTTTTATCTTTCTTTTGAGATACCTTTCTAAACTCGAGCAGTGTCACCAATCTCAAAATATATTCATAGGCCATTCACATGGTGTTCGCATGTTACTGTATTGGCAAGTCTTTTGCATATGTGGCATACCACTTGAGTGGATTATGGTTGTCATGCCTTATTTTTATTAAGTTCATCCTCACTATGCAAAACTCATTTTTACCAATCAAACTATATGTATGGGCCACATCCACGTTGCTTGGTTAGCTAGAACTCTTAAGTCTTTATTGTCATGTTGTATGTGGCCCTCTCATCATCTAGATCTATGGCTTGTGCACTTATCCTCCTTTTTCTATTTCCTTTGTAGGTTATTAATCTTATCTGTTGATCAAATACGAGACCATTGTTTGCAAATCATATATTCTCTTCCATGTCATCCATATTCTATATACTCCCTGCATCTTGTAAGTCCATGTTTCCTTTTGAGGGATTGTTATTGGTGTTAGCTATGCTCTAGACAAAATGCACCGAAGTCAAATTAATTTCCTCTTCAGATCTCTAAAAATATAATGATTTTTTCTAAGTTTTTTGTTGTTTTCGATTATAGAACATACCAATCATGAAGAACAAATGTTGAAAATTTCAAAAAAAATCCATTGTGTTTTGATGTTTTTCAATTTTGGTCAAAGGTGCATTTTGTCTGGAGGATATCCGCTTCCCTTGTTATTTGCTTTGCTAATGTGGTGTTATCCATATAGAAATCTTCAATAGGTTGAGCCAACAAAGCCCTCAGTTTCTTTAGTGTTTATTTCTACTTTTCTAATCTGATATACCTTGCATATAAACTATGATGTGATTTATTTTAATCTCCAATGTGACTTTATATATACATACATATATACATACATACATACATACATACACACACACACACACACATACATACATATTCATATACATATATAGATACATATACATATATATATATATACATATACATATATATATATATATATATATATATATATATATATATATATATATATACATACATATACATATATACACACATATATATATACATATATATATATACATACATATATATATATATATATGTATATATATATATGTATATGTATATATATATATGTATATCTATATATATATATAGATATATATATATACATATAGATATACATATATATATACATATACATATACATATATACATATATATATATACATATACATATATATATATATATATATATATATATATATATATATATATATATATATATATATATATATATATATATATATATATATATATCTATATACATACTACGTATGTACGTATGTATGTACCACTTACCAATTGTCCATTCTGATTATTGGGTTTATAGATAATATGAATATTTTAGGTTGATAGATTTGGACTTGGTTATAATCTCATATAGAGATTTTCTAATACCCCTTTATTGTAGTCTTTGCATTTTTGCACAAGAATTGATGATCCAATTCGTATCATTCTAATAAAAAACAATATTAGAACAAATGTCCGTTAATTGTAGTCCTATAAAGGGGTAATTGAACATTACCAAGTTGAGACTCCCACTTTCTTTTAGCCATTTATACAACTTGGAGAGCCTCATTTGGAGCCCTTAGAGAATCCCTCTTCGTCACCCCACTTTCAATCTACAATCCTCTTGCACATGCCTACGACCTAAAAGAATAAACATAAAATTTCTCTCAAAAACTCTAGCTCAATTACAATCATATAGCTATTATACATGAGCAAGATCTAGTGAAAATAAGTTATGGACAAATACTATTAGTATTACATGTTTATTTAAGTTTTTCTAATCATCTTTCCAAAGAAATAAGGATGACTTTAATAACAAATGATAAAACATTTGTAGCTAATAATTCTTTAAAAATTTCTAATGTATTTACAACTCCAATATTTTTAAACATACAAATAATACTAACCAATACTTCTATCTAATTTTTAAATTCTATGTACTAGATGAACTCTTTCTATTATTTAAGAAATAACTTAATATTGTTGGTCACAAACTTAATAAATAAGAATTACTTATTTTCTATTTATATAAACTTAGATTCTTTTGGCAGTGGGAATACGAATATGGGAATATGAATAGGTATTCTAGAATTGTTATTCCAAAAATTTATGTTTTCTAAAATCAATACGACTGAATAGGAATACGTATTCCAATTCCACCTATTTTGATAGAATAGAAAATGCTCATTTTTGAACCAAAATTGAAATTGAGATTTAGTGCACAGAAATGAAAAATTCAAAATTTTAATAATTTACACATGCCTATTCCACTCATATTCCTCTCATATTCCTGCTGACAAATGAACCCTAATAAAAGAGAAAGAATGTGATACCGAACATAAAGGAGGCAGCGAAAGGTATATTCTTTTAAGATGAGTAAAACCATTGTATATACCTGGCCAATACTTCTGCAACAAATCGACTCTTAAGACTTACACACTATTTGTAAATACATGGTCATTTGTTGTCCATTTGAGATGGGTATAAACCCGCACTTAATCTCAACTACTCATTCGGAGCTTCTCTGTAAACTAATCCCATAATTTTTCCTTTCAAATCTGCAAGATATTTACAATATATTCATCACTGATACGAATAACATTCTCATCAGTTACAGTTAGATTTTTGTACAATTATCTATAGACAATATTATTTGTCTAACCATTTTTCTTGTGTATTTTGGATTTGAATACTACAGATTCTGCATGAAATCACTGGCTTTCCTCTTGCAGAGTTTTTGCAGCACTTTTGTAGTCTGCCCACATTGCAATGGCTGAGAATAGAATATCATGTTCATCTTCATGTTGGTGGGTTTTCCATGGCCTCCTGTGAAAGCTGGGATTGAATCCATAAATACACGTTTTGTCTTTTGGGTTGATTTCTTGAAGCTCTCTCTAGGAGGAGTACAATTAAATTGGAAGTTGCCTGACACCACTTTAAAACATCTGAAATCTAACGTGTGCTTAGATAGAGACATTTGATTCGGCAATATTTTAATCTGATATAAAAGCTTTGATTTTTGTTTGTTTTTTTGATTTAATTGCAGTAGTTGATATAATAATTTTGGTGTTTAAATATTCAATAGAATATATATTTTTGATTGTTTAGTAAGGGTTAGTAAAGGGTACCATTTAAAGATACCATTTTTATTTAATGCTCTTGCTCATGACAGATCTGTTTTCATCTTGTTTTATGAGGATTCATGTGTCTTATCGTATGTTCTTGGTTGAGTCTTTTTTTTCCTTTTTCCTTATTACAAGTTTTGCATTAGTCTTTAAGATGTTAATTCATTCTATTTATTTTTTCACAAATCATTATAGTTCACAAATCATTATAGTTCATTTTTATAATTTATTGTAGAATGTGGATTATTCATATTCATATTTATTTCAGTTTTTAACAAACTTTTTTTTTAAAGAAGTCATTTAGTAAGATTGAACATAACCGAAAAATCTATTCTTCAGATTTATCTTTCTATTAGCTATTAAGTTTTAAATGAAAAAAGATAATTCATTTTAATATATTATAATTTGTCAAAATTTGATATTATAAAATATAAAAAATATAAAAAATTATATTATTATAATACTAAAAATTAGATTATTAATAGGCAAGAGCTACGACACAATGATAAATTGAGAGCCTCTTAATTGGGAGGTCTTGGTTCAAAGCTACTTGAGATTAATTAATAATTGAAATAATTTATCACAATATATAATAATAATTAACCTTGGCTTTGGCCTCTTACCGATCAAAAGATTATTAATATAATTTTATATTTATAAGTTAATTGATAATTTATAACAACATTTTTAGTACCACTTGGCCAACCCCCCTTTTTGGCTGCTAGAGAGAGAGAGAGAGAGAGAGAGAGAGAGAGAGAATTACAAATATAGAGGCTTTGATACTAACCAAATAACTTTGGTTTTGTTTGTCTGCCTAGCATTATTTTTAGTTAATGCCACCACAATTCTTTCTAACCTCTCCCCTCTATCCAGGGGCTTGCTATTACCCATCTCCACCATGTATTTTGCAAATCATTTAAAGAACATTTTCTCATTCTTAGCATATGCACTTACAACTTTCTAGTCAAATAATTTGGAGATTCCTTTTGATTTGCATAGAGCTCTTTATCAATAATCAATAGCCCCTTGAAGTTCTCCAAATTTTGGAAGTAGTGGCTATAGAATTTAGTAGGGCTACCAAAATCTAAGGTTGAAAAGATGTTTTCTCCTCTAGATCTTAGGCATTATGATTTCAAGTTTGTTGAATAAATTTGCTCCATAATTAGAATTGGTTTTCCACAAAGTTTTTTTTTCTTCTGAAGTGTGTGAATGTAGAATGACTAATGGTATGCCCACCTAGCCAAGAATTTATTAGACATGTAAAACCTCTCTTGAATCATCTTAAATTCAATGGAAATATATAAAAGTTAAAATTAGACGAGGATTGTCTAGGAAACTTATAAAAGATAGTAAAATCTAATGAATAACGTTTTATGTTGACACTATCATGTTATGATAATTAAGTTGTGGTGGTTCTATTCTTATCATTTAAATTCAAATTTAATTCAAATGCTATCATTATATTTGAATAGAAATGATACCTCCCATTTATAACTTCATTAATTCATGAGTCAAAAGTATAAAGAAAGAATAATATTCAATGAGATAATTTTATAGTTAATAATTCAATACCTAAAAGTGCAACCAAATCAAACTAGTTGAGACCTTGGACTTTAAATTTGGTAATAATAGTCTAGAGAATTGAGTTTGGTGCAGGAATCTTTTGATGGCTCTGCTCAAACTTGCACTTCTTGAATCTATTAAAATGGGAGAAATAGCTCCATGATTGGACAACAATCTAAATACAACAAGGGGCAATAACCCAATGAGTGAACAACACTTCATTTAGGACAACAATCCACAAATATGAGCTAACTAAAAGTATCAAATATGCCTATATAATTCCTTTGACGTACAACATTTGACTCAACCGATACCTCTTCTCAATCAACTCTAATATTAGTCTTTAATCCAAATGTCATCTTCACACCACATCATCCCTCTCTCATCTGCACACACATCTGAACTCACAAATGAATTCGAACTCCTTCATATAACTTCAAACACTTATTAGGTCAACTAAATACCAAAATTAATAAAACAAATTTACACCAACCAATGAAATTCTATTAATTTCTAAAACACATATAGAACATATTATAATATCAATTAATAAGCCATTATCTAATAGATAATCATAATAATCTAAACAATAAGTTCCCTCAACCAACAATGAAATCCCCTTTTATACCCAACAAGAAAACTAACTTCTAAATCACCTATCCTCAAAACAATCTGTAAAAAGACATTAAAGTGCATCTTCATGAAGTATGTTGAATCATGGATCAAAATTCTTCTCCACCAAAAATCCCTAGACAAAATACTAAACTATTGTCTGAGATAGTTTTCTTTAAGTATCATTGGTAACTAGTCTTTAGAAAATCTTCTATAATTTCTTTGAATCAACTTAGAAATGTCTGTAATGGAAAATATAGCATGTAATATCTTCATAGAAACTTTCTCTATATTGGTCATCAACATGATTACTATCTAATAAATAAATTTGTTGACATCAATGACAGAACATTAAAGCCAAAAATTAACCAACAAAAATTCCAAATAGGAATCTCAATAATCTCAATTCCACCATATACTTATTCCTCTATACTTTTGCTTAATTTTTTAGATTTTTAACTTGTATGAATGATCTATTTAATTGAAAAGGGTCATATTATGAAGTATTTGTATATGTATATTCATTAATTTCATTCTATACATAAAACTAAATTGTTGCTATTCTAACTAGATCCTATTATGGAGTGGAGGAAATAAAAGAAAACTAATTAATAAGACAAACTTCCAAACTTATTGAATGATATTGACTAACTAATAGGAACGTTTATTATAAATATCAATATTTACAATACAAAATAGAACATGTGCTACAAATATAAATTACATCTTTAATAATTCAGACATTATCACCATTCTTATTTACAATAATAAGAAGTTAATCCTAAAATTTTCATTTTATTTAAGAATAATTTATTTATCATAATTATCTAATTCTTCTAAACATAAAAATTTGTTATATAAAATACATAGGGTACTTCATGGTTATTCCCTTTTATATTTGACTCCAATATTTCATCTTACTTCTCAATATGGTTCATAAAATTTACTACGGTAGTATTGTTGCTTTTTATGCAAAAAAATTTATCAATTAATACGGGATTCTAAACCTAGCCCTTAGGTGAGGCTAGAAATGAGGGACCTCATTCCAACACAAAATTTTCATAAATAAAAAGGTCTTTCCATCCCCTGAACAAGATAGGGTGTAGAGAAATCAAAGGGAGTGTAATAAACTATGAATATACCATAGTAGCTACAAATTATAAAAAAATTCCATGTTTAAAGTGGGAATAGTAATAAGTATTAAATATTTACCCATTCCTTTTCTATTTTTTTGCACCAAAATCCATTATCCTTTGGTGACCCTTCACCAAAAATCATTTATGGTTTCTCTGAAATCTTTCATTTTCTCCTTGAAGATAAATTTTTTGAGCTCGTTGATTTCTCTTCAACCACCTCATTCGAAAATGATTCATTGGCGGGAAGGGGATCTACTTCCCAAAGAAGACCCAATGTCTAAGCTTAAATCTTGATCATGCACCATCTCACTTGGATGAGCATTAGCATCTTCCATAGTGGTGACTTTCCCCAGCATGAGAGAGTCATATGAGTTCTCAAGAGTGGCTTGAGTACTATTACTTGGGTGCTCCTTTTAAAATCAATCTCCACATGCTTTTTTTGGGTCAGCACCCAAGATGCTATCATTCTAGCAATAATCTTCTTTCTTCATTGAATGATAGTGTAGAGAAGCCTCTTTTCACCAAGATTTATAGTTTTCACTATTGCACTTTGAACATTAAGCTATCAAATGACCTATAAAAAATCACCTATAACAAAAAAAGGGGTAGACTCTCATAGTATAACAAATATTTCAATCTTCAATAAGATTCTTGCTAATAGATCTTTAGTTATATCCAACTCTACCAAGATACAAGGGTAAGTCATATAATAATAATTTAAAGAACCTTAATCCACCCCCAAAATATTCCTTGTTGAGATTCCCCATGGCTTTGAAAAATGACTCAAACTATAGTTGTAAAGGGAGACTCAAAAACCTTATCTTGATTGGATTAGTGTTGAATGATCTATTCATGGGATTAAAGGAGGGAGGTTTTAATATCAACAAATTTTGTTCATAGCTAATGATGGTCACAAAGTATTGTGTTTTTGTCTTGTATATTGTTGAAGACTACCACAAATGATCTCCTTGTACAAGGATAATTTGAATATTACCCTCTAAATTGAGACATTGGGTATTTTTTAAGGCATACAAGAATTCTCTAATAAACTCTAGTTCAATTACAATAATGTAGATATTGTATCTAAGCATAAAATTTAATGAAGTGTTTTTGTTTTCATGTACTATGAATATTAAATGTTCATTTACAATTTTTCTAATCATCTAAAATATAATATAGTTGGTTATAAAGCTATTTAATTATTTTTACTTGTTAAAATGATAAACATGTAATTAAAGAATTTACAAATAAATAGCAACAACTTTAATAAAAAATAACAAAAGATATGTACCTAACAATTTTTTAAATCTTTCAACCCGTATATAAATAGACAACAACTCCAATATTTTTAAGCTGATAAGTAAATTTTCAAATATATCAACCAATACTTCTATTACAAAACTATAACTGATTTTTAAATTCTATTATTGTATGAACTCTTTCATTTATTTAAGAGATAATTTAATATTATTGATCACAAACTTAATAAATAAGAATTACTTATTTTATATTATGTAAACCTAGATACGAACCCAAAGGAGGCAGCGAAAAGTATACCTTTTTAACTGGATAAACACCCTTGTATATACGTGGCCAATAATTATACAATATTGTAAATACTTCTGCAACAAGTCCATTCTTCAGACTTAACACAATATCATAAATACGTGGCCATTTGTTGTCCATTTGAGATGGGTATAAATCTACACTTAATCTCAATTACTTAGTAGAAGCTTCTCCAAGTGCACTTCCTATTTCTCTATAAACCAAACCCATGATTTCTCCAACATTGTTCGCAATATTTTCATCACTCATGCATCACATTCTCATCAGTCACTGAGATTTTTGCCTAACTATTTTTCTTAGGTATTTTGGGTTTGAATAAGAAAACACTCTTCATGAAATCACTGGCCTATATTTTTACAAGAATGAGATGTATGTTGATGAACTCTTTTATTTATATATTCACTAGCACTTGTATCAAATGATACAATGTTTTAGCCAATATTAGTTACATGTAAATAGATTACAAACCCTTCATTTTGAAAACTTATATATATCGAATTGGCTATAAATCATATCTATATGCTGAAGTTTTCAAGATAG
The DNA here is from genome assembly GCA_028749045.1 of Cupressus sempervirens. NCBI lineage: Eukaryota > Viridiplantae > Streptophyta > Pinopsida > Cupressales > Cupressaceae > Cupressus > Cupressus sempervirens. Next base: position 754,496,913 of record CM053789.1, on the reverse strand, counting down.
TCCTAACTTTTAATTGTCAACATAAATTAATTACACCGCACAGTATGGTCGGCACCAACCAAGATGTTTCTAGAGGCGGCCATCCTTCCAACTGCCAACTACTCTCATTAAAAACATTACCAAACTCTTCTCTAGAATGCTCTGATACCATGAACAAAAACAGAGAGATTAACACAGTAGAAAAACTCAGGAAATAAGCCACAACATATCAATCCAAACTTGAGCACTGGACATCTTTTGGGCTTAAGAGCAGTGACATAATTGTCTCATGGTTGTCATTCAGGGGGGATTCTTATGAATTCCAACCATTGTATTTAAGAGATAATAGATTGTAAATGGGTACCTAACAAGGCTTTAGGCCGGGACCCATCATATGTAGATTATGGGGGGATATTTACATAGTAGATATTTAGTATAGCTATTGTAATTAATTTAGGGGGGATGTCAACATAAATTAATTACACCGCACAATATGGTCGGCACTGACCAAGATGTTTCTAGAGGCGGCCATCCTTCCAACTGCCAACTACTCTCATTAAAAACATTACCAAACTCTTCTCTAGAATGCTCTGTACATTCAGCTATAAATAGACTGGCTGGGCCTGGAGTTTTTTAGTGCTCAAGTTTGGATTGATATGTTGTGGCTCATTTCCTGAGTTTTTCTGCTGTGTTAATCTCTCTGTTTTTGTTCATTAATTACACAAGTGGTAGTGCAGCGACTAACCGTGAAATAAGATCAATAAAGTAAACATAATATTAACATATAGATTTGGAATTAACACCAATACAAAATAATGAACATAAACCAATGAAAGAAACTTTGATTCCTGCAGCATTAATTCTTATTACAGCTTGCATGAGGTCTGATATAGTTTTTAGATCCACAAATGTAGAAGGCATTCTCGGATAAGGGTTTCTTATGCTAATGGAAACAATGAGACATTGACTAGACGTAGCTGTAAAGAGAAGAACACAATACTTCATGCTTCTCCAAATGATTCAAAAACATTTTAAAGATATGCATATTATGAAATTTGCAGTAGTTCAGCACCGGCTTTATAGATTTCTCAAAAGCTATTGTGATTATCCGGGGGGTCTTTGTTCTGAGGCATATCCATCCAATCAAAAATTACAGTTATCCTCACTACACTCAGAAATGGACGGTAAGCTTGAATCTCAGCTCTAGCATATTTTAGATTTCAGTTTCATGAGTTCTCACAGGAAGTTTGGGACCCCAATATTATTTGCTCCTGCATAAATATGCAATGAAATTCAAGCTTTTACTAAATGAATTTTGTCCCAAATGTTGAGAAGACGTATATAAAAGATTAATAAGATTAATGATATTGAACTTTTTCAAGTCAAAATAAATAATATAGAGAGAAAAATTTTGTAATTAGTCCAAGAGAGGCGTTTTGTGGTGCAGGAGCACCTCAAGTACATGAACATGAAAAAGTTAAGATTTCTTATTTGAGATATTTAAATCCATTTGATTCATTTATATTATATTTGGGTCAAGTTGTAAAGGCTATAAAGCCATTTTGTCAAAAATGTAAAAGTTGCATAAAAAAATTGTAAAATGCAACATTGAGAAAGTTGCTAACATTGCAAAAAAAAAAATGTAAAATGGTAGATGGTTGGTGTAGGAGTTGATTATGAAGTTAAAAACTACCAAATACCTTATAAATATCATTGTATGGTCAAACCAAATCATATATTTTGAAGGAGGAAATATTTTGATACATTTCTAGTGCATTCTATTATTGTTATTTTGATTGGTTTTTCAGTTTTAGTGTTGGTTCTAAGTTTTATACGGCCATGTACAGCCTGAAAATCATGTAATATGGTAATGGATAGGTAGAAGGATGAATCCTCTTTCTTATTCTTTTGGTTTAGTTCATTTTTATAAAGAAATGAATAAGTTATGCACTTTTTTGTGAAAGTTGGTATTTGCAGATTTGAGAATTTTAGGGAACAGTCATATTGCAGCATTTGGTACAGACATATTTTGATGAATCAATACCTATAAGAATATTCATTGGAAAGATACATGAATTAGCTTTCATTTTCTTTTGTTTTGCATTGTTTTTATATAGATTTGTGAAAGTTATGGGCATTTGAGTGAAAACTGGTTTTTAACAATTTGGAGTTGTAGGCAATGATTTATGCTTGGAAAATGATTTGTGAATGATAAAAATAAATACCTTACATATTTGGAAACTAGATTCATTAATAGATAATGTGAAATTGGTTTGGTGTCATTTAGATTTGTTTTGAGGAAGATATGAGATGCACTAGGAAGGGTTTGGTGTTTTAAATCTAGTTTATGACAAAAAAATGATAGTTTGAAACAGATATTGGTTGAGGAATCAAATGAAATCATAAGAATTTGTAATTTTGAGAAATGGTAGTTCTTGATGTTAGATAAAAACGTCATTCTTTCAAAAAAATTTAATATTTTGATTTTATGGGTCAAATAAATCAATCTTTGAAGACTGTCTTGAAGACAACAATGTTGTGGTTTTCCTCATAAGTTGCCTTTGTTCAAATATATTATTGAATGGATGTTGAAAGGATCATAAAGGTTCCTATTTATTTTTGAGTTTGTAAGATACTTTGCATCAGATTGGTATCAAAGCTTGAAGATCTTGAGCATATGGGTAGAGCGTCAAGGGAGGCAATCCATACCATGACCTTAGAGATTTGGTATTTGTTATGTTGATGAGTTTTGGTTGCAAGGTTCTTATCCATCAAAGATGTAGTAAGAAAGTGTGTGTGTGGAAGACCTAACAAGGGGTCTTAATATTGTCTCCATCAAGATGAAACTAGGTAGAAGGTGTAAAGAGAGAAACCACTAAGAAAGGGTGATAGTGCATCTTCCAATGTCTTGGATGGGTAAGATGGCAATAGTTTGGTAGTTGCAATGGTAATGGTGGATTTATGAAACCTTTGTATGACAACCATTAATGCTCCACTGATAGGAGTATTTGAAAAGATGATTTTGAGGGCAGTCATGTGTCATTAAGAGAAAAGATGATGGTTTTAAAGGCATGAAGAGGCATGAAGAAAAAGTGAAGATTTTTGGTTTGATTTTTTTAACAAGTTATTGGTTCCATGTTTCCAAGAGACTTGGAAACTTTTCAAGGTTGGGAGTATGGTGTAGGAGCACCTAAAGTAAAGAATATGAAAAAGTTAAGATTTCTTATTTGAGATATTTAAATCCATTTGATTCATTTATATTGTATTTGGTTCAAGTTATAAAGGCTATAAAGCCATTTTGTCAAAAATGTAAAAGTTGCATAAAAAAGTTGTAAAATGCAACATTGAGAAAGTTGCTAACATTGCAAAAAAAAGATGTAAAAGGGTAGATGGTTGGTGTAGGAGTTGGTTATGAAGTTAAAAAATACCAAATACCTTATAAATACCATTTTATGGTCGAACCAAATCATAGATTTTGAAGGAGGAAATTTTTTGATACATTTTTGGTGCATTCTATTATTGTTATTTTGATTAGTTTTTCAGTTTTAGTGTTGGTTCCAGGTCTTGTACAGCCATGTACAATCTAGAAAACATATAATATGAAAATTAATAGGTAGAAGGATGAATCCTCTTTATTATTCTTTTGGTTTGGTTTATTTTTATAAAGAAATGAATAAGTTATGCACATTTTTGTGAAAGTTGGTATTTGCAGATTTGAGGATTTTAGGGAACAATCATGTTGCAGCATTTGGTATAGAAATATTTTGATGAACCAAGATCTATAAGAATATTCATTGGAAAGATAAATAAATTAGATTTCATTTTCTTTTGGTTTGGGTTGTTTTTATATAGATTTGTGAAAGTTATGGGCATTTGAGTGGAAATCGATTTTTAACAATCTACATTGGAGTTGTAGGCAATGATTTATGTTTGGAAAATGATTTGTGAATGATAAAAATAAATAGCTTACATATTTGGTAGTTAGAGTCATTAATAGATAATGTGAATTTTTTTTGGTGTCATTTAGATTTTTTTTGAGGAAGATATGAGATGCCCTAGGAAGAGTTTGGTGTTTTAAATTTGGTTTATGACAAAAAAATGATAGTCTGAAACAGTTATTGGTTGAGGAACCTAATGAAATAATAAGACCTTGTAATTTTTGGAAATGGTAGTTCTTGATGTTGGACAAAAACTTCATTCTTTCCAAAAAAATTAATATTGTGATTTTATGGGTCAAATAAATGAATCTGTAAAGACTATCTTGAAAAAGCAATGTTGTGGTTTTCCTCATAAGTTGCCTTTGTTCAAAGATATTATTGAATGAATGTTGAAAGGATCATAAAGATTCCTATTTATTGTTGGGTTTGTAAGATGCTTTGCATCATGGGGTGAGTTTTTAGTGTCTGTTACTACTTCTCAAAGCCCTTCTTCTTCTTCTTTCTTTTAAAGACAAAAACAATGTGATCAATACCTCTCCCTTATAGTAGCAATTGTCACTGAACTGATGAGATTCATATATTTATCTAATAATATGTTGTTTTATGTTGCATTATTTACCTTGCTTAAGGAATATGTCTTTTGATGCTTTATTTGCCATCAATATCACATTTTTCTTTTATTTTGTAGTAGAGGTATATACAAGTGCAAAAAAAAAAAAAACTTATGTATAAAGTCTGTGACCAAACATGTTAAATTCTCTCCTATGAAAGAATTCATGCACTATATTGATCCGATATTCTATTATCCAGGTGAAGCCCATTCTGTTGATTTCCATCATGCTTTATAGTTCAATGGAGGAGCCTCGACAGGTGACACACCTGCACCTCTGCCTCCTGACGATACTTGTCTGCCGTGAAGCTACTATAATATTTCAGGACATCCAAATTTGTAATTGGTATAGCCTGCGCATAAAAAATGATTGGGTCTCTGGATGGAGATGTATAAAAGCTTTTGCCCATACACAAATCTCAGGGATTAACCCTTGATAAAGCAACATTTGACATTGGCAGTACTGAAAGACAAGGATTAACATTTACAACTTTATCCAAAGTAAAGACCTTAGATGTATTATGTCTACAACCAACATTCTCATTTGAGAGATTTGTAAAAATGCGAAGGAACCCATATACAATCCTACAAAAAAATGAGGAAATACGACTATAGGCACTATCACATGATGCAGGAGCATCCTGGGTTTCTTTGTAATCCTGTACATTAGTTCATTCTACCTAGTTCCCAATTGGGCCAACTTTGCTCACATTTAATTTTGGTATAGTTAATTATATTTGATGAGGGCTGACCTGTGGTTTCTCTATGTTCTAGAATTATCCGTAAGCCATTTTGGCAAGTATAAGTAGGGTGTTTAGGTTTAGGGTTAGGGAAAATTTTTGGGGAGAGTTCAAAAGAAAAGAGATATGTGGATTTAAAAAGCTGATTTGGAGATCTGGAAGTTGTACAATTGTAATTGGCCATAACCTAGAAGGCCTTATAGCTGGGCATGTATGCTGAATATTTGATGAATCAATAAATATATCCTTGTTCTCTCTTTCCTTGGTGTTGTTCCTCATGTTTTCTTCCGTTGTGTTAACTCTTGCAGGGTGGCTTGGATAGCTGGCTGTGCCTTTGGCCCTAGTTATTCATCCTTTTCTTACATCATCACAACATGATGTATGAAGTTAATGTATTGGTATGACTAGAGTCTACAATCTGACCACTGTAGAAGGAAAACACACTACACCATGTACTCTCTATTATGGTATGCACACAATAGTGCTCTTCGAGTGGCTACAAATTGCTGCAGTAGTAGCTACAAAAATAATATTTTTTGTATAGTTTATCGGGGGTACTTATATGTTTTAGGGTATATTTTATCATTTTAGGACATATTTTAATAGTTTTCTATCACTTAGTAAATAATTGATGTTTAGGGCACATTTTAATGTTTTAGGACAGAATTTGATGTTTTGTTAGAGGATTAAAAAAAACATTTACAGGTCTAGTGGTTGCAAAAAATAGTTTTAACTATTTATCATTGTTTATATATTCTCTGCAAAGTTGATCGTTGGGAGAGGATTTTTTATTGGAAGAAGGCTGAGATATTGTGAAGATTATTTGTACTTTGCCCTGAATAGATGAAATAAATAATATTGTAGTGCTTTCTTGCTACTTGGTTTTTATTTTGTTCACACTGCAAATTGATAAGGGATGCATATCATATCTATTGGTTTCTGAATAAAATAGTAGTAGCATTGTTTTTTTTGTGTGTAGAAGTTATTGTTGCAGGAAGCCAGACTCACACAAGAATCTCTAGAAGTTAATTTGGGTAGTAATGCCTCTTTCTTGTATAAACACCATGTGAAGTGGCCTGAGTGTGGTGACAAGTGGGTAGGAGGAATGTATAGTATGTTCTCTGTGGTCATTTGCAGGAATGGACTACACTTTGAAGAAATATGTGTTTGGTAAGGCAACATCCCTATCTGCTTGCCATGAATGAACACATGTAACCTATAAGGTGTTGTTCATATTTGATGTTTTTTCCTATAATCTTCTCCATTTTCTTCTTTCCATCCAATTTTGAAGCTAGTATAGACTTTATAATTGTTATCTCCTCATAACCCCGATTCTCCTCCGTTAATATCAATAACTCTGTAAGAAAATATGTGTTCCACTGTGCCTCCAATCTTGCATTAAATACTGCTATAAATCCACTTCTGATACTTTCACAATGTTTTAAATACTTTTCGATTTCTTGTCCATTAGAATAATCAGCAATATTACCATTGTTAGATGTTTGAGATGGGTATAAACCTACACTTACCCTCAAATATTCGGCCATGCATTCCATTAAAGAAATTGGAGCTTCTCCAAGTCCATCCCATAACCAGACACGTCCCATTTCTCTCTAAATCAAACCCATGATTTCTCCTTCCAAATTTCCAACATAATCTGCAATATATTCATCACTGATGTGAATAACATTCTCATCACTCACTACAATTTTTGTGTAGTTGTCTATAGACAATACTATTTGATTAACTTTTTTTTCTTGGGTATTTTGGATTTGAATAGAGAACATTTTGTATGAAATCACTGGCCTATTTTACAAGAATGAGATTTTTGTCCTCTCTAATGAAGGACTCAAACAACTTTCCTCCTGCCCTTGTTTTTGCTATGTTAATGATGACTGCTTTTGCAACATTTTTGTAGTCTTCCCACATTACTAGAATTGCTATGGTTGAGAATAGAAGAGTTCGCTTTCATATTGATTTGGAGGAGACCATCTTCATCTTCATATTGGTGTGTTTTTCATGGCCTCCTGTGAAAGCTTGGATTCAATCCATAGATACAGTTTTTGGCTTTTGGGTTGATTTCTTGAAGCTCTCTTTTGCACGTTCTTGGATGAAAATAAATTAGGTGTCTGACACTGCTTTAAAACATCTGACATCTACCATGTGGTTGGATAGAGCCATTTGATTGGAGAGTCTAAAATCTAATCTCATAATGAATGATCCATATCAACTTTACAATTGGTAAATAATAAAATGTAAAGTTATGAGGTTTCGGGTAAAGAATTTAATAACGATTTGTTAATGCTTGTTATTCTTATTTTCAAGTTTTGAATTCCTAGATTCTTTTCAATTGAAAACTTCTTCATATGTACATGTCTATTTTAAATCCATAGGATAGCGTAGTTGGTTTGAACTGTGGATTTCTTCATATGTTCAACTTTGAGGTCTTGAATTTATCAAATAGGTCTGATAGGGGAGCTTCTTGATTCATCTGTAGAAACTAGTATCACTTCATCTTGTCACAAAAATGAATGTTAGACTAGATGGTATGAATAATTTGAATTAAAATAGAAAAAGATGTCTATTCTAATAAATGATTGAATTATAGACAAGAGCTTAGTACGTAAGGGTAAATTGTGAATTTCTTATGGGAGAGGTCTTGGGTTTGACTCTATTGAACATTAACACATAATAATAATTAATCTTAACAGTAATAATAAATGAATAATAAATAATCTAAATTTATTACCTACCAAAAAAGTAAAAATAAAAATAAAAGATTGAAATATACCATGTGATCTACCAAGTAAAATTGATAGCATTTATGGAAGCTTAAATTTACTATTATAAAATTAAACGAGTATATAGTGGGCATTTCGTGTCCATCGAACAGATAGATTAAGTTCATTTTAATTTTTTATTTGTCTATCCAACTATTAAAACATCTAATCTCTTAAAGGTAGTCACTCAGTATTCCAATCAATCTTTTATTTTTATTTTACCTTGATCATGTGAGAGATATTAAAAATAAATTCATAACTTTAATATTTTCACTTGGCACTAACTATTGCCGAGTGCCAATTTTAATCAGTACCTTAATAAATCGAGTGACAGGAGTGTGCCGAGTGAACTCAGCACTAATGGATGCCGAGTGAGCTCGGTACCAACTCAGCACCAATGGCTACTTAGTGAGCTTGGTGACCACTGTAGGCTGGAGCTCGGTAGAAGTAGATGCCGAGTGAACTCGACAATAATTGTAAAGTTAAAACTCAAATAAAGACCAAACTGAGTGACAGACTTTCAATGTGAATGTTACCACCATTAAAACCAGAGAGCCCAAGGCTTACAATATTCAACAATAAACTTCACAAATGCAATGAATAAGAAGGAGCAATGGATTCATGCATGCCTTCTTGCTTGCTATTTAACTTTGATTGAAACTATTACAAAATTTGGGAGCATTCGACTACAACCAAAAAATCCTAAAATAACCCTAAAACTTCAAACTTCAAACAACTTAAAATTTTGAACTTGCAACTCTAATGGTTGCATACAATAATGCCTAGAGCAATCACTACTTCAACAAGATGAACTCAACAAACAATACACTTACAGAATGACCAGAGAAGAAACATGTGCATCTGCAGGCATGAAATGAACTTCTGTCTCTGCACTCTAATAACTGGATCTTCTGATCACTTCTCTTCTCTTTGCAACTTCTAATCTCTTCAACTTCAACTAATTCTTACTTGTTGAATGGAACAAAACATTCCTTTTTATCTTTGGCAAAATATTTTCCCCCTCTTTTTAGAATTTCAAAAAACTCACCTACCGCATTCATGTTTTCTGTTTGTTCTGCAATCCGTCAGGGGTGGTAGGTGGGTGTTTTGCTCCAGGGGCAAACACCAACTACAATTAATATTCCAACACTCCCCCTTTGTCCCGAGCCAAACAAACAAAGATTACTGCTGATCCACATCAACTACACCAAGACACTCTCTTAGGTGTACAAAACTTCCAATGCCTAATGGCCTGGTAAAAATGTTTGCTAGCTACTGCTCAAACTTACAAAATTCCATCTTGATATCACCATTCTCCACCAACTCTCTAATAAAGTGATATCTGATTTCAATATGCTTACTTCTACCATGGAACACTAGATTCTTGGACAATGCAATTGAAGAGATGTCACAATAAATTGTGGTTCCATCCTCTTGCCTTTCATTCAAATCTTTCAAGATCCTTCTTAACCAAATAACTTGACATGCTATTGTATTTGTTGCTATATATTCAGCCTCTACTGTAGATTGAGCAACAATAGGTTGCTTCTTGGATGCCCATGAAATTGCACCCGATCCCATATGAAACATATATCCGAAAGTGCTCTTCCTATCATCTATACTTCCAGCCCAATCACTATCTGTATAACCTACCAAATTGAATTCATTTTTTGTAGTATACAAAATTCCAAATCCCTTAGTACCTTTCACATACCTTAGGATCCTCTTTCCCGCTTGCCAATGGGAATCCTTTGGTGTTTCCATAAATTTGGAAATCAAACTTATTGTATGCATCAAGTTCGGTCGAGTTGCAGTCAAATACATTAAACTTCCAACCATACTCTTGTATAGTGTTGGATCCACTCTCTTACTAGAGTCTTCCTTGCTCAACTTTAGACCTATTACTATTGGTGTTGGGGCTGCCTTACTGTTCTGCATTTTGAATCTCTCCAAAATTTGCCTTGCATATTGTTCTTGAGAGATGAAGATGCCATCATGCATCTATTTTACTTCTATGCCTAGAAAGTACTTCAAGAGACCAAGGTCTGTTATCTCAATTTTTTTTTTTATGACCTCTTTGAACTCACCAATTAGAGTCTTGTCATTACCAGTAAAAATTAAATCATCTACATACAAGACAACAATTAACACATTTCTATTTGATGCCTTGATGTAGGGAGTAGGCTCACCATTGCTTTTGCTAAAGCTATTACTCATCAAATATGAGTCTATCCTACTGTACCATGCCCTTGGAGCTTGCTTGAGCCCATAAATCTAGATCTCTTCAATCTATACACCTTGTGTTCTTCACCTATAATTTCATAACGAGGTGGTTGCTCTGCATAGACTTCTTCTTTCAATACACCATTCAAGAAAGCAGACTTCACATCCATTTGAAATACCTTCCATTTGTGTTGAGCTGAAATTGCTATGACAACATGCACAGTTTTCATTCTTGCAACCGGGGCATATCTCTCATCATAATATCTGCCATACTACTGTTTGTACCCCTTGACTACCAACCTTGCCTTATGCCTATCAATCTTTCTTTCAGCATTGCATTTGGTCTTGTAGAATCATTTCACTCCAATCACTTGTCTTATGGGAGGCAATTTAGGTAGCTCCCATGTCTCATTCCTTTCTATAGCATCTATTTCCTCATCCATGACCTTACACCATTTCTTCTCCTTAACAACTTCTTCAAAATATATTGGATCACTATGAGAAAATAATGCAAAATTAACACTCTCATCATAATCTTCATACTTTTCATCTTGCTATATCTCCCTAAGACGCTTGGTCTTTCTTGGTAACAGGGAGGAGAGTGTGGGATCAGAATCTTCACTACTGCTACTTTGCCGACTAGCTCGGTCTTCATTGTTACTTGGCACTAACACTTGGTCATGAATAGAGGAGCTCGACAATGACTGAGATTGCTTTCCTTTTCTTTTATCTACTCCTTCTTGTTGTTGTTCATCAACATCGTCTTCACTCATAATTGGCATTTTACTTGAGGTGGTTGGTGACTCATCAGTTGGTCCATACCATGACTGATTTTCAAAAAATTCCACATCTCTTGAGTCATCTTATTGTTCAATGGTTCATACAACCTGTATGCCTTTGATTCTGAGCTGTACCCTGTGAAGATGCACTTCACACCTTTGCCATCCAATTTTTGCATTTTTTCTTTAGGAACATGTGCATATGCAACACATCCAAACACCCTTAGGTGTTCAACTGTCCATCTTCCTCGTGACCATGCTTCCATTGGAATTCTATCACTAACTACCTTTGTAGGACACCTATTAATTAGGTAAGCTTCTGTTGCCACAACCTCTCCCCAAAATTTAGTTGGGAGACCTTTCTCTTTTATCATGCTCCTTGCCATTTCAACAATGGTCCTGTTCTTTCTTTCAGCCACTCCATTCTGCTATGGTGTATAGCTAGATGTGAGCTCTTTCTTTATGCCATGTTTCCTATAGAAATTTACAAAAGAATTGGAGGTGTGTTCCCCTCCTCTATTTGATCTTAAGACCTTGATATAGTGTCCATATTCTCTTTCAATGTGGGCTTTGAGCTCAAGAAACTTATCAAATGCTTCAGATTTAGACTTCAAAAAATAAACCCATGTCCTACGACTGAAATCATCAATAAATATCATGAAATAAGTACTCCCCCCAATGGAAGTAACTTGCATAGGACCAACTAGGTCAGTATGCACTAACTCTAATCAATATATATCCCTCCTAGAATTTTTAGAATTAAAGGAAAGCCTATATTGTTTACCCAAAATACAAGCTTCACACTTGTCACATGAATTTCCTATTCGTGGCATACCTTTTACCATTCTTTTATTTGACAACAAATTTAAACCAGCATAGCCAAGATGACCATACCTGAGGTGCCATAGCCATGAGGGATCTTCAATCACACTCCTTAGAGCTGATTGTATGGGAGGTGTAGTATCAACTTGAGATGAGAAACATGTCTCTATCCTCAAGGGAAACATTTTGTTCTTTGTCATTTGAACTAATGCAAGTAAGTTCTTGCTCCCATCCTTTTCATGAATGACACACTTGTCATTCTCCATCAGCACCTTGTATCCATTTTGAATCAGCTGATCAATGCTCATCAGATTGTGCTTCATACCAGCTGCAAAATACATATTTTGTATTTCCTTCTTCTCACCTTGCTTGGTGCGGACCATAATAGATCATTTGCCCACAACTGGTAGGGTTCCATTGTTACCCATTTTAATCTCAGGTTTGAAACTCTTATCAATGAATGAAAACAATGTTTCATTATCACTCACGTGGTTGCTACATCCACTGTCGAAGTACCAAACCTCAGGGCTTCCTTCTTCACCAACATTACACATGATGAAGGCAGTGGCATTGTTTCCACTTCCCATGTTCACATCAGCCACATTTTCTTGTCCTGACTGATCATTTTTCTTTTCCAACATTCATTTACATAATGCCCATATTTATGACAGTAGTAGCATTCTACATTACTCCTATTTGAGTTGTAGTTTTTCTTACCTCCTCTTGAAGTATTTTGTGAGCTACTTGCTCCATTTTCTCTTCCTAAACTTTCTGCTGCAACATTTTTTTGTCCTCTATTACCTTGACCTCTACCTCTAGAGTTTTTGCCTGAGTGATTTCTTCCTCTCCCCCTTCCTCTTGGATTTGACTAAGCTTTGAATGCTTGCTCTTGGGAAGAAGAAGATGTAGATCTGTTGATCCTATGCTCATGGGTTTGAAGAATACCCATCAACTCATCCATTGTCAAAACAATGAGGTCTTTTGACTCTTCTATGGTCATGACCAAATTGTCATATTTATGAGGTAAACTCCTCAATATCTTTTCTACTATCCCCTACTCTTGATAGTCTTCTCCATTTGACTTCACTTGGTTAATTACATTGGAGGTCCTTGAACTAAAATCTGCAATTGATTCATTTTCCTTCATTTGAAGGTTCTCAAACTCCCTCCGTATATTCCGTAGCTTTATTGTATGGACGTTATCAGTTCCCTTGAAGTTTGTCTCAAGGATATCCCATGGTTCCTTTGCATAATTTGTTGCTGCAATCTTGGGAAATACTATCTCTGTCATTGCTACTTCAATCAAACTTAATGCCTTAGCATCCTTTCTCCTTGACTCTTTCAACTAAGTCTTCTATGCATTTGTGAGAGCAACATACTGAGTTGGGTTTGTCACATCATGGAACTCATAATCACAAACTCTCATAAATCATTTGCAACTATTATGGTCTTCATCTTCTTTTCCCATGTATCATAATTTTGTCCATTGAAGGGTGGTGGCTGTTGCCATATCTTTCCTGCATCTCCTACCATGTCAAATATCCCAAAAAAATTCCCTAACTCACTATGGATGTGGGGCCTTAAGGCTCTGATACAATGTGAGAGATATTAAAAATAAATTTACAACTTTAATATTTTCACTCGGCACTAACTATTGCCGAGTACCAGTTTTACACAGTACCTTAATAAACCAAGTGATACTCGGCACTAATGGATGCCGAGTGAGCTCGGTACCAACTTAGCACCAATAGCTGTTGAGTGAGCTTGGTCAACACTACAGGGTGGAGCTCGGTAGAGGTAGATGTTGAGTGAACTCGATATTAACTGTAAAGTTAAAATTCAAATAAAGAACAAACCGAGTGATAGACTTTCAACATGAATGTTACCACCATTAAAACAAGAGAGCCCAAGGCTTAAAATATTCAACAATAAACTCAAAAATGCAATGAATAAGAAGGAGCAATGGATTCATGCATGCCTACTTGCCTACTATTTAACTTTGATTGAAACTATTACAAAATCTAGGAGCATTCGGCTACAACCAGAAAACCCTAAAATGACCCTAAAACTTCAAACTGGTAAACAACTAAATTTTTTGAACTTCTAGCTCTAATGGCTGCATACAGTAACGCCTGGAGCAATCACTATGTCAACAGGACAAACTCAGCAAACAATAAACTTACAGAATGACCAGAGAAGAAACACGTGCATTTGCAAGCACGAAATGAACTTCCTTTTGTCTCTACACTCTGATAACTAGATTTTATAATCACTTCTCTCCTCTCTGCAACTTATAATCTCTTCAACTTTAATTGCTTCTTACTTGTCGAATGGAACAGAATGTTCCTTTTTTTCTTTGGCAAAATATTTTCCCCCTCTTTTTATAATTTTAAAAAACTCACCTACCGCATTCATGTTCTCTGTCTATTCTGCAATCCGTTAGGGGTGGTAGGTGGGCGTTTGGCTCCAAGGGAAAACATCAACTACAATTAATATTCCAACCGATCACCCCCTCTTTGTGTTAGATAGGTGCCACTCATTAGAACTAGTCATCATTTTATTTTGACTACAAAACTTTTAGTATGGATTTTAAGGCCAAAATCCTTCACATATGACATGGTATGATAGTAACATTTCAGTAGGAATTAATCATGTTATATTATCCTAAATAATGTTTTTGATGGGTACTACTAAAAGGATTCCCATTTATGTAAAAATATTAATAGGTCTTACCAAATTTGATCAATTTCAATGGACAATCATTTCGATTTTGAATGCACTATCATTGGTTGAATGACAATCTTATTTATTTCATGAATCAAAGAGTAAAGCATACCAGTGTCTCTTTGAGATTAGCATAGCCTAGCCTTTCTAAGCTCAAACTAAAACATTTCCTGCACATGATTTTGAATAGTTGTTTATATAAAAAAGTTTTGGAAGATATATGAGGACCTAGGTATTTATAAGTATATTGAAAATGTTATCTGTGCATGAAAATTACAAGCAAAGCAGTACACAATGATTTATAAGTACTAGACTTTTTGAGTTCATCTAGGATTATGTTAAAAATTCTACTTAACAATCAAATAAAATGTAGTAATAAATAATATCACCGAATATTAGAGGTTGGACACTGCATTACATTCAAGAATGTGGAAGTCAATACTATTTATTTATTGTTATTTTTTTGGGGAACATCAATAATGCTAATGAGACATATTTAAAGCAATGTTAATTAAACTTTTAGCATCATTTTTTGAAATTTCTTTTTAGTTTATATTTCAAATATCAAAATTAAGTGTATTAACCTTAAATCTATATTGAGATATAACTAATGCTTAGTTGTATGAAAAGAAATTTCAATAATGTTGCTTAAGTATCCAAGTTTTTCATTTAATATTAAGAATGGATTAGCATGGAACAATGAAACAACTTTAGTTAATTTATTAAATTAACATTAACCATGTTTTGGGTATGTCATTATGATACATGATTGGGTAATTCTAGGGTTATATCTCTTGTATAAAATAATATGGTTGTGGTTACTTACTAGAAAGTCTTCAGTTAATGATAAAAAGTAGGTTGTAAGGGGACCTGAAACATGAAATATTACATTTAAGCCCTTGAATGAAATAGTGTTGGAAAAACCAGCAACATCACAACTAGAACTAAAAAACAAATAGACACAACTAGCAAAACCAAGGACAAAGCTAAAAACCAACATAATGAAGAGCACATAGAGTCAAACCAACTCCTTCTCAAAATTCACGATCTACTCTTTAAAATTCATCATCCAGTGGAATCACCAATTTACAAGTCTAGCACCAGCATCTCACCAGCATCTTGACCCACTTTCCCAACAAGCCTATAGAGTTAATCCATGCAGGCAAATATGATATATTGGCAACTATTAAGAATGCCCCTAATGGAAGTTTCCATTTTGACTATTCTCCCCGTTAATTCCTCAATCTTCTTATCCATCCCTTCTAGACAATCCACATCCACCTTATTGTGGCATCTTAGAAGAAAATTAATATATAGTTGGGTACTTCTATAGTCAATGAGTGCTTTGTGGATTTACAATTGTATTTCTAATTTGAATCATATTACCAATCTATATGCAAAGATTGTTCTTTGTTTGCCCATTTGAAATTGTTTGAACAAACACTTAATTGTTAACACAATTGTGAACAATGTATCCAAAGAACATAGGCATTCATGATGCATTATGGGTTTCAACAAGTATATTTCATTTGACTAATGGCATGATTGTATTTCTTTTTTCATTTTGGATAATTCTATTTGCCTTAGAATTGGAAGGTTTTTTTTTCTTACTACATGAGCATTATTTACTATAATATAAATGTTTCATGAAAGATTTCCCTTAAGACGTAAATTCACACAATATTCTTTCCTTCAATGTGCTTGAGTGACACAGAAGTCAAGAATTCATGTCTAGGATGGTCATCATATTCTACACAAAAAGTATTCAATTTATATTTGACCTAATGGTCTATTGTAAATATATGTATACTCATGTTAGCCTAGTCGATGGTTTTTGTACTATTTGTTATGTCAAATTTAGTTTGTAGTCCTTGTGTGGCATATCTCTTACTTATGTACTAATGTACTAGACAAGTTGGTCAAAATCTCATATTAGCTTGTTAGCTATTGTATTCCACCAATTGATCAAAATTGTTATTGATTGTGATGTAACATCTCTTATTAGAGGGAAGAATAAATTATTGATTTAATTTATTTGCATAGTTATTTTGATTTGCCACATTGCTTTATGATTTTGTGTCTATTTCAGAGTTTAAATCCTATATAAGCAGTGCAACATAAAAAACATTTTTTATTAGATAAATATATGAAACCCATCAGTTCAGTGACAATTGATACAATAATGGAGAGGCATTGTTCATAGTTTTGTGCTCTTTAAAGAAGGAGGAGGGCTCTGAGAAGCAATAATAGACACAGCTAAGGACTCACCCCAATTAATATTATTACCTCTGCAAGCAAATCTATGTTCCATTTTATCTCCAATCTAGCATTAACTTCTATTGCGAACCCACTTTGTACGTATGTGGTCATTTCTTGTCCACTAGAATTGTTGACCATGATGCCCTTTTTCAAAATATGGCAAAATGTGTGAATAAAAAGGTGGAAAATATAAAGGCCATTGTCATTGGCATATACATTACATTTTGTGAAAATGTCATATTAAAAGGCAGTTTTTTAAATGGCAATGTTTTTGGCAGCACTATCATAACATGGCAGAAAAGATGCTAATGTGGCTCTTGCACTATACATGGTCATTTAAAGAAGGTCTGCATGGTTTAAGAGGTCTTTTCAAATCTCCATTTTGTGTGGCGGACTTCAAATTGATTTTTAAAACTCTTAAGGTTGTGGTTAGTAAAACAAAGAGAATGTTGTTTTCATTCATTTCTTCTGCAAGTTCGATGATTTTATCCCTGATCATTTTATGTGTTTGGAAATCTGTTAAGGAGGCATAATCTATTCTAATCATTCGGTGTGTATGGAAATCTGTTAGAGGAGGCAATATTTTTTATCATCTATGTGAAAAGGTTTGCAGAAAATTTGCTTGTGTTTAAATATGCAAAAATAGGTCTTCATGTTTGATATTTACATACACTCATTCGTCTTCTTTCCTGTGCATGTTCGAGAGAAGAAGAATGGGTTCAGTTGAAAAGGAGAAACAGGTATCTTCAAGCAAGAAATTTTTGAAATGATGAAGGTAATAAATCAAGTGTCTTTAGGTATGTTGGAGTATACTCATTTCTTAAAAAGGAATACAAAGGTAGATATCTCTGATTCATTTATTTTTGTCTTTGAGAAATTAAATCACAGTTGGTCTTAAGTCATTTCAGAGATTATTAAAGAATGTTTTTTTAAACAAAGGAACTGGGTTAAAAAGGAATTTGTTCAGGCCTGTCAAGCATCACTGTCAAAGCATTTTTTCAGTTAGGGTTTCACAAGAAAGAAAGTCTAATTGTATTCTTTGTGAAAAAGCAATTCTTGAAGGAGATAGTTTGCTGAATCAAAATGAAGGTTGTTATTTACTTACCATTGTCTGGTTCAGCTATGATTCTAATGGCAAAAATGTTAGGGCATTTTTTTTGTTAAGCCTTAAATGATTTAAGGGCTTTGAAAACTTCTTCAAAGCTGTCTCTAAAGTGAAGAATTATTTCAAATTGCTCTATTATTTCATAACATGATTCGAAAGTTTTTGAGAATACTCTTGGAGGCTAAATTTTTATTAAATTCAAAATTTTATATGTACAGTTTTGAAAGGGAAGACATGGTTGACAGTTTTATAAAGGGAAGACAAATTCGAGTTGTAACTAATTATAAGTTGGTTTTTCAAACAAATTTTAAGAGGGTTTTCAACAACCCTAACTGGTTCAGTTGGTTCCATGTAACTGAACAATTTCAAAATTTTTCTCTATAAATATAGAGATCTTTTGTAATAAATGGCGTGAGTTGAAAAAGAAGAAAAAAACTTATATTTCAAAACAGGTTGTAAATACTGAAAGTCCTATTATAAACTTGTATGCATGTATAAATGTCATACATACACATTTATATGTGTGTATAAGGTTGTAAGTATAGCACTAATAAAAGGGTTAAAATACCCTGAGCAGTAGAAGCTGCTGATTGTAAAAGAGTTGGAACTCAATAAAGAATATAGGTTCATGGAGTGTTTTTCTCCCTAGGACGAAAATGGTGTCTCTTCTTTCTGTGAGTTGATATTATTTTGAATGTTTACATTTTAGTACAATTTGATTTCTCCACTACTATAAATTGTGAATTAAACTTATTGAAATCAGATTGTGAGATTATTTTAATTGTGTTCTGATTCACTCCCCCCCCCCTCTCAGAACCTTGATACTTCCAACAAGTGGTATCAGAGCATAGGATTCCTTTTAGAATTGTTCCAAGGATATTAATTGGTAGTCATGGCTCAATCTGAAGGAGCTTCTCTTAATAGGGCTCCACTGTTTGATGGAAATGATTATGTTTTCTGGAAAGTCATGATGGAAGCTTTCATACATTCCTTAGATGTAAGAATGTGGGATGTTGTAATAACAAAATATACTGTCCTAGCAATAGTTCCCACTGATGCTAATGAAAAACTAAAATTTGAATTGGATAAGAAGGCAAAATATGCCCTTCTTTGTGGTCTCTCTAGAGACGTATTTTTCAAAGTCATTTATTGCAAATCAGCAAATGATATATGGGTTAAACTTGAAACTATATATCAAGGAGATGATAAAGTAAAAGAATCTAAATTGATTACTCTTAAAACACAGTTCGACAATCTGAAAATAAATGAAGATGAAACTATTGCTACTTATTTTTTAAGAGTAGATGAAGTCATAAATGCCAGAAAGGGTCTAGGAGAAGAGATAGAAGAACATGATGTAGTCTCAAAGGTCATTAGGTCAGTGTTACCTAAATTTGAAACAAAAATATCCACTTTAGAAGAAAAGAAAAGTTTTTCAAAAAATGACCTTGCATCAACTTCAAGGTACATTAACTACATATGAAATGAGGATTAGCCATCAAGCTAGTTCCTCATCAAAAGAATTAGCTTTTAAAGCTAAAAAACATGATGAGAGTGACTCAGATCTAACAAATGCTTTAGAAGCATTGCTAGTTAGAAGAACGAGAAATAAATATAATGGTAAACCTAAATGCTTCAGCTGTGGTCAATTAGGACACTTTGCTGCAAAATGCCCAAATGTCGAACTTGATGATTGTGATGAGAAAACTAAGAAGTTTTTTAAAAAGAAGCCTTGGAATCAGAATTAAAGATTCAAGGATTATAATAAGAAAAGTCTTCTTTCTAAAGAAGATTCAAATGAAGATTCCAACAATGCTAATGAAGAAGGGGAAAGACTATTCATGGCTGAAATAGTCCATACCCCTAAACATGAACCCAGTGGATCTGAATCATCATCTGATTCAAATGTAGAAGTAGATATGGAAGAAGAACTTTTGAAATCATTGTAGGAACTTAGTAGACTAAACAAGTTGATTTCTAATCAAGAAATTAAAAGTCAAAAAATTCAAGAAGAGTTAAAGGAAGGAAATTTGATTACAGAAAATCAAAAACTCTTGCTTGAGGAAAAAGATAAAAAATTAAAAGTCTTACAGAGTTCATCAGAAGAATCCACCTGCCAGAAAGCAAAGCTATTATTCAGTGGTTATTGTTTTAATTGTAATATTTTTGGGCACAAGGCTATCTTTTGTGAAAATAGCATAAATCAAAGAAAAAGAAAATTGGTTAGGTGCTTTAAATGCTTTCATTATGGTCATTATGCAAATCAATGTAAACTGAATATGAGACCAAAACAAGTTTGGAAGCAAGTAAGAACAATAGAAAAGTCTTTAATTGTTGAAACAACTTTATTTGCTCAAAAATCGGCAATGTGGGTTTTGGATAGCAGCTGTTCACACCATATGACTGGGTGTAAAAAAAAATTAAAAAGCCCAAAAAATTTTGATGGAGGTTTTGTTTGATTTGGTGATAACTCAGGAGCTCACATTACTAGAAAAGGCTCAATAATTTTGATTTTGGTGATAACTCAGGAGCTCACATTACTAGAAAAGGCTCAATAATTTTGAATAAAGCTACACCAATTCATGATGTGTACTTTTTTGAAGGTTTAAAACATAACTTGCTAAGTGTAAGTCAGATCTGTGATAGTGGATATTCTATTTCTTTTGATGCAAAAGGCTGTTATATAAAAAATGGAAAGAATAGAGTCATAGCCAGTGGATTGAGAACAAATGGTAATCTCTACAACCTAATAGATTCAACTGTCCAATAAACTTCATTAGTCAATACTTGTCTAATGAGTCAAGTAGAAGAAAATTGGCTATGGCACAAAAGACTGGGACATTTAAACTTTGATAATCTTGTCAGAATCAGCAAGAATAAAAAGGTTAGAGGTCTACCACAGATTACCAAACCAGAAAATATTTGTGAAGAGTATGTTAAAGGAAAACAAACAAAAATCTCTTTTAAAGAAAAAAAATACTTGTCAAATAGACCACTTAAATTAGTGCATACTGATTTGTGTGGTCCAACTAAAACAACCTCACTAAATGGTGAAAAATATTTCATGCTATTTATAGATGATTATTCAAGAATGGTTTGGGTAAGTTTTCTGAAACACAAATTAGAAGCTTTTGAACACTTCAAAATTTTTAGGAAAATGGTAGAAAGAGAAACTGATTTAAAGCTGAAATGTTTGAGATCAAATAGGGGAGGAGAATTCACCTCTCAAGAATTCGTTGAGTATTGTGAGAAGCATGGAATAAAAAGACAATACTCTACTGCTAGGACACCACAACAAAATGGTGTTGTTGAAAGAAAAAATAGAACAGTAAAAGAAATGGCTAGAACCATGTTAAATGAAGCTAAACTGCTTGATAAATTTCTAGAAAGAAGCTATTCATATAGCTGTTTACATTCTCAATAGAGCTCAAATCAGAGTTAGAACTACCTACACTCCATATGAATTATGGAATGGAAAAAATAGCTAATGTCAAGAATTTTAAGATTTTTGGCTGCAAGTGTTTTATCAAAAAGAACGATGATTTTTTAGAAAACTTTAACTCAAGGTCTTATGAAGGGATCTTTCTTGGGTATGCCACGCACAACAAAGCTCATAAATGCTATAATAAAAGGCTAAACAAAGTTGTAGAATCTATAAATGTCATATTTGATGAAAATTCTATGTGCTGTAATAGTCAAGAAGATCATGAAGATTCATCTTTTCAGAGATCAAAAATCGTACATGATGAACATACCGAAAATGATAAACATGAACTTACTGATGAAAATGAACTGGCTGATGAAACTAAATTAGAAAATTGCTCAAGTTCTAAAATAACTAGTAATGGTTCAAAAATAAAAACCTCATCCAGAATAATAGCTAAGAGACATCCTAAGTCTTAAGTTATTGGAGATGTAGATAAAGGAATCCTAACCAGAAGAAAAGCCAAAATAGGAGAACATGCAAATATTGCTGAACATCTCTGCTTAATAACTGACTTTGAACCAAAGAATGTTGCTGAAGCCTTATCAGATTCTTGTTGGCAAAATGCTATGCAAGAAGAGATAAATCAAATAGAGAAAAATAAGACTTGGGAACTTGTTCCTAGACCTAGTGACAAAAATGTCATAGGTGGAAAGTGAATATTTCATAATTGAATGAAGAAGGTAAAGTGGTCAGAAATATAGCTAGATTTGTTTGTAAAGGCTATGCTCAACAAGAAGGAATTGATTTCAGTGAAACCTTTGCACCAGTTGCAAGGATGGAATCAATCAAAATCTTTCTTGCATATGCCAACCATAAAAAATTCATTGTTTACCAGATGGATGCTAAAACCACCTTCTTAAATGGGTATCTTGAAGAGGAAGTTTATATGGAACAACCAGAAGGTTTTGAATCTTCTGGCAAACCTGATTATGTTTATCGATTGAAAAAGGCTTTGTATGGCTTAAAATAGGTTCCTAGGGCTTGGTACTCCAGGTTGGATAAGCATTTAATTTCAAATGGTTTTTCTCGTGGGAAGGCAGACAACACTTTATATATCAAGGTGATTAATGATGACATTTTCGCTATAGAAATCTATGTAGATGACATCATTTTTGGGTCTACTAATGATGATTTAGCAAAAGATTTTTCTAAAATCATGGAATCTGAACTTGAGATGGTAATGTGTGCTCACTTTTTTCCTTGGTCTGCAAGTCTCATAGCTAGAACATGGATTATTTCTTTCTCAAAAAAAATATGCCAAAGAAATGTTGAAGAAATTCAATATGTTAGAATGCAAACCTGTTAGCACTCCTATGGAAATTGGTTGTAAATTAATGAAGAATGATGATTCACCTTCAGTTAATCAGACTCTTTACAGATCTATGATTGGAAGTTTTCTATATCTAACTACATCTAGCCCTAATATTATGCAAGCTATATGTATGGTGTCAAGATTTCAATCTGATCCAAAGTAATCACATCTTAACGCAGTGCATAGAATACTGAAATACATTCAAGGCACTCTTGATTATGGTTTATGGTATCCTCACAGCAATGATTTTACTCTTGTTGGTTATACTGATGCAGATTGGGGTGGATCTAATGATAAAAAGAGCACCGGTGGTGCAGCTTTCTTTCTTGGTGAGTGTCTAGTTGCTTGGCATAGTAAGAAACATGATTGTGTAACTCTATCCACTTGTGAATCTGAATATGTTGCAGCTACAACATGTTGTACTTAATTAATTTGGATGGATTATTAGTTATTTGATTTGGGCATTCAGGTTTCAAAACCTATTTCAATAATGTGTGATAACATGAGTGCTATTCAATTAAGCAAAAACCCTATTATGCACTCATGCACCAAACACGTAGCCATCAAACTTCATTTCTTGAGAGATAAAGTTCAAAATAATGAATTCAAATTGGTTTATGTGCCTACTCAAGGACAAGTGGCTGATATTTTTACAAAGGCACTACTAAGAGAACTGTTTGAACAGTTGAGAACACGATTGGGAGTTTTCTCTCAATCAATCCTGGTATAAAAACTCTTCATCATAATCATTCTATGTTGGGCTTCTACTCCTTTCACAGAAAGAATTTATGAAAAGTAGATGGTCAAATTTTTAATGCAAAAATTTTGGGGGAGTAATCAACATTTCACATTGGTTTCAATTGGTTCATAGATTGGTTTAAGTTGGTTCACAGGTTTCTTTTCACAGACTGGTTTATCACTTCATAGATTGGTTGTTGGTGATTTCAGTTGGTTCACAGGTTTCTTTTCACAGATTGGTTTATCACTTTTTGATTGATTCAGGTCAATTGGTTCAGTTTTTGTCTGATGTTTTCGGATCAGCATTGTGTGGTATATCAACATTTTGTTTCTATTCATTATCTTGTATATATGAGTTGAAATTTTTTAAGTCACCTATTATATATGAGATAATATCTTGTATGTATAAGTTGATTTTTCTTCTCACCTTATTTATATGAGATAGTGAAAATTTTTGCATCAAAAATGGGGGAGATTGTTGACCATGATGTCCTTTTTCGAAATATGGCAAAATGTGTGAATAAAAAGATGGCAAATATAAAGGCCATTGTCATTGGTGTATACATTACATTTTGTGAAATGTCATATTAAAAGGCAATTTTTTAAATGGCAATGTTTTTGGCAGCACTATCGTAACATGACAGAAAAGATGCTAACATTGCTCTTGCACTGTACATGGTCATTTAAAGAAGGTCGGCATGGTTTAAGAGGTCTTGCCAAATGTCCATTTTGTGTGGCGGAATTCAAATTGATTTTTAAAACTCTTAAGGTTGTGGGTAGTAAAACAAAGAGAACGTTGTTTTCATTCATTTCTTCTACAAAGTTTGATGATTTTATCCCTGATCATTTTATGTGTTTGGAAATCTATTGAGGAGGCATAATCTATTCTGATCATTCGGTGTGTATGGAAATATGTTAGAGGAGGCAATATTTTTTATCATCTATGTGAAAAGGCTTGCATAAAATCTGCTTGTGTTTAAATATGCAAAAATAGGTCTTCATGTTTGATATTTACATACACTAATTTGTCTTCTTTCCTGTGCATGTTTGAGAGAAGAAGAATGGGTTCAGTTGAAAAGGAGAAACAATGTATCTTCAAGCAAGAAATTTTTGAAATGATGAAGGTAATAAATCAAGTGTCTTCAGGTATGTTGGAGTATACTCATTTCTTAAAAAGGAATACAAAGGTAGATATCTCTGATTCATTTATTTTTGTCTTTGAGAAATTAAATCACAGTTGGTCTTAACTCATTCCAGAGATTATCAAAGAATGTTTTTTTAAAAAAAGGAACTGGGTTAAAAAGGAATTTGTTTAGCCTTGTCAAGCATCACTGTCAAAGCACTTTTTCAGTTAGGGTTTCACAAGAAAGAAAGTCTCATTGTATTCTTTGTGAAAAAGCAATTATTGAAGGAGACAGTTTGCTGAATCAAAATGAAGGTTGTTATTTACTTACCATTGTCTGGTTCAGCTATGATTCTAATGGCAAAAATGTTAGGGCATTTTTTTTTCTTAAACCTTAAATGATTTAAGGACTTCTTCAAAGCTGTCTCTAAAGTGAAGAATTATTTCAAATTGCTCTATTATTTTAGAACAGGATTCGAAAGTTTTTGAGAATACTCTTGGAGGCTAAATTTTTATTAAATTCAGAATTTTATATGTACAATTTTGAAAGGGAAGACATGGCTGGCAGTTTTATAAAGGGAAGACAAATTTGAGTTGTAACTAATTATAAGTTGGTTTTTCAAACAACGTTTAAGAGGGTTTTCAACAACCCTAACTGGTTCAGTTGGTTCCATGTAACTGAACAATTTTGAAATTCTTCTCTATAAATGTAGAGATCTTTTGCAAATAAATGGCATGAGTTGAAAAAGAAGAAAAAAAACTTATATTTCAAAATAGGTTGTAAAGACTGAAAGTCCTATTATAAACTTGTATGCATGTATAAATGTCATACATACACATTTATATGTGTGTATAAGGTTGTAAGTATAGCACTGATAAAAGGGTTAAAATACCCTGAGTAGTAGAAGCTACTAATTGTAAAAGAGTTGGAACTCAATAAAGAATATAGGTCCATGGAGTGGTTTTTTTCCCTATGACGAAATCGTGAGGATTTTTGAGGGTTTTCCACTTGGCACAAAATTGGTGTCTCTTCCTTCTGTGAGTTGATATTATTCTGAATGTTTACATTTTAGTATAGTTTGATTTCTCCACTGCTGTAAATTGTGAATTAAACTTATTGAAATCAGATTGTGAGATAATTTTAATTGTGTTCTGATTAACCCCCACCTCTCAGAACCCTAATACTTCCAACAAGAATAATCAACAAATTTACAGAATAAACAGTAAATTAATTATTGTTAGACTGATCTGAAATAGATATATTCGACCATGCATTCCATTTCTATGTAAATTACACACGATTTCTCCTTCCACATCTCCAACATAATTTACAATATATTCATCACCACTGATATGAATAACATTCTCTTCGCTCACTACAATTGTTGTGTAGTGTAGTTATTTATAGATAATAATACTTAGCTAACTTTATTTTCTTGGGTATTTTAAATTAGAGCTTGCTTCCATATTGATGTTGAGGATATCATTTTCATCTTCATGTTGGTGGATTTTCCATGGCTCTTGTGAAAGCTTGGATTGAATCCATAAATGCACATTTTGTCTTTTGGGCTGATCAATTGAATCTATAAATACAAATAGAGTGGAAGTTGTCTGATGCTGCTTTAAAACATCTGACATCTACCATGTGGTTGGATAGAGACGTTGGATTGGATAGTATAAAATCTGATCCCACAGTGAATGATCCATATCAAATTTGAAAATGAAACAACTACAAATAGATTAAAGCTTTGAGGTTGTTTGTTTTTCTGTTTAAACTATAGTAGTTGATATAATAATTTTGGTGTTTAACATATTTTATTAAATATTCAATAGAATATATATTTTACAATTTGTTAGTAAGGGTTAGTAAAGGGTATTGTACTTTATTTTATTTGTAGATATTATTATTATTTAATGTTTATAATAGATTTCTTTGTCTCACTTTATGAGGACTTGTGCTTGCGTAGATATCATCTTATCTAAGGGTTTTGTTTGAGTCTATGTTTTTCTTTTGTTTACAATTTTTACATTAATCTTTAAGATGTTAATTCATTTTATTTATTGTTACACAAATTACTATATTTCACTTTTATAATTTATTGTAAAATGTGTATTATTTATCAAAATAATAAGTATTTACTTCAGTCTTTGACAAATTATTTCTTTAAAGAAGTGTTTTAATAGAATTGAACAATAACACATAAATCCATTATTGTCAAAATTTGATATTAAAATAATATTAAATATATTAAATATTATATTATTATAATACTAAAAATTAGATTATTAATATAATTTTATATTATAAAATAATTATAAGGGTCAGTGCAAGAAGTTGGGTCTCACTTTTGGCCAAAAACTGGTAGTGTTTTTACTGTTTTTAAAATTTTTTGTCAATTGATGTCAAAATTTGAGGTATTTGGAGATTGAATATAAAAGAACTCTAGAAATAAAAAATTTAGTGTTCGGAATCTAGTTTTTGAATATGTAATTTATTTGTATACTCATATGATAGATTTTTGTTTTGGTATAGATCTTTAAAAACCACTTTTTCAAAATGCCTGTTTCAGGACCATACCACGCTCATGTACGGACACCATAATTTGACACAAATAAATAAATTTTCGCAAATCCTTTTAAAGGGAGTTACCTAATACACCTAAGATTAATGAAAATATTTTTTCTTAATTTTTTGTTGGATAAATTATTATTATTAATTATTAATTGGCTATAAAGGTAAATTTTAAAACCTCTCGTGTACGAACCACATAATTTGATCAAAATTTCACTTTTTTCAAATTTTTTTTTTAACATCAAAATAATTGTATGTAGTTTGATGACATAAATTAATTTAAGAAAGATTATAAAATAAAAAAGTTATTAAAGTTTTAGTGAATGTTACTTTTCAACATTTAGTAGATAGTTTTGATTAATAAATAATGAAAAAATAGAAAATAAACTAATAACACTATAAAATTTACATTTTTGAAATTAGAACAGTAAGACCTATAATGGGTTTTTGTCTCCTCAAAAAATTCAATGGGAATGACTATAAAAAAATTACGACAATGCCAGAAATTGTAGATTAAATGCCTTAGAAAAAAAAGGGATCATAAAGGCATGGCTTGGTGGGACCAAGCCTATGCCATGCCTTTCCCCAAGGCAAAACCCCATGCAAAAGTTAGGAGCCATACCAAATTTCTACTCATGTCTCAAGAATCGGGCACCCGATTTGTAATTCAAAAATCAAGTGCTTGATTGCTTGGAACCATTGTATCCGATTGTTTTTAAATCAGGTACCTGATTCTTTTTAAAATTGGATACCCGATTTATAAATGGGTATCGAATTTTTAAAGAATTGGGTGCTTGATTTTTAAGCAATCGGGTACTCGTTTCTAATGTACCCGTTGGGCCCCAAAAGCTATCCCACTGATCGAATTTCAATGATTGAAATGATTGAATAACAGTTTCGATCTGCAACAATGAATTTTTTCATACTTATTCTATTTTCTTGTCCTCTTATACAATTTGCAAGCTACTGATTCAAATTCAAAATTGGTGCAAACATGGGATCAAAACAATGAAGAAAGAAGAAAGCAAAAGTTCTGATAGATGAGGAGATTGCAGCAAATAAAGAGAATGAAGCACAACATCAACGAGAGAGAAGATAGAGAATTAGAGACTTGAACAATGTTTCAAAGGAGAAAGACATTGAGGATACCACAATGGATGAAGAGGTCACAGAAGAGAACCCAATACAAGAAAATTCAGGTGCACATTCTAATCATGCATTCAATACAGGTGTGTCTCCAAACCCTCAAATTTTCTCTCGTGATGAAATTGGTATTTTTTAGAAGTGGGTTATGATTTAAACAATTTAGATTTTCTTCATGAGAAGCAATTGTCAAATGATCGTGCACAAAACACTCCAATTGAAATGCCTGCTCCGAAAGAAATACCAAGAAAATTTGAAAATGATATTCAAATCCCAAATAACAGTGAAAATAGTAAAGTGTCTAAAAATAAAATTTGCATGAATGTAGACATAGAAACACCAACTATTGAACAAACATTTTAGGATAATAGTAAAGTGTTTGAACATAATTTTCATATTCCTAATGATGTATTAGATAATCTTGAGGGATTGGTTTCATGGAGACAAATTAGGACACATGCTAATAGATTGTATAGGCATTTTTTTTTATAATAATAAATTTGGGTTTCAATGTTAGCTAATGTTACAACTAATTAAAATGTCTAAAATGCGAAAAGTAATGAGAAGGTTGGGAATGTATGCAAAACCCAAGAATAAAAATGAGTCTTTAAAACAAGTTGTATCCACTGTTGCTAGTGCCTTTGATGTTATCGGAAAGAGAAGTCAGTCTAAAGATAAGAATGCAGCACGACGAGCAATAACAATAGATTTAGTTAACAAATCAACATCTGATAAAAGATTGATTAGCAACATAAGTGGATATCTTAATGTGAATTGTAAGACTTTAGAAAGAGCTGTAAAGAGAAGGGTTGACTTTGAATGTGATCCAGCAAATATTTTATGGACTTCTAGTGGTAGACTCCCGAGATGTGATATGAAACTTACTAGTGAAGTCAAAAGTTTGATTGAAATTTTTTGGCATGATAATACAAGAGTATCACCTAATTCAAGAGATGTTCTTAAATTGAGAATTGGGTAAAAAATATGTGATCCACATCCTAAACACCTTTTGGACATGACTCAAACTGAATTGTTTAAAAATTTTGTAGATGGTAAGGTATTAAATATTACCATTAGTCAAAGATCTTTTGAAAAGTGTAAACCATGGTATGTAAGGATTAACAAGGAGAGAATCACATGTTATTGTAAAACTCATATTCAATTTCGTTACCATTATGATGTATTTCGATCTATACTGGTACCATGCATAGTAAAGAAATGTTGCAAGAATGTGGTATAAAAATACCACCTCAAACTATAAAAGATTTCATATCAGGTTTGTTTTGTAAGCCACCTAATGATCAATACTTTCTTTTCAATGCATGTCTTTCTAGTACATGTGATATGTGCGACAATCTTTCTTTGTTAGATGAATGTTTGCATGAAAATGCTTTGACTACTTTTGGACAACAATCAGTTGAGGTAAAAAAATTCAAAACTATTGAATATCCATTGAAGGATGGGAAGATTGGAAGGTGTGATCTAGTTACAGATAAAGTTAGTTGTCATGCATTTATGGATGAGTTTAAGAGTGTTATCATACCAAAATATGTTAAACACTCTCAATATTCTAGATGGCTTGATGGAAAATTTCGCATATGTAAGAATACATTTCCAATTGGTACTATAATTTCAATTGTTGACTTTGTAGAGAACTACACGCTTGCACCACAAGAAGAGGTACAACCACAATATTACAATTCAGTGCAAGTAACAATTTATGTTCATATAGTTTATAGTCATGCACCTGATAGTACAGAGGAGGATCAAAAAATATTGAGAGAGTAGCATTTTTATTTAAGTGATAATAAACTCCATTCATCTGAGTTTGTCCAATATTGTTTCAAGGTCTTTTATGATAATTTAAAAGAGAGACAAATTCAAATGACACAACATTGGATATAGTCAGATAATTGTACAGGACAATTCAAGAATGCTAGAATGTTCTATTGGTTGAGTAGGACACATAGGAAAACTAACATCCAACATGTGTGGAGTTTTTTTGAGGCTGGACATGGTAAAGGAGAACATGATGGTGCTGGTGCATGCGTGACGAGAGCCCTTAGTAGAGAGCAATTAAAATTTGAGGAAAAAGCTAAATTCAAAAATGCACATGAGAATGTTGAATGGTGTAACTGATATTTATACACGAGATCAAGTCAGAACTCTACAATCAAACGTTTCTTCTACCTAGTTGAAGAAAATAATATCCCTTCAAGATATGATTGTGATACAATTAGTGGGTTAGCTAAATGGCATTCATTTAGGAGTTCAGATTCTAACACTTGGACTATATGGACTAGGGAGCTTGCTTGCTTTTGTCAATTTTGTTTTCCAGGTGAATGGGAAGAATGTGAGAATATAGAATGGGTTGAAGATTGGCAACAAAGATCATTAGCACCTACTAACATGCATTTTGAAGATGATATAGTAAATGAAGGCCAGAATGTTACTTTTGCATCAAAAGACTATGATCGTATTTCAGACCTCATAGAACCTGGTATGCACAATTTAATTAGATTTTTTTGTGATCTCATGCTTCAATTTATATAATTTTCATATGTACACTCATGTGATTAAAGTGTTTCTATAATTTATCTTATCTTGTAGGACATGTTTATGTTGTTATTGCACCTAGTAATAATGATGAACAGACTGAGTATTGGCCAGCTAGATGTGTGGAACCTAAGAAAAAATTGACATGTCATCAAGTAGATGATGATGGTTTTGAGTATCCAATCGAGTTTGTCGTTGTAGCTGGCACCTAGTTACGTAGATACCTAACAAGAAGAAATGGTTTGCCAGCATTTGAAGACTACCAAACTGAAAATAAGATTTTACACTATTCTCATTTGGTTGTGGCAACAAATATCAAATTAGAAAGACATAAAGGGAGACCTTCCAATAAGGTATTATGGACAATTTCAGTGGATGAGCACGAGACAATCATAGATGCATCGCAAAAGAGAGAGGATGTAGATGGTACAGTGGGATGACTACATTTAAATCAAACACATGTAAGTTTTTTCATTATTGTGTTATATATATATATATATATATATATATATATATATATATATATATATATATATATATATATATATATATATATATATATATATATATATATATATATATATATATATATATATATATATATATATATATATATATATATATATATATATGTACTTATATAATTTAATTACATGTATGTTTGTGTTGTCAATACAAATTTAGAGAACTTATATACCTCTTAGTCAGGTCTCAATTACAATTTATGCAAATTCAAATGTTAAAGTGGATCAAACATCAACATCTTGTGCAATTTCACATTGTAAGTACATACAAATTACACATATATTTACATAGTTCAGATACCTTGAATATTAATTTACATGTTTATTAACATGCGTGTTTTTGTTTTACATTTTTATTTATAGGACCTCATTCGAAGAGATGTGTTGAACGAATTTTATGTTTCAAATGAGTTCACTAAACTATAAATATATCATTGACATTGTCTTACATAAATTATGAAAATATATAACTATACAAACTAGTTCAAAAATGAGAGTTTACTTCTATTTGGAAGTTAAAGGTATGCACTTGATAAATTATAAATTGATTGTCAATTTAAGTAATGACCTACTATTTTGTTCCATTACTTTTACATTCAAGCATGTTTAAATTAATGTTTTTTTGAAGTTTCAAATTACTATTGATTGTAATATTAAAAAAAAGTCACTTGCACATGATAATTTAAAGATCATTACTCATTGTATTGATTATATGTTAGATCATTATTCATTGTATTCATTGTATTGATTATATCTTACATTACCAAAAAACACATTAAGATCACTTATGATACATTTTTAGGTACGTTATCCATACATGTGTGTCTTAAGGGGACATGGGAGTCCTAATAGGTCATTATATCTGTTATAAGTTATGATAGGTATACATATGTTTACTACCACATAATAGGTCTTATTAGGTGATAATGAGTCTTACATTACCAAACAACACATTAAGATCACTTATGATACATTGTTAGGTACGTTATCCATACATGTGTGTCTTAAGGGGACACATGAGTCCTAATAGGTAATGTTATGTCTGTTATAGGTTATGATAGGTATTCATATGTTTACTACCACATAATAGGTCTTATTAGGTGACAATGAGTCTTACATTACCAAACAACACATTATTTGATCACTTATGATACATTGTTAGGTACGTTATCAATACATTTTTTAATCTAGTAGGTCAATTTTATTTGTGTGAATCTCAATGCATAAATTTGATGTGATATTTATCCAATAATGCTCTATAGATAGTTAAAATTATAGTTCATCTTGCATATATACTTACAAAATGTGTCATATGTTCATGAACAAAATATGTCAGAATAAAGAAAATGGTTTGAATATAATTAAAACATGGTGAAACATAATAATATATACTACATACACAAGCATGATAAGAAGTCGTAAAAAAATAATACATGGTCTAACATACATCATAACATGATCCATGAAGTGAAAAAATACATGGTCTAACATACATTTTTAACTATCCTAACACAAAGTGTATACATCATAAATAATATACATAATAAAAAAACAATCTATAGGTGCCAAAAAGACCTAATCTATCTTATCGAATGTCCTCTTTACTCTACGTGAAGAGGACTCAGATGGATCATCATGTGCAATATGAGTCGTCTCGTCATGTCGGACACCCTGTGAGGTAGATGTATCACCTTGTGTAACATGAGGCACATCTCATCATGTACATGCTTAATTGAAATGGGTCTCAAAGCTTGCAAATAAATTAAATATTCACTACATAATAAAATAAATTATACCACATGAGATGGGTGTCCCTCAATAATGAGAGGAGGCACACTGTCAAAACTACCAAATGCAGCAATGGTGAGGTCCTATAATTTACAATACATACATTTTTAAAATTTGATTTTAGAGCATAATGAACTTTAAATTATGTACATAAATCACAATGCTGACCTCAAATGACGATGTAGATACCTCCATCTGGCTATGTCCTGTGCTCTTAGCAACACTCGTGGTGATGTAGTCCTAAAATATATGGATACGTAAACATTTAGTCAAAATTAAATATACATGAATAATTAAAAAGTACATAATTTGTACACTACATTTTTTATACACTATAAATTTAACATGTATATATAATATATATATCATACCTGAGTGGTATCCAATGTCATAGATGTGTCTACAGGTATGCTAGCACGATAATCATAAGATGGAGTCAAAAATAGACTATACCGAGGCTTGTATGGATGAGTATGATATGGCTCCTGTTCGTAAAATCAAAACACATAAAATATATATACATGTGAGTCAAAATTGTTCAGATTATAAGTTAATAATAATGTACATACATAAAAATAATACAAATTATTTGTCTTTAGTCAAAAGTTCATACCGCATGTATTTGAGGCTGTGCCTCAGTGGTAACTGGAGTAGGACTTGTACTAACATCAATCTGTGTAGATGCAGACAATCCCTACAAAATTAGATAAAAAGAACATATGAGCACATGTTATTAAATTTGAATTTGAATGTACATTTTTATAGTGTAATTCAAAGTGCATACCATATAAGGGACGCCAATGTCTGTAGGTCTCGAAAAAAGACTATACTACCTCCTAGGAGGAACAATATCATCCATCCTCTGTTATTTCAAAAGTACAAATTAATATAGTTAATACAATTACACATGTATGTAAAAAGTAAATAATTGTGTGTACTTTATATTTATATATTGAAATTAAAATTTTACCTACTGCTCTTGACTCT
This sequence comes from Cupressus sempervirens, assembly GCA_028749045.1. NCBI lineage: Eukaryota > Viridiplantae > Streptophyta > Pinopsida > Cupressales > Cupressaceae > Cupressus > Cupressus sempervirens. Next base: position 754,462,724 of record CM053789.1, on the reverse strand, counting down.
CTCTAGGCTCTCCCTGCTGCATGAGGTCAACAAATGATGACACATCTATCTCATCACTACCATCACCATGGGCAGTGTATACATCATCATCAAAATCTACACCCTCATCATAATGGTCATCGTGTGCTGCACCAAAATCGCTCTGGGAGCTTGTGCATATGCCTCCACAGCTAGTACAAACATGTCCAAGTGGAGGAGCATGTACCGCTTGTGTCCACTGCTGTACTAAATTGCCCAAAAGGGCACTCAAATGGGTAAAAGCAGATGAAACTGCTTGATGATGGTGAGGATCAGGCACAATAGGTGCATGAAGAGGTGCAAGGGGCTCAACTCGCTTGCGGTTTCTCGTTCTATCACTTAGCTTTGCCCCAGGCCTATCCTGAGGCATCCCTCTACCAACCCCTTGAAATGCTTTCATATCAAAATAATTGGGTTTCAAATCCAACTCAAACTCAACCCATAAATTCCTAAGGAAGTACATGGGCACCTCATGGTTAGCATGTGGTGGATGGTCAAATATCATCCACCACCACTCCCAAAAATGTGCCGCTATACGTGGATGTGTACACCACCTAATAGAAATGCAAGGCTTCTTATCACTAATTGCTTCACCCATCTTAGGGTTTACAAAATAATGTTGAAAATTCCCTTTACCTATATGCAAGTTATAAACCTCTCTATATGATAATTCGTTAGAGTAGAAGGCACACATGCTTTCCCTCCACGATCTAAATGAATCAATGTCTGAATCAAAATGATGGATGGAGTCAACCACACCTTACATGCTATCTCCAAGATGTAGTAGGTGAGGGGGGGTGCCTCTCATGTCGGATAGCCTCTATATCACACATGAGGTCATTGAGGTTACACCTCATGGTCTCGCGGAGCTCATCTGTAGTGGGTGCTGGAGGTGTGGGTGGAGGTGGAGGTGGAGGTGGAGGTGGAGGTGGAGGTGGAGGTGGAGATGGAGGGGGTGGAAGTAGGGGTATGGGAGGGGGAGGGGGTGGCGGTGGGTCCATCAAATATAATCTGCATATATGTTTAAACAACATAAAACATTTAAAACATGACAAAAAAACATCCCAACATAAAACATGACAAAATGACTATTTAATAAAATTTAAATATAAAATTTATCAACTAGATCTATATAAATGTGCATATCTTTATTAAAATCATATCAATTAAATAAATAAAGTTAAACACTTAAGTCAAATTAAACATTAAATACCAAATTTTTCAGTCTAATCATAAAATAATAGTCCAAAAAAAATATCTAGGTTAGTTCAAGGTTTCTTTTCTTAAAATAGGAGACACCAAGCTAATTTTGCTTTCATGTACACTTATTTTGTGACACTGGGGGATTGTATGAACTCATTATGGATTATACATGTTCATCTCAGGATGAAACAAAGTTAAGATTATGACAAGGTTATAGTTTACAATTTTGTTATGTTAACGATTTTCATGATGGCTAAGCTTAAGATTATTATAATGATTATGGTCCTTTAATGTTAGGGAACTTACCTAGGATTATGGTTTTAGTTAGAATTATATTTAGGTTTTGGATATTTATTATGGTCCTATTGTTTATAAGATATATAATAGATGGCATTAGGATGAGAGTTAAGGTTACAATTATCTAATGAAAGCTTAGAGATAGAATTACATGATTTGATTAAAAAATATTTATGATTCTAGTTTGAATCCTAACTATTATCCACTTTTTAATGCAAACTATAAGTGTAGATCATGTTAGGTAATGAACTAATACATGTGAACCCTATCCCTAACCATATAATAATCCTAATTCTAATCATAATCCATAATTCATTACCTTATGAAGCTTTGGTTATCCATTTTATCGCCAAAGTGATCCCTTGGTTATCCAAAAAATGTTCCTAATAGATTTATATAGAAGACTAAATTGATTTAAATAAAATGAGCAGGAAGAAGAGAAACTTACACCCAATATGAGGAGAGAATCTTTTAACATACTTGAATTCTACCAACCAAAGTGAGATAATTAGAGTTCTAGTCGTTGAGTTTTCCAAATATTTTCTTGTTGATATAAAGACACATTTCATTTATATGTTAGGGTTTACTACAAATGGAATCCCTAGGTACCTAACCACTTAATCATGAAATCTCCATCCAATACCATATTTACTACACAAGGTAGGGGACTCAATATTTAGCCCCAATAAGATAGATGTAGAGACATAAATCTTACTACCCGATACAAAGAAAAGAGGTCCAATTTGATCATTAAATGGCTCATGTTGCACTCTTGTAGCTTAAAAAGAATACAAATATTATCAAAAAACTATTTACGTTAGATAATTATTAATTATTTGGAGAGTAGATCCTCTAACTTTTAGAGACAACTGGTTATCTCTAAGGAGTTAATGTAATGAGTCAAGGTTCAACAATAAAAAATAAAGAGGATGCAAGAGGACACCCTTTCATAATTGATCTAGAGAGTCCTAAAAATTATGATCTAACCCCATTAATTTCTTTACTAAAACCCTGACACCAATCATAAGAGAGGAAACCATTTGACATAATATTGGATGGAGGGCTTGCAACATCATCATAGTGAAACTCTATTCCACCCTTTTGTAGACATTTTCATAATCAATTACTTGAGCATGCCTACACTCTATCCTAGAAATGTTTCCCAATCCAAAGCCTTCCAATAGGTTATCAAGTTCTCCAATATGCATAAATATCCTTAACAAAACACTTTTGTGTAGGGTTAATGATCTTGGGTAGGATATCTTCTAGTCTAGAGGCTAAGACCTTGGCAATAATTTTGTATGATATGTATTTAGGAGTGTCCTATCTCTAATTTTTAATGAGATTCTTATCTTCCCTTGTGGATCAATTTTATGAGCCCTCCATTGATTACTTGACCTATGGATTTTATGAGCCCTCTGTTGATCACTTGATCAATTTTATGAGCCCTCCATTGATTACTTGACATAGAGATTTCTCATTACTAATTTTTTGGATGGAGGAGCTGATTTATGATAGAAATGGGTTTATCACTTGGAATAATGCATCTTCATTCTAGGAATGATGGTTCTCATTTTATCCCTATCTTCTAAATCATTTTGAACTATCGTCGTCTTCTAACCAAAAAAATTGATAGTAAAATTAGGAAAAAGATCTTACTATATATATCACTAGGGGGTGGGTATTTCTTTTTATAGAATAAGCAATATTTTTTTATGTTGCCTTCCATTCTGCAAAGGAAATAAACATTTAGGCTACCCATACAAGAAAATAGGAAACAAATAGGGGAATCTCCAGTCTCCAAAAAAAACTTTTAGGCACTTCCAACCCAAGATAAATAGAAATTAGTCCACCCTAACATAATTATCTAGTTAGGGATTGGGCTGTTAGAGTGCTTCAATACCCTCCTAATTAGATATTACATGATTCCTAAAATCAAGCCTTAATAGGGATTGTAATTTATTAAACTTAAATAGTCACATGTCAAGATAATATTCATACATGTGTTAGTACATCATGGTTCTAGGACTATATAGTTAAGTAAATAATGAGCTTAGGAGTAAGGATTTAAATGGAATTAGGATTAAGATTTAAATGGGTTTGAGAGCTTTTAATATTAGAGTTTACCAGTTTGGGTTGGAGTTTAGCAATTAGGATAATAGGATTAGGACCTATAGTATGGTATGGGATAACATGTTTAAATAATTTAAGGATTTACTTAGAAATTCAAGATTATGTCCTTGACTTAGACCTTACGATTTTGAATTTTGTATATTACATGAATTTTTAGGATCTTGGGGTTCACTAAGTTTAATTTTACTAGGTCTAATTAGGGTTTATCATTTAGGATTAGGCTAATAATTAATTTAGACATTTGATTATTCACCTTAGTAGGGTTAGGCACACAAATTTACATCAAGTTCTAGATATCTACTTGAAATTAGAGTTAAAATTATTACATCTTAGGAGAACTCTAGAATTATATATAGGATTAGGTTTTGGATTTAAGATCATAGGATTTAAATTATCGTTGATAGATTTTAATATTAAAGAGCTTTCAAGTTTGGAGTAGGATTAGCCTATATCTAGTATTTAGGAATGTGGTTTAACATTAAGGACTGGGGCTTAATATCAAGAAATTAAAGTTATGGTTATGGTTATGATTAGGGAACTAGTTTAGATTATGGAACTAACTTAATATAGTTAGGACTAGGGTTCAAGTATTGAGAAGTTAATATTTAGGTTGATCTAGTTAGGATTCTAGTTTGAAATTCAGGTTAGAGCTTATCAATGCTTAGGGTTTAGAATATTAGCAATTTAAGGTTATGTTTGTAGGATTAAAGTCTAGTTTAAATATCATGGATAGTTATCAAATTTATTAAAAAATAATACATATGTTTCAATTTTAACATACATGTGTGTGTGTGTGTGTGTGTGTGTGTGTGTGTGTGTACATGTGTGGTTATTTAAAATTAATATATTTACTATAGACACTTGTTTACATAAAATCAATTATGCATAGTAATACACATTTACATACATTAACAATATTTAAATTTAAACATGTACATGTAGTATGTGAATACATTTAAAAAGAAACACACACACACACACACATGTTATACACATAAATATAAAATTAGTACTCAAGGTAAGATAGGAAAGTTATTTAATTATTTATATATTACCTGGTGTAGGTTTTAGCAAATTAAGATTAAGGTTAAGATGATAGTAAGGGTTATGATTAGAGTTAAATCCAATACAAATTGACATTATAGTTAATCCTAAATGATGCCCAGCCAAGGGATCCAAAGAACTAATCAAAAGTTTTACAAAGCAAGCAATAACATACATACAAGAATTTACATTTATAAAAAACATAAGAGATTGCATTCCTTAATGAGCACATTTAAATTTCATTTAAAAAAAATTATAAGTACACTAAAAGTAAAATAAATAACACATCCACATGAAAGAATATTAACTACTTCAGTTCAATCCATTTAAATAATTTATATATATATTTGTTCTGAATGCCACTTGGCAAATTAATTTGGAATGCACAATCATCCACTGTACATGTCATAGGGTATGAAAGGCTAAAAGAATATACATTTATAAAATAGTTTACATCATCCATTTTCGATCCATGAAACAAAGTACAATACAATTTAAGTAAAATCATTTTAAATACTAGAAGTTTTTTGTTTGGATCCCTTGGCAGGCTGTTATGTGATTAAGTACTTAGTTATATATGTTTAGGGTTTTATTTATATGGTTAGGTCGAGATTATAGTTTAAACAATGAATTTAGGTCAAGGTTATAGTTAAAACAAGGTCGAGGTTATATGGTTCTAGGTCAAGGTTATATTTATTTGTAAAATTACATGTTTAAACAATGAATTTACATCTAATCTAATCATTCAACATTGTAATAAATACATAAATTAAATACATTTCAAAACATCTAAAATAATAATTTTTTAAATAAACATTTACGAAACTATATTTTATAATCAACAAATACAAAAATTTAAACATCTACTCATTAACAATGTAAATTTGTACAATTTTATGTATATTAAAAATGAAAAAAATAATAAATTAACATATATATTAAATTGAAAATTGGAAAAAATAAAGTAAAATAGTATAAAACATATTAAAATACATAGTGTATCGAAAACTAGCAGCAAGGGAGTGGTCGGTAGGGCTGAAAATCGGGCTCCCTTATGCATCTCTAATCGGGCTCCCATTTTTGAGGTCATGAAAATGACCTCAAAAATGCCAAAAAAGAGTTTAAATAAAGTCTTACGAATCAGGTACCCGATTTATAAGAAATCGGGTACTCGATTTATAAGAAATCGGGTACTCGATTTTTAAAAAGTCGGGTGCCCGATATTTGAGCACCTCAGGCACCCGATCTACTTTTAAATATCGGACCTGATTTTTGAAATTTGGCTCGAGTGCCTGAAGCTTAATTTTAGAAACAGGTACCCGATTTTTAAAAAATCGGGTACCCATTTTTGAGAAGTACAACTTCCAGATCTGACTTTCGTAGAATTGTGACCCAACTTCTTGTGGTCACCCTAAACAAGAACTTATTTCAAAATGAATTTTGAACATTTAGAGTAATTTTAATAACTATATATATATATATATATATATATATATATATATATATATATATATATATATATATATAGACACACACACACACACACACACACACACATAACACAAAAATCAAAAGAATGGTGAAATGAAATAGAGTACATAGTGAATAAACAAACAATTGTCATATTAGAAAGATGAAGACTTTCGTATGAATCAAATAACTTTGTATTTATTTGTCTGTCCCACTCACTTTTAGTTAATGTCACCATAATTTTTTCTAACCTCCCCCCTATATCCAACCAAGGGCTTGATATTAACCATCTTCACCATGGATTTTGCAACTTGTTCAAAGAATATTTTCTCATTCTAATCACATGCACTTACAAATTCTCTAGTCAAATAATTTGGAGAGTCCTTTTGATTGACATAGAGATCTTCATTAGAAATCAACAGCCCCTTTAAGTTCTCCAAATTTTGGAATTTGTGATTGTATATTTAGCAGGCTACCAACATCTAAAGTTGACAAAATGTTTTCTTCTCCAAATCTTGTGAATTGTGATTTCTAACATGTTGAAGAATTGTACTCCATAATCATAGTTGGTTTGTCATAAAGTCTTTGCCTAAAGCTTGTGCATCTAGCATGACCAATGGTATGCCCACCTAGCAAAGAATTGATTAGACATGTTAAACCTCTCTTGAACCATCTTAGATTCAATGGAAGTACAAAAAAGTTAAAATTAAATGAGAATTATCTAGAAAGCATATAAAAGATAGTAGGTTCTAATGAGTAATGTTTAGTGTTGGCATTGTCATGTTGTGGTGATTAAGTTATGGTGGTGTTTTTCTTATTGTCTAGATTCAAACTTAATTGAAATGTTGTCATTAAATTTAAATAGAAATGAGCTCTCCCATTTCTAACTTCATTTATTCATGAGTTGAAAACAAGAAGAAAGAATAACATTCAACAAGGTAAATTCATAATCAATAATTCAATACATAAATGTGAAACCAAATCAAGTTGGTTGAGATCTTGGATTTTAAATTTAGTAATAAGATTATGGAGAGTCGAGTTTGGGATAGGGACATTTTGATTGAATCCACTCAAAATTACACTTCTTGAATTTATTAAAATGAGGAAAATAGCCCTGATTGGGAAACAATCTAAATACAAAAAGGGCAACAATCCAATGAGTGAACAATAGTTCATTGTGGACAATACTCCACTAAAATGAGCTAAGTAAAAGTATCAAAAATGCCTATGCAATTTCTTTAAGTACAACATTAGATTTCACTCATACCTCTTGTCAATCAACTTTGATATGAGCATTTGATCCAAATATTAGCTTCACACTACATCATCACTATCTCATATGCATACACATCTAAATTTGCAAATTAATTTGAACTCCCTTTTACAATTCTTAAACACTTATCAGGTCAGCTCAATATGAGACCTAATAAAAAATTAAATTACATCAATCAATTTGTAAGAATGATCTCTTTAATCCAAAAGGATCATATTATGAAGTCTGTGTATATATTTTTATAAATAAGTATTTTCATTCTATATATAAAACCAAACTGTTACTATTCTAACTAGATCTTATTATGGACTAAAGGAAACAAAAAAATAAAAAGATTAATGAGAGAAATTTTTTAACTTATTGAATGATGTTGGCTAACTATTATCAACATTTATTATGAATATTAGTATGTACAATACAAAATAAAAATATATACTACGAATATGAATTACATCTTTAATAATCCAACCATTATTACCATTCTTATTTACAATAATAGAAAAATAATGTAAAATAATATTTTATTAAAGAAGCATTTATTCATCATAATTATCTAATTATTCTAAAAAGATAAAATTATGATATACAATACGTATGCTACTTCATGATTATTTAATTTTATTTTTTATTCCAATATTTCCTCTTACATCTCTATATGGTGTGAATTTCTTCATGAAATTTAGTACAAAATTATTATTGTTTGTTATGCCAAAAAAAATTTAATTAATGTGAGATTCTAAATTTGGCCCTCAAGTGAGGCCAAAAATGAGGGACCTCATCCCAATACATTTTTTTCATAAATAACAAATTCATTCCATCCCTTGAACAAGATAGAATGTAGAGAAATCAAATGGGGTGATATAATAAACTATGAATATACCATAGTAGCTACAAATTGTAATTTTGTTCCGTGTGCAAAGTGGGAATAGTGATTAGTATTAAACATTAACTCAATCTTCTTCCCTTTTTTGAACCAAAATCCATTATCCTTAGGTGACCCTTCACCAAAAATCTCTTTTGATTTCTCTCAAAAATTTCATTTTCTCCTTGAAGATTTTTTTATCTGAGCTTGTTGATTTCTCTTCAATCATCTCATCGGAGAAAGGCTTGGGGGTAGTTTCTAAAGAAGACAATGTTCAAGCTCAAATCTTGATCATGCACCATCTCACCTGGATGAGTATTAATATCTTCTATAGTGTTAACTTTCCCCACCACGAGAGAGTCATATTAGTCCTTACATGTGGCTTGAGTATTACATGGGTGCTCCTTCCAAAATCAATGTCCATGTGATTGTTTTTGGGTCAATATCCAATATACTATCATTCTAGCAAGAATATTCTTTCTTCATTGAGTAATAGTGTAGGGAAACCTCTTTTCACCAAGATTTACAGTTGCACTATTGCAAATTGAACACTAAGCTATCAAATGACCTATAAAAAATCACCTACAACAACAAAGGGGTAAAATCTCATAGTATAACAAATATATTAAAGCATGTTTGCAGTCTTCAATGAGATTCTTGCTAATGGAAGTTTAGTTATATCAAACTCAATTAAGATACAAGGGTAAGTGGTATAATAATAGTTTAAAGAACCTTAATCCACCCTAAGAATCTTCCCCATTGAACTCCCCATGGCTTTGACACATGACTCAAACTATAGTTGTAAAAGAAGACTCAACAACCTTATGTGGATTGGATAAGTGTCGAATGGCCTACTAATGGGATTAAAGGAGGATATTAAGTATCAACAAATTTTGTTCACATCTAATTATTGTCATAAAGTATTGTGATTTTGTCTAGCGTATTGTTGAAAACCGCCACAAATGGTCCCCTTGTACGAGGATAATTTGAATATTATCCATTAAGTTAAAACATTGGGTGTCTTCTATCTATTTATGCAACTTGGAGGGTTCTGCTAGAATAGTACAAAAAAGCTTTCTTCCTCACCCCACGTTAAATCTAAAGTCATATTGTCCAAAGCCTACCACCGGAAAGGTGCATAAAAATTCTCTCATAAACTCTAGCTCAATTACAATCATGTAGATACTCTACTTAAGCACAAAATTTAGCAAATTTTTTTTGTAAATATATGGATAATACATGACCATTTGAAATTTCTATAATCATCTAAAATCTAATATTAATGATAATAAAACTATTAAATTTGTTTTAGTTGTTAAAATGATCAAGCATTTAATGAAAATATTTACAAATAAATAATAACAAATGAAAAAACATATATACCTATCAATTCTTTAAATCATTCTATATAAATAAACAACAACTCAAATATTTTTAAACAAATAAATAAAATTTCAAATATATCAACCAGTACTTCTATTAGAAAACTATCACTGATTTTTAAATTCTATTATTCTATAAACTCTTTAAGTTAAGAGATAATTAAATAGTATTGGTCACAAACTTAATAAATAAGAATTGCTTATTTGCCATTTATGTAAACCTAGATACTAAACACAGAACGAGGCAGCGAAAAGTATATTCTTATAACAGGACAAACACCCTCGTATATACGTGGCCAATACATACACAATATTGTAAATACTTCTGCAACAAGTGCACTCTCCAGACTTACACAATATTGTAAATACGTGTCCATTTGCTGTCCATTTGAGATGGGTATAAATCTGCACATAATCTCAACTAATTAGTAGGAGCTTCTCCACCTGCACTTCCTATTTCCCTGTAAACCAAACCCATGATTTCTCTACCATTGTTTACAATATTTTCATCACTCATGTGCATCACATTCTCATTAGTCACTGAGATTCATACCATTTTTGTTGGATATTTTGGAACTGAATAAGAAAACATTCTTTACAAGAATGAGACCTATGTTTACGAACTCTTTTAGTTCTATATTCAATATAGTGCACGAACTCTTTCATAAGAGAGAATTTAACATGTTTGGTAACAGACTTTTTCAATAAGAATTATTTTAATTTTTTCCAGTTGTATATACCCCTACCACAAAAGAAAAGAAAAATGTGATACTAATGACAAAGAAGGCAACGAAGGATATATTCTTTAAGCAAGGTAAACAGTGCAACATAAAACAACATTTTATTAGATAAGTGTATGAATCTCATCAGTTCAGTGACATTTTTAAAAATAATGGAGAGGCATTGTTCAAGTTGTTTTTGGTGTTTAAAAGAAATAAGAAGAAGAAGAAGAAGGGCTTTGAGAAGAAGTAACAGATACTAAATACTCACCCCAACTCTTCTCCATATTTGATAAAAATAAGTCTGCAAGCAAATCTGTGTTCCACTTTGTCTCCAATCCAGCATTAAAGTCTGCTACAAATCCACTTTTGAGACTTTCACAATATTGTAAATACTTTGCCAATAGCTGCCCATTTGAATAATCAGCAACATTACCATTCTTAGATGTTTGAGATGGGGATAAACCTGCACTTACCCTCAAATATTCGGCCATGGTAAACCAAACACGACCCATTCTTTGTAAATCAAGCCCATGATTTCTCCTTCCAAATCTCCAACATAATCTGCAATATATTCATCACTGATATGAATAACATTCTTCTCACTCACTGCAATTTTTGTGTAATTGTCTATAGACAATACTATTTGACTAACTTTATTTCTTCGGTATTTTGCATTTGAGTAGAGAACATTCTGCACAAAGTCTCTGGCCTCTTTTACAAGAATGAGAGCTTTGTCCTCTCCTATGAAGGACTCAAACAGCTTTCCTCCTGCCCTTGTTTTTGCAGTGTTAATGATGATTACGTCCACTGCTTTTGCAGCACTTTTGTAGTCTGCCCGCATTGCTAGAATGGCTATGGCTAAAAATAGAAGAGTTCGCTTCCATATTGATTTGGAGGATTCCATCTTCATCTTCATGTTGGTGGGTTTTTCATGGCCTCCTGTGAAAGCTTGCATTGAATCCATAAATACACTTTTTTGGCTTTTGGGTTGATTTCTGGAAGCTCTCCTTTGCAGGTTCTGGAAAAAGAACAAATAAATTGGAAGGTGTCTGACACCGCTTTATAACATCTGGCATCTACCATGTGGTTGGATAGAGCCATTTGATTGGGGAGTCTAATATCTGATCCCACAATGAATGATCAAAATTTAATTCTCTTTCTATGTTCAAAATTTAAAATCAATATAAGATGAAAAATATATATATTTATATTATTATGATAGTAAAAATTAAATTATTAATATAATTTTATATTTAAAATTAATCAGTCATTTATTTCATTTATTAATTGTACAGTTTATTAAATAATTATAAATAAACAAGAATTTATTGAATTTATTTCAAATGAAATCATTGAACATTTTAAAGTAAACTTTGAATAATAACATTTTATAAAACTAAAAAAATCAGAAGAAGAATAAAATAGAGTACATAGTGAATAAATAAACAAACAATTGTCATTTTAGAAAATATGGATTCTTCAAAACATCCAAGGAAGTGATATTAACCAAATAACTATATTGACCAAATAACTTTGACTTTATTTGTCTGCCCAACCTTATTTTTAGTTGATGCTACCACATTTCTTTCTAACCTCTACTCTATATCCAACTAAGGGCTTGATGTTGCCCATCTTCACCATAGATTTTGCAAATTGCTCAAAGAACATCTTCTCATTCTTAGTATATGCACTCACAATTGCTCTAGCTAGATAATTTGGAGAGTCCATTTGATTTGCATAGAGCTCCTCATCAGAGGTCAATAGCCCCTTGAAGTTTTCCAAGTTTTGGAAGTAGTGACTGTCAAATTTAGTAGAGCTACCAACATCTAAGGTTGACAAGATATTGTCTCCTTCAGATCTTGGGCATTGTGATTTCAAATCTGTTGAATAACTTTACTTCATTATCAAATTTGGTTTCCCATAAAGCATTTGCCTAAAGCTTGTGCATCTAGAGGGACCAATGGTGTGCCCACCAGCCCAAGAATGTATCAGACATATTGTTAAACCTCTCTTGATTCATTTCAAATTCAATGGAGATACATAAGAGTTAATTAAATAAGGATTGTCTAGAAAATATATAAAAAGTAGGAGAATCTAGTGAGTCACATGCTCTTTCTACTTATAGAAGCATGGTACAAGCTGCTCCAGTTTACTTTCTCAAGGAGTTTGATGCTCTTTCTTGACAATTCCTTTGGAGTAGTAATTTGCATAGCACTACATGGAGTTTGATTAGCTAGGAGACTGTATGCCTAAAAAGGAGGCTGATCTTGGTCTTCGATCAGCTCTCTTGGGTAGTCAAGCATTGGTTGCTAAGCATTATTGGTGATGGTGCTTTGGACAACATCAACTTTGGGCTTGTATTATCACCCATAAATATTTTCATGGTGCCGATCCTTGCTCTATTTTTGCACTTCCTCTTGAAAGTCGTCGCTTAATGGTCTAGCATGCTCTAAAGACTGGTGTTGTGTTAGTCAAGAGATATGTAATTAAGGCTCTAAGGCTTTGTTTTGGTGTGATGCTTAGGATGGATTCCCATCCATATTATCCATGTACCCTCTTCTTCAGACTCTTTGTGATTCTTTTCACGCTGGTGGAGGGGATAAGGTGGCTCATTACAAGACTCAGTATCAATTGGGACTTGTTTATGGTTATAGATGGAACCACTCTTCTAATTGGCCTCCTATAGGCAGAAACATGGATCATCTGGAGCTTTCTCAGATTCTAGCCTCTAGGGAGTGTTCCTCTTTGCTAGGTCCCAATGTTTTGGCTTGGGAAGGTACCTTGTCTAGTAAATATCATGTCTTTGTTGGGTACCAAGAGATAACTAGAAAATTATTTGGAGATGCTGGGGTCCCTTGGTGGAAAGAAAGTTTGCAATAAAGTTTCTTGGTCCAAGTGTAATATTTTCATGTAGCTAGTGGCTCACAACCGTTGTCTTATGTGGGATAATCTTTGTAAACATGGATTTTAGGGCCCCTCTTATTGTGTTTCGTGTGGTAATGGGGAGGAGTCTATCTTCCATATGTTCTTCCGTTGCTCCTTTTCTGCTCATCTATGGAATCTTTGGTGGAGTGCTTAGGGTTGCTCTTGTAGGCATGCTTCCTCTTTGCCTAAGTTCTAGGCCCACTTGGGTGGTGCTCCCTCCAAGTCTTCTCCTTTCCATGCTTCTTGGATTGTTGGCACATCATTCATTCTCTCACATATCTTGCTAGACAAGAATCATCAAATCTTCCAAGATGTTCGACTTGGTGTCATGCATCTTTGGTGGAAGATCTCACACTCTCTTCAAGAAACTATTCAAGTGAAGTGTTTGCTAGATGGGGGTATGAATCTAGTTGATCTTGCTATACAGAATCGCCTCAACTTTCATCTTCTTGATGGAGTTGTAGCACAAAGGTATCAAAGAGTGACCCAGTAGCCTTGGCAGCAAAGGAAATCTTGGGTGAATCAAGATGGGCATTAGACTCCTCCTCCCCATGGAGTTCTAAAAATTAACACTGATAATTCTTCCTGGGGGAATCCAAGCCCTGCTAGTATTGGGAAAGTAGCTTGGTGTAGTTCTAGGGACATTAATTTTTTTCTTAGTTCATAAGGGTGATTACACTAACAATCTCATGGAGGCTTAGGCCATTTTATATGCTATAGAATAGTGTTGTTTGCGAGGATAGCACAAGATTATCTATGAGTCTCACTCCTAAGTGGTGGTGAACTTGCATTCCTCACAAGAGCTTGAGGATGTTAGTTGGTAGTTGGCCATTATTGTTAATCATATTATTCTCTTTTGTACCTCTCTTGAGTTCATTAGGTTTACTTACATTCCTCGTGAATGGAACAAAGCTGCTGATTGTTTAGCCAAATGTGTTTCTTGTTATCCTTTGGGCTAGAATATTATGGATAGGGGGCAACTTCCCTTTGAGATGGTGCAAGAATTTGTTGAACTTGTTGCTCAGGATAGAGCCCCTTGTTGAGCTCTCCTTGTTGTAATCCTTTTTGTCTTAAAAAAATTTTACTCATCTTTTTCCACTAATGAGTAACATTCAGTGTTGGTATTTTCATGTAATGATGATTAAGTTATGGTGATGCTGTTCTTATATCAAATTTGGTTTTTGGATTTGATTGTGTGTGTTTTTGAGCATCAACATTCTGGGTCACACTCAGTGATCTACCATTAGGGTCTATGATCCATCATCAAGTTTGAGCATCAACATTCTAGATTACACTCGGCGATCCATCATCAGGTTTCATAATCCATCATCACTTGTTACGGAGTGTGACCTAATGATGGATCATAGAATGTGATCCAAAATGTTGATGCTAAAAACCATACACAATCAACTCCAAAAACAAAATTCGATATTAGAAATGAATTCTACGAATCTGAAATTTATAGATAATGTTCTTGTCATTAAATCTTGTTTAAATACAGCTATCACTAAATTTAAATAGAAATAAGATATTCCATTTATACCCTTATTGATTCATTAATCAAAATTGAAAGGTCAATTCATAGTCCATAATTTAGTACCTAAAAGTGCAACCAAATCTAGCTGGTTGAGACCTTTGAGTTTAAATTTGGTAATAATGGTCTACAGAGTTGAGTTTGGAGCAGGAATATTTTGGTTGGCTGCACTCAAACTTGCACTTCTTGAATCCCTTCTTCCTAACACTACACTCCACTCTGGCCCTCCGCTCTGCTCTCTCCAGCATTGACAAACATCCCAACAAAGAAATGCACTATTAAATTCAGTGACATGCAACAGCAATAGAATCAATGGAATATTTGACAATGTAAGAGAAAGTGCATAACCAGAAGAATAGAGTCCCTTGCTGCACTGGATGGGAGGACAAGATTAAGCACAAAACGCAACCCCTGGGCGCTCTTTTTCCAACTCTGCTTTAATTTGATCCACGACATCAAACGCTCTGATGGAATTGTTATTGGACACTGCTGTCTTTTCTCCCTTGAATGGAGTGTTATCTAACAACACTGAACCATCACAACCCTGTCATGCACAAACATAATATTGAGAAGATATATTTGAATTTTGAAACACAACACTCAATTGGTACTATTTGTAAAGATAGGTCAAGCATATTTTTGGGGATATCTGAAAAAACAATCTTACATTTATGTTGTTTGTTAAAAGTTCAAAGTAACACACAATTTGGAATGGTAGGCTGTCAGTGGCTCCAACTGTTGCATCGTACTTATTCTATTAATGTTAAATCTTTCTGATTCTATTTCTTGACTTTCATTTTTTTTAAAAAGATTCTTTCAATTCCCTTTTTCTATCTTTATCAAAAACAAACAATTTATAATATCTAAAATTCTAAACCCTTAGCAATGTACACCAGTGATATTTCTATATAAATCAATGATTTTGATTGCAGTTCTTTATCCATGGGTGGTCTAAAATATTGATGGAAAATACAGTACACAATCAAATTCAAAAGTCATAATAAATAATAAATATAAAATTGTTACATATATTTGTACCTGAACAAAACATTCATGGAAATGAAGGCGAAGTAAAGAAGTAGCCATGCGAGCCTCTTTCTCAACAACCTTCTCTACCACGGAATTGACAATGGACAAGGCATTTGGACAAGAATGTTCCTAAAAACTTGGGCTTAAGCCATAGGGATGACCCACAGCAAAAACTGCCATTATAAGCATAAAATCACACAAATTCCTCCCAATTGTGCTGCTGATCATAAAAGTATTGTAATTCACCATTTTCAGCAGATGATGATGATAATGATGCTGAAATTATATTTTGTACAATGACCAACATGCCATTCAGTGTTTATAAATTTTATAGGCATTCTTCGTGAGTCTGGTTTGTGTTTAATGGATATGTTTCCATTCGATTCAACAACTCTTCCACTACACCGAAACATTATTCTCTGATTTGCACAGAGCGGCTCAAACTAATACTGGAATGTTTTGTCCTTTTCCTTGACAAAAAAATTCTTTAACTATCACGTACTCTTTATATATAAACAATGGTTTCTGTAAGTTGCCACAAAAAAATTTACTAAACACAAAATAAAGTCAATTTTTTTTTTTCCAGATTCATGAAAATGTAGTGATTTTTTTTCAATTTTTTTGTTGCTTCAGATTACAAACTATGCAGATAATGAAGATCAACTACTAAAATTTCAAACAAAATCCATGATGTTTGGATCTTTTGAAAATTGGTTAACTATACATTTTTGTAGGAGGATAGCCACATCCCTTCTAATCAAGATTAATGATGTCACATACACTTTGTACTCTTTCTGGTGGCCTTTTTGTATCCTCTATTGAGTGAAGAATAATCTTATCATTCCTACGTACCAATAATTTCTAGTTGTGTTTGAAATAATTGTTTTGCAATTTTTACAAAAAAAAAATAGAGCCACTATTGATCTCTATACAAATTCAATTTCAATCTATCATTAACTTTTAATGTAGCTGCAATCAATCAATTGTGTATAATTTAAAATAATAAAACTAATTTGTATTTTATATATAATTTATAAATATACTCATTTTATATTATTTTGTGGCATTAAAGTATTATGATAATTTGGTTTATTTTATTTCTTATATGTCTAGGTTTGTGATGTACTTGCAAATAAATTTATTTCTCATATTTTTTAAAAATAGATAATTATGATTGCATAAATAAAAATTTATCTACTTGTGCTTTAGATTCATCTCTATATTTTTTTATCATCAATCTTCAAGATCACACCTCTTGTCCCTTTATATTTCTCTCTTATGGCTCTTTAATATTGATGAAGGTGTTAAGTATATAAGTCTAGTTAGTGCTTAGATATTTTGATGATGTGTTGTATTGATGATAGGTTTGTCATTGATGATAACATATATGTTTGAATCCCAATAGACAGGGATCTTGTACACCACAGAGGTTTATTAAGTCAACAAGATTGGCACACAAGGGGTTAAGTTTTGCAAGCTTAGGATCATGTTCATAGTTTATTTTAGATGCTATAGCTATGTTTGCTTACATTTTTATTAAGTATTGGATGAGATACAATTCATTTGGTAAAGACTGGTAGCAAATTAGTATGCAAGAAATTATGTCATAGGTAGTTGTTGGTAGTTTGATTGTATCTTATCAACAAAGTGGAATCAAGGTGTCTGAGCTTAGATAGTGTTTTAAGTCATGTTCATGATGCTATGTTCAAGATAACATATCTTGGAGATTATTCTAGAGAGGTTGTGGAAATTAAATGTGCATATGCTTTACTAGCAATTAATTGTGCGAGTGAAACATGTTGATCCTTATTGGATAATGTGTTAATTATATTGTAACATGTGGAAAAATTATTGTATATGTCTTAGTGTGGTCATATGTAATTAATTGTATATTGGAAAAGCCTTAATAGGATGACCTAGTTAATCAATTGGATAGGGTATAAGGGAAAGATGTTTTCCTTGGATATGAGTGTGGTTGTTGTGAATGGTAATGTATTGTATGGTCAAAGGATGCAAATTTGATTAGAGTTGAACAAAGATGGAGTTGGGTGTTGGATTTGGGCTTCAAAGGAATTGTATTGGCAATTATGTTATAGTATTAGTCAATTCAACTTATTGGATTTGTTATCTTGAAGAGCTACTCTTCATTTTTTACTAAAGTCATTTGAATAGTAAGTGCAGTTGTCTTCCTACAAGCCTTTAACGTAGTTTGAACCTCCTAACAAGGGTTCAAGGTCTCCTAACGAGTATCTATCCTTTAATAGGGACTATTGTATAGTTAATTACAATGTACTTGACTCCTAACATAGTCACATCCTTTCACAAGGAACTTTATAATAGTACAATATCTTGTCGATTCCATCCCCACCAAGATTTTCTCCATGATCAAGGGCTTCCCTAGTTAATGAATCATTATGTCACTTTGCATGGTTTATCTTTTATTGTTCTTCATTGTGTTGGTTATTGAAGTTGCATATAAGTTTATTGTTGTCACAACAGATTCACCCCTTTGGGTGGACTTTACATTCTAATAAAAGGATCTTGCAATATAAAAATCCTTTAAATAAATTTAAAAACTTTATAGAAATAAATGAAAGTTAATATTAAAAATTATGTCTTATAAATATTTTTATCATATTTTGTAGTTCATTTTATCTCCTTTATAATTGTAGTGTTTTTGACCTCGTGGTAGGTTTTTTCTCTCTTCTAATATATTCATATCCTTTTCTAATGAATCTCAAACCTATTTATCTAATTACTCTCTCTCTCTCTCTCTCTCACACACACACACACACACACACACATTTTTAGATATCTGTTTTTTGTATGTAACTTGCATGCCAACTTTATTTAAGAACCACATTCAAATGTCACTAAATTCCCTTAGAATTTTATCAATAAAATGGTTCTCCTAGGGGGCTTGAGGGTGAGCTAGTCAACCCCTATTTGAAAGGTGATAATCTAGTCCATGGACCTTCCAACATCCCAAATTAGATGCAAATAGAATTAAGAAAAGATATTGCAAGATCCATATTGCATTTGGCTAACTTGATTTTAAAAGTTTATAAATTTGATATATATCGCCACTAACCCTTATCAATATAATATCTATCACCACTAACCCTTATCTCTACATATACATGAATCACATAAACATATACTGCAATGGTGTATTAGATCTAATCTATTGATCGCAATCATAAACATGAAAGTAAATGATCAACACATAACACAAATATTTGGTAACCTAGAAACCCTCCAAGGTGAGGGTAAAATTGGGATAGAGATGACACCCACAAATCTTCATTGCTATAGGAATAAAGTTCACCTATTACGACTAAAATTTTGATCACTTCTAAATGGTCTACCCTATGAGGGGTCTTCCCTATTAACAGTTATAAGACTTATTTAATATACCTTGATTAAATGATTTCAAACTTACACCAAAGTAAGCACGATGTTAAGATATTTACACCAGCCTATCAACACAACTCTGCTAAGATATTTAAACTAATTCACTTTGCTAAAAGATGTATTAGTACTTGGTCATTCAGTTGACACTCTAATCCTTGATTACAGATCTTGTCTTTCCAAATTTTGATCCTTTCATTGGTCTTATATAACTTTGTTTTGCACTTAACTACTCTTCTCGGTTGCTCTTCCTTGTTTCACCTCCAGACCTAGCTTCAAGCATCTAAACTTCACTTCTTGCACATACACTCTCATGATCATAAAACTAGGGTTTGGATCCTCCTCTTATAACTAGTTGGAGAAGGTTATAGATTAATATTAATGATCCATATTTCTCCATTGTTCTACTTAAATCTTCCATTTTTCTGATTGGTTAAACACCTTGCATAAGGATTAATGATCCATGCCAAAATGCGTAATCATCTCCTTAAATTACTCCTCAATCATAAAAAAATGCATTAAGTTTGCCAAATATGGTTTACCTTAGTGTTTCTGCAATTCCAAACAAATATGCTAATACTAGCTTGCTTGGCACGTGAACACTCTAACACTTGATCATGACTAATCTATATGTTGTCCCTCAACTTATGAATGCTTAGTACTCATTGTATAACTCAACATAAACTAACTTTTGTATAGCTTGACTTATACTATCTTTTATCGCACTCATCATACATAGGAGTACCTGGCACTCATAAACTTGCTTGGCAATAACAAGTGCTTAGCCTTAATTGAACTATGCACATGTCTAAATACATTGCTTAGACTTAGTAGGATGGCTTGGTCACAATGATGACTGACTAGCTCTTCTATGTAAATGACTAAGTGTTTAACATTAATAGACAACAAGTTGTAGGGATCAACAATCTCTCCCTTTGGAATTAATGGGAAAAACACTTTGTCATTACATTACATTACATCCAAACTGAAAACACTACTCTTCCTTAGACTATGACTTGGTGTTCATAAAGACTTTAATATGTTCAACATATATACATGTCTTCAAAAATGAGTATCCAATACAAAATTTTCAAGTAGTCATACCTTTAATATTCATCTTCATACATTATCCTTTAAGTTAGAACATGTTTTCCCTATATACATAAATACATTCCCCCTTGTTTTTATCACTTATGGTTGTTGGGGTGAAGGGGTCAAACCATATTTATCCAAAAATGGTTTGTGAGTATGTATAACCATGGCAAGTGCATTATCCCAACTTGTTCTAACATATTCCAAAACTAAAACTTTAATCTCTAGTTGAGCAGCTAGGTCAACTAGGCTTTATGTAGTAGTGATATGGGGATCTCAGTTTCTTATGTCCTTTGTAAATGGTAACTCTCTCTACATTGCCTACAAATGGGTTATCAATATGGACTAAATGGAAATCAATTTAGCTCTCATTCTACCATCTGTGGCTTGTAATTCAACCAATCCCCCTTGAGAAAAAATTAGTCTATTAAAATGGATAGAGCTTGAACTTGCGTCCATGCTCAAAGAATGTCTCATAGTCTTCAAATCTAACTACACTTTATCAATCCAATCCTGAATATCTTTTGTGAGTCTTGAGACATCAAATAATGTATACAACAATATTTGAATATTGTTCACTACTCATATATTATTTACAAGGTTAGAAAGTTCAACTTTCCTTATAGCTATTTCGGTTAATACTTTCTCCAAAACTTGCCTCTTAAACATTTTCTTATACTAGTGCAATAATTTCTCATTTGCATCTATATCCTCACTACTGATCTTCTCAACAATATGAACTAATTGGTCTATGATAGGAACTTTCTCATCAACATCCTTAATATCACATGCATCAACAAAAATATCTTTTATTTATTGAAGTAAATGTTTTTGTTGATATCCTCTTCTTAGCTCTTCCTTTCTCAACATTTTAGCCAAAAGTTCTTGCAATATTTGCATCTACTCATATGTTATGTTATCAATGTCATATTTTAGAAGCACTATAACCTCATCTGATGTTACAGGCCTGATAGGTGACATTTCTTTCTTCTTCAACAATTTCTTCCTTCGTGTACTACTACTGGACAATACTAGTTGAAGTGAGTGTGATGAACATCAACACTCTATCTTGTCTCTATTTTATTTTGCTACTAACCCTATACCATAGTCATTGCATCACTTGGTTTCTCTGTCTTTTTATTTCCCTCTATAAAAGATCTTGAGACTGGTGCTTGTATCTCACCAATAGTAGAATTATCTACTTGTGCATTCATCCCATCAATCTGACCATCTGTTATTTGATTTTCCTTTTGAGGATCTTCATTTTTCTTATCTTCAATTGCCAATTCACTATGTTCATTGGCATCTATGACTAAAGTCTTTTGTTTCATATGTTCCAATTCTTCATTGAAGTCAATAGTAATAATAGTTGTTTTAGTAATTGATATAGTTACATGTTACTTTGTTCCTTTCTCTCCAATCTTAGGATATTCCTTGATTTAGATAAGATGGATGTATCAAATAAAACATCTTTGATGAATTTAGGAGCTTGCTCCCCTTTCTCATTCTTAGTAGATACTATTTACTTTGTATTATTTGACACTAGAGTCACATTGTGCAATGTGTTGTCAGGGGTTTCATCCTCATTAGTGATTGACTTTGTCTATTTTTCCTTGCCTTGAGCCATCTTCTCCATAGTCTCAACTAATTGTCTTGCATCATTATATAGATCCTCTATATTGTCCAATTCAACTTTTTCATCTTCCTTTTCCTCTTCTACAATTGGTGTCAACAATCCAAAAGCTTTCTTCCACATAAACTTTCTCCCTTGAACTACTTCCTCAATTATGTTTCTCAAAAATTTATAGCTTCTTTTCGTCGGAAAAAAATTCTTTACAAAATCTCTTAGGGATGTAGACATATGAGTCTTCCCTAAATATGGCATTATTTGGGCTAGAGTTGTTTCCCTTATTTTTCTCTTAGTAGAAAATCCCCATTTTCATTTAGAACCCATTTTATTATACAATCTCTCTGGTAGTGATTTATGTAACTCAATGGGAGTATACTTAAAATTCATTGTCATATCCAAAATTGCTTGTTCAACTTTTTATTTATCTCCTTTATCTAAAGAATTATACTTTACATGCTCAAATCTAGAAAGACCTGCTGAACATCAAATATTTTCACATACCTTGTCTATATCCTAAGGAGGTTTCTTGGGTAAAATCTAGAATTTACTCAAAATATCAGATTTTTCCCTTTATCCTTCTTCATCATCTTATTCATCATGTTTTACAATGAGTTTTATCCTTAGCCTCTTCTTCTAGCCTTTCTCAATCTCCTTGGCCTTTGATTTCTTCTTCTTGGGAGATGTTCCCTTTACTGGCTTGGTGATCTTCATAGTTCCTTTCTTGGGCTCGACAACAACAAGAGATATTGCATGTGATCCATTTATTGCCTTTGATCCCTATCTTTATAGAGAAGGGTATTGTGAGCACTTTCTTCAAACTCCTTTTGACCTTAGGATCAACAATTACTATATTTTTGCCTTTTGGTGTCTGAGGCTCAGCAGCCACTAATTCCTTACCCTTAAATTCATCTTCTTCATCATCACTCTCGAAGTCTTCCTCTTTTCCTTATGTGATTTGAAATGATGCCTCTCCAAGTTTTCCTTATATAACTTCTATCATCTTATTTATTTTTATTTCCATCTTTGGAACCTTTGTCTACATCAACATCTTAATCTTTGCAATGTCATATGTGTGGAATAGCTGAATTCTTATCAATTTCTTATGACAATAATGTTGTTACTACTGCACATATGTCATCAACATTTAGTTCATAATGCATCGGTCTTAACCATGCAACCCTTGGTATAACATCTTGGGCATAGGTATAGTCGATATCAACCATGAAGCATATGTGATAATAATAATGATAAACAACCAACTTAGGGATTCCCATCATGTTCTTCATTTTTCTCTTAAATTCATCGATATACCCATCTAGAATTATTGAGCAAAAATTTCTCTTAATTATTCAATGTAACCATTGATCTTCTTGGTTATAGACCTAGTCTTATCCCACACAATATCTCCAATTGTTAGAATGAATTTTGTATAGAAAAGAACAGACACAATATAAGTGAGTCAAACTTACATGAGGTGTTCTTTTCTTTTCTGATGGCTCCCCAATTCTCAGCTAGTTGCATCAACTACAACTCAGCCAAATCATAACATGTGATCCTTCTTTATAATTTTATAATTCAAATCTACTACTACAAAAGGCATGCCATTCAATTAGCTCAACTGATAGAACTTGTGAGAAATCACCCAAACTACAAACTCAACAATAAGATCATCAATTGCATCAACTGACATCCCTTGGTCATTTTATTTTTCCTCGGTACATTCTTTAATCACATTTTTGGATTGAAATTGCATAGTCTTCACTCAGTCAAGGGTAGATATCCAATGACTTGGTAGACAAAGATCACACATGTTGAAATTTTGATATGTTCCTTTCACATTTTAAAATAATGAAGGGTTAAAGGAATATTTTACCAACTTTAAAGGTGAATATCATGATCATTTCCCTTATCTTAAAAAAAGTTCTTGAAGATGTGTATTTTAACAATTTTCTTGTAGCTAGTACTACAATAGGTTTCCCTAATAGTTCTCCTCTAATTTTATACTTTCTCTCACATGTTTAATATTTTGGTGGATGGTAGAATTACTACTACTTGAGATTGGAAACAATCTACTTGGGACTCCCTCAATTTTACATCCATATTGGAATTCTCTTACCCCAATGTGATCAAATTAGTCATCCCCTTGTGTAAATTCCTTGCCAACTAATTATGTGATGGACAGTAGAATTACTGCTACTTGAGTTTGGAAAAAATCCACTTGGAACTCCCTCATATTTGCATCCATCTCGGGACTCTCTTTCCCCAATGTGATTGAATTACTCTATATCATGTGCAAACTCCTTACCCATTACTTAATTAAAATGTATTCTGCTTTTTTGGTTTCACTCCTCTTTATTCTTGTTATCCTTTCCATTTTTCTTATGCTTCTTTTTATATTATCATATTTCTTTTGATTAAATCATTTATCTTTCTTGTTGTATTTAATGAAAAAATAAATGGTAGAATTAATGTTACTCAAGTAAAGAAATAATCTATCCAAGACTCCCTTGTGGTTCTCACCCATATTGGGACTCAATTGCCTTAGCATGGTCAAATTACTCTTTCCCCTATGCAAAATCCCTAGCCATGATGAACTTAAACATAAAGGAATTCTACTTGTAATGACCAATTCTACTAGGTGGCTTTAGAATGATCATAAAAAGAATATGAGAATTCTCTAGAAATCAAACCTTGATATAAGAAATCATGTTTAAGCCAACTTGTAAGTATCATTAGTAAACTCTATTAGTAATTCTAGATTACATCCATCATTTACTAATATTATTTGTTATTATATTAGACTCCTTGCAAAAGAATAGAAGATAAACATATTATTTGAGAGAGTAAGGTTCCTCTCTAATTTTCTTTCCCCTCCACCACAGGATACCCCCTCTTCCAACCTTGTGGATGAGATCTTGGATTCCATTCCTTCTTTGATTACCCAACAAGGTAATTTGATTCTTAAAGCCCCTTTTACTCTTTCTAAGATTCATGATGTAGTATTTTTTATGCTTGTTAATAAGGCACTAGGCCCTAATGGGTTCACTGCATTATATTTTCAAAAATATTGGGATGTAATTTGTTTTGAATTGCTTGAGGCTCTTGAAGAATCTAGGAAAAATGTCTCCATTTTGAAGAACTCTAATACCACCAATATTTCTCTCATCCCAAAGGTTAATGATCCCTATTCTTTTGTTGATTTCCATCCTATTTCTTTATGTAACACTATCTATAAGATTATCAAAAAGGCTATTTATTTGCATCTTAAGCCTATTATTCCAAACATTATATCAATGGAACAAGGGGGTTTTGTTCCTGGTCGAGAAACAACTGAAGGGGCTATAATAGCCCATGAGACCCTTCATTCCATCCAAGAACATAATATTTTAGCCTTTTTTGTCAAATTAGGTATCATGAAGGCTTACATTAAATTGAATTGGTCCTTCATCATTTTGGTTTTTCTTCTAGGTGGTGTAAATGGATTAAAGCTTGCATTTTAGGTGCACATTTTTCTATTCTCATTAATGGTGCACCAATAGGGTTCTTTGCCTCTTCCCAAGGAGTTTGTCAAGGTGACCCTCTTTCTCCATTCTTATTTATCATTATGGAAGAGGACCTCAATAGGCTTATTAACTCTTTTAAAATCAAAAAGGGATGTGGAAAGGTATCAATATTATAGGTACATCTTTGTCCATAACCCTTTTCTTTTTGCTGACAATACTTTACTTTTTGGATCATCTACATATCAAGAAGCATAGAGTATGAAGAAAGCCATTGACCTATATCTACACAAGTTTTAGGTCTATGTATCAATACAACTAAATATAAAATTTATGTTTTTAATACATCCCAATTGGTTTCTCAAAGAATAATCCATCTTCTTGGTTTTCCCCGTGATCATTTACCTTCTACTTATCTCAGTGTTCCCTTTTTTATGGGATTAAACAAACCCTCTTATTGGAAATCTGTGATTGATCATATCAATAGTAGAATTAGTGCTTGGAAGCTTTGTTGTTTATTCCTCTTGGGTAGAATTTTGCTTATCAATACTATTCTTTTTGCCATTCCTAACTATTACTTCTGCATTCTACAAGCACCCAAAAGTATCATCTCTCAAATTGAAACTTTAATCAGCAACTTTCTTTGGTTAGGTAATATGAATGGTCAGAAAAAAATATCGCTAATTTCTATTCATGTCATGTCAACCTCCCATAGAACAAGAGGTGTTAGGTTTCCCAACATCACCAATAGGAATAGGGCTTTTGGTGATAAACTTGTTTGGCAAATGTATGAAAAACTCTCTGCCAAATGGTGTCACCTTTTGCAAGAGAAATATTTAGATAACTTGGAACCTTCTAGAGTTCTTACTATGCTAGACCCCCCAAAGGGGTCCATCATTTGGGATTTCATGATGGCTTCTTGAGAAGTTATTACTTCATTCATATCATGAAAAGTGTATAATGGGAATAGTGTAAATTTTTGGTTTGATTCATGGAATGGTTTCCCCCATGCCACTATTGATTCTCTAAAGTACTTTTCAAACATAGTGATTCAAGCTTGGGGGACATCATTTTCTACTTATGTCTCAACTATTCATAGGTTCACAGGGCTAGTCATTTGGCAAGACCCCTCATCTCTTCCTATATCCCACAATTAGGCTGCTTCTTTCAAATAATTACTAGCTAAAAGGAATGTCTTTATGTCTAATGATCCAAATTGCTTCTTTTGCATTCCAGCTAAAGATGGTAAACACTCTATTAAACTAGGATACTTGGCTCTCGAACACTTTTGAATTCTATTGGGATAGCTAAGTTCTACCAAAAGCAGGATGCTTTTCATGGCTTGCATTAAAGAGTCAAATTTTAACTAGTGATTGTCTTCATAGATAGAATAGTTATGATCCCTTTAATAGTGTGCTTTGTCTACAAGATATAGAAAAAATAGATCACCTCCTCTTAAACTGCCTTTTTGCCTAAGATTGTTGGCATTTTGTCCTTGATAAGCTTAATATCCATATGCTATTACCTAATTTTCTATGGGATTTATTCCAAGCATGGCTAGTCTTATACTCTAAGTCAATATTTCCATGTCTTTGGAAGTGTGTGGGCCCTAAATCTGTAGCATGGGCAATTAGGTGGGAAAGAAACAAGAGAATTTTTAGACAAATGTCATCTCAAATACTCAATTTTTGGAAGGATTGGACAGATCAATTGTTGA
This sequence comes from Cupressus sempervirens, assembly GCA_028749045.1. Taxonomy (NCBI): domain Eukaryota; kingdom Viridiplantae; phylum Streptophyta; class Pinopsida; order Cupressales; family Cupressaceae; genus Cupressus; species Cupressus sempervirens. The sequence goes on along the minus strand of CM053789.1, from coordinate 754,435,482 downwards.
GCTTATTAATCCTTTAGTAAGTACACATAAAGGAAAATATGTTTTTTCTCCTTGGGATGGCTATGTTATTTAGTGGTGGAAGAGTTTACTTTTTCCTCATTTTCCTACTCCATTGTGTCCATCCAAGATTCCTCTTATTCGAGCATAAACCAATTGAATCCCTCCAAGTGAGGGTTATTTCAAACTCAATTTTGATGGGGCGTCTAGAGGAAATCCAGGCAAATTCTAATAACAAAATCATGTGATTGCAGCAAAATCATCTTCTTTCCTTCAGTGTACTAATAAAAAAGCTGAGGCCTTAGGCTTGCTTTTTAGTTTGGAACTTGCAAAATCACTTTATATATCTAAGCTACATGTTGAAGGGGATTCATCAATTATAATTAATGTGTGTATTAAACATCATGTATATAATTGGTCCATATAGTATATACTACATCAATTATGGTCTCTTCTTGATTCAATCTTTGAATGTTACATCATACATACTTATAGAAAAGGCAATCTTTTAGCTAATTGTTTAGCTAATTTGGGTACTAACGGGGTCTATATTAACTCTTCACTTTCCCCACTTAACCTCCTTGATCTCCCCAACTTGGTTAATATTATGACAAAAGACTATGTTTTGAAAAAGGCTAAGTCCTCCTCATATTTTATTTGATAGTAAATCGTGACTTCTCTATGATTTTGCATATATTTTATTTTATGGATCTCACTCATTCTTTTCAAATATTATATGTAGGTTAGGATCTTGGATTACACTTGCATCAGATGGTTTTCTAATATCATGGTCTTAATTGATGTTCTGGATGTAGATTAGTGATTGTAATCTTTGTGACATTTTTCACTGGGCTCTAGGTCTTGTCTTTGGCACCAATCAATGAATTGTATTCATATGAGTTTTGGTCTCTTTATAATTACTATATTATCGATCTGAGAATCTCTAGGACAACATTCATTAGTGTTGATAGATACTCTCTCTTGATGCAGTATTTCTTCTCCTACATTCCTTTTTTGTATCAGGCAATGACTGAAGTTTTTCATTTTTGGTTCTTTCTTTAGGAGCTTTTTTGAACCAATTATTATTAATATAAATATAATGTTTTGCCAAAAAAAAATTATGTATAGACTCAATACTATTTTCATAATTACATTTCGTAACAATATTATAAATTGTTATAATATCTAAGATCAATTATTTCCCTCTTGAATGACCATATTATTCACATAAATCATAATACTATTTAAATAACTATTCTTACAATATATATCTTTAATGTTTGAAGTTATATAAATTATCATCACATACATTGAAAAGTCATAATATCAATCTCTAAATATAAATGAAATAACTAGTGAGAGTAGGTCATGTCTTATATGTTGTCTTTTGAGATACCTTTCTAAACTTGGGCAATGTCACCAATCTCAAAATATATTCATAGATCATTCACATGGTGTCCATATGTTAGTGTATTGGCAAGTCCTTTGCGTATATGGAATATCACTTAAGTGGATTATGCTCATCGTGCCTTATTTTTATTAAGTTCATCCTCGCTTATGTAAAACCCATTTTTACCAATCAAACTCTATGCATGGACCACATCCACGTTGTCTAGTCAATTGGGACTCTTAAGTTTTTATTGCCATGTTGTACATGGCGCTTTCTTTTTTTTTTGGCATGGCCCTCTCACAATAGGTTTGTTGGACTAATTGCCAACATTTCCCTTTGGGATTCATGACATAGCTTAACTGCCTCCTATGTTCTATAACTCTAGTGTTTGTATCGGGCATTTATAGGTTGATCTTTTGATGCAACAACAACTCTAGCTTGTAACAAGATCTATGGTTCATGCACTTATCCTTCTTGTTTTATTTCCTTTGCAAGTTATTAGTCTTTTTTTATCAAATCTAAGACCACCATTTGAAAATTGTATATTCTCTTTCATGTCCATCTTCTATATGCTCCCCAAAAATACAATGATTTTTTCTCAAATTTTTTTATTGTTTTTTAGTATAGAACATATAGATCATGAAGAATAAATGCTAAAAATTTCAACAAAATCTGTTGTGTTTTTCATTTTTCTAATTTTGGTGAAAGGTGCATTTTTTCTAGAGGATAGTCATGTCCCTTGTTATTTGCTTTACTAGCATGGTGTAATCTATGTAGAAATCTTTGATGGGTGGAGCCAACAAGGCCCTTAGTTTCTTTAGTGTTTATTTCTACTTTTTTGATCCGATATGACTTATATATAAACTATGATGTGATTTTATTTTAATCTCCAGTGTGACTTTGTGTGTGTGTATGTGTGTGTATTCCTTTATTTTATTTTGCTTACCAACTATCCAGTCTGATTATTAGGTTGATAGATTTGGACTTGGTTATAATCCCATACAGAGATTTTGTGATACCCCTTTACTGTAATCTTTGCATTTTTGCAAAAGAATTGATGATCCAATTTTAATCATTCTAATAAAGAACAATATTAGAACAAATGCCCCTTAACTATAGTCTTGTAGAGGGGTAATTGAACATTACCAAGTAGAGACTCCTGCTTTCTTTTACCCATTTATACAACTTTCAAAGGCTCATTTGGAGCCCTTAAAGAGTACCTCTTCCTCACCCCACTTTCAATCTAAACTCCTCTTGCACATGCCTACCATCTAAAAGAAGAAACAAGAAACACAAAATTTCTCTCAAAAAGTCTAGCTCAATTACAATCATATAGCTATTATACATGAGAAAGATTTAGTGAAAATAAATTATTGTCAAATGCTATTGATATTACATGTTCATTTACATTGTTTCTAATTATCTTTACAAATAAATAAAGACAACTTTAATAACAAATGATAAAACATATGTACCTAATAATTCTTTAAATCTTTCTAATATGTCTACAACTCCAATATTTTTAACGTACAAATAATACTAACCAATACTTCTATCTAATTTTTAAATTCTTTGTACTAGATGAACTCTTTCTATTATTTAAGAAATAACTTAAAATTGTTGGTCACAAACTTAAAAAATAAGAATTACTTATTTTCCATTTATATAAATCTAGATACCCTAAAAGAAAAAGAATGTGATACTGAACACAAAGGAAGCAGCGAAAGGTATATTCTTTTAAGAGGATAAACACCATTGTATATACCTGGCCAGTCCTTCCACAATATTTTAAATACTTTTACATCAAATCGACTCTTAAGACTTATACACTAATTGTAAACCTGCTCTTAATCTCAACTACTCAGTGGGAGCTTCTCCACCTGCACCAAACACGTTCTATTCCTCTCTAAATAAAACCCATAATTTTTCCTTTCAAATCTGCAAGAGATTTGCAATATATTCATCACTGATATGAATAACATTCTCATCAGTTACAGTGAGATTTTTTGTATAATTATCTATAGACAATACTATTTCTCTAACCATTTTTCTTGTGTATTTTGAATGTGAATACTAAAGATTCTCCATGAAATCAGTGGCCCGTTTTACAAGAATGAGAACATTCAAACAACTTTCCTCAGCACTTTTGTAGTCTGCCCACATTGCAATGCCTGAGAATAGAATATCATGTTCATCTTCATGTTGGTGGGTTTTCCATGGCCTTCTGTGAAAGCTGGGATTGAATCCATAAATACACGTTTTGTCTTTTGGGTTGCTTTCTTGAAGCTCTCTACCGAAGATTCTAGGAGGAGTACAAATAAATTGGAAGTTGCCTGACACCACTTTAAAACATCTAACATCTACCGTGTGGTTAGATAGAGACATTTGATTCGAGAATATAAAATCTGACATCTACCGTGTGGTTAGATAGAGACATTTGATTCGAGAATATAAAATCTGATATAAAAGCTTTGATGTTAATTCTTTCTATTTATTTTTACACAAATTATTATAGTTCATTTTTATAATTTATTGTAGAATGTGGATTATTCATATTCATTTCAGTTTTTTACCTTTAAAGAAGTTGTTTCGTAAGATTGAACATAACAAAAAAATCCATTCTCATTTATCCTTCTATTAGCTATTAAATTTTAAATGAAAAAAGATAATTCATTTTAATATATTATAAATTGTCAAATTTTGATATTATTATAATATTTAAAGTATAAAATATTATATTATTATAATACTAAAAATTAGATTATTAATAGGCTACAACACAATATATAATAATAATTAATCTTGGCTTTGGGTTCAAAGCTACTTAATTAATCACAATATATAATAATAATTAATCTTTGTTTTGGCCAATCTAAAATTATTAGTACAATTTTATATTTAAAAGTATAAATTAAAGAATAAACCTCTCCCCTCTATCCAAGGGCTTACTATTACCCATCTCCATCATGGATTTTGCAAATTATCTAAAGAATATTTTCTCATTCTTAGCATATGCACTTACAAATTTTCTAGTCAACTAATTTGAAGATTCCTTTTGATTTGCATACAGCTCTTCATCAAAAATCAATAGCCCCTTGATGTTCTCCAAATTTTGGAAGTAGTGACTATCAAATCTAGTAGGGCTACAAACATCTAAGGTTGACAAGATGATCTCTCCTCTAGATCTTAGGTATTATGATTTCAATTCTATTGAATAAATCTACTCCATAATCAGAATTGGTTTTCCATAAAGTCTTTGGCTGAAGTTTGTGCATGTAGACTGACTAATGGTATGCCCACCTAGCCAATAATTTATTAGACTTGTAAAACCTCTCTTGAATCATCTCAGATTCAATGGAAACATATAAAAGTTAAAATTAAATGAGGATTGTCTTGGAAACTATAAAAGATAGTAAAATCTAATGATTAAAGTTTTGTATTGGCATTGTCATGTTATGATGATTAAGTTGTCATGGTTTTATTCTTATCATCTAGATTCAAATTTAATTCAAATGCTATCATTATATTTTAATAGAAATGAGACCTCCCATTTATAAATTCATTAATTCATTAGCCAAAAGTATAAAGAAAGAATAATATTCAATGAGATAAATTTATAGTCGATAATTTAGTACTTAAAAGTGCAACCAAATCAAACTAGTTGATACCTTGGACTTTAAATTTGGTAATAATAGTCTAGAGAATTGAGTTTGGTGGGGGGATCTTTCGATGGCTCCATTCAAACTTGCACTTCTTGAATCTATTAAAATGGGAGAAATAGCCATGATTGGACAATAATCTAAATACAACAACGGCAATAACCCATTGAGTGAACGATACTTCATTTTGGACAACAATTGACTAATATGAGCTAACTAAAAGTATCAACTATTCCAATGTAGATCCTTTGAAGTAAAACATTAGATTCAACTCATACCTCTTCTCTATCAACTATAATATTAGTTTTTAATCAAAATGTTATCTTCACACCACATCATCCCTCTCTCATCTGCACACACATCTAAATTCACAAATGAATTTGAACTCCTTCATACAACTTCAAACACTTATTAGGTCAGCTCAATACTAGAACTAATAAAAAAAATTACACCAACCAATGAAATTCTATTAATTTCTAAAACACATATAGAACATATCATAATATCGATTAATAAGTCATAATCTAATAGAAAATCATAATAATCTAAACAATAAGTTCCTTGACTAGGTCAACCAATAATGAAATCCCCTTTTATGTTCAACAAGAAGACTAACTTCTAAATCACCAATCCTAAAAATAGTTTGTAGAAAGATATTAAAGTGCATCTTCATGAAGTATGTTGAATCATGGATCAAAATTCTTTTCCACCAAAAATCCTTACACAAAATATTGAACCAATGTCTGAAACGGTTCTCTTTAAAGATTGTTAGTAAGTAGTCTTTAGAAAATCTTCTACAGTTCCTTTGAATCAACTTAGAAATGCATGTGATGGAAAATATGACATGTAATATCTTCACAAAAACTTTCTCTATACTAGTCATCAACATGATTACTATCTAATATATAGATTTGTTGACATCAATGACAAAACATTAAAGCCAAAAATAAACCAACAAAAATTTCAAATAAGAATCTCAACAATCTCAATTTCAACATATACTTATTTCTCTATACTTTTGTTTAATTTTTTTATTTTTAACTTGTATGAATGGTCTCTTTAATTCAAAAGGGTCCTATTACGAAGTATTTGCATATGTATATTCATTATTTTCATTCTATATAACAAACTAAATTGTCACTATTCTAACTAGATCTTATTATGGACTAAAGAAAATAAAAAATAATAATTAATAAGACAAATTTTCAAACTTATTGAATGATATTGCCTAACTATTAGGAATGTTTATTCTAAATATCACTATTTACAATTCAAAATAGAACATCTACTACAAATATAATTACATCTTCAATAATTTAGACTTTTTTACCATTGTTATTTATACTAATAAGAAGTTAATCTAGAAATTTTAATTTTATTTAAGAAACATTTATTTATTAGAAATATCTAATTCTTCAAAAAATACAAATTTGTGATATAAAATACATATGATATTTCATGCTTATTTCCTTTTATATTTGACTCCAATATTTCATCTTACTTCTCAATATGGTTCATAAAATTTATTAGGGTAGCATTGTTGCTTTTTATGCAAAAAAAATTATCAATTAATATGAGATTCTAAACCTGGCCCTTAGGTGAGGCTAAAAATGAGGGACCTAATTCCAACACAATTTTTTCATAAACAAAAAGCTCATTCCATGCCGTGAAAAAGATAGAGCATACAGAAATCAAAGGGAGTGTAATAAACTATGAATCTACCATAGTAGCTACACATTATAAAAAAATCCCATGTTTAAAGTGGGAATAGTGATAAGTATTAAATATTTATTCATTCTTCTTCTATTTTTTTGCACCAAAATCTATTATTCTTTGGTGACCCTTCACCAAAAATCATTTTTGGTTTCTTTGGAATCTTTCATTTTCTCCCTAAAGATAATTTTTTTGAGCTTGTTGATTTCTTCTCAACCACCTCATTAGACAAAAAATTCACTTGGGGGAAGGGGAGCTACATCCTAAAGAAGATCCAATTTCTAAGCTTAAATCTTGTTCATGCACCATCTCACTTGGATGAGCATTATCATCTTCTACAGTGTTAACTTTCCCCACCCTAAGAGAGTCATATGAGTCCTGAAGAGTGCTTGAGTACTATTACTTGGATGATCCTTTCAAAATCAATCTCCACATGCTTTTTTTTGGGTTAGCATCCAAGATACTACCATTCTAGCAAGAATCTTCTTTCTTCATTGAATGGTAGTGTTAAGAAGCCTCCTTTCACCAAGATTTATAGTTTTCACTATTGCACTTTGAACATTAAGCTATCAAATGACTTATAAAAAATCACCTACAACACAAAAGGTGTAGACTCTCATAGTATACCAAATATTTTAAAGCATGTTTTTAGTCTTCAATAAGATTCCAGCTGATAGATCTTTAGTTATATCCAACTCCACCAAGATACATGGGTAGCTCATATAATAATAATTTAAAGAACCTTAATCCACCCCAAAAATCTTCCCCATTGAGATTCCCCATGGCTTTGGAAAATGACTCAAACTATAGTAGTAAAGGGAAACTCAACAACCTTACCTTGATTGGATTAGTGTTGAATGATCTATTGATGGGATTAAAGGATAGAGGTTTTAGTATCAACAAATTTTGTTCACATCTAAGGATGGTCACAAAGTATTGTGTTTTTGTCTTGTATTTTGTTGAAAACTACTACAAATGATCCCCTTGTACAAGGATAATTTGAATATTACCCACTAAATTGAGACATTGGGTATCTTTTAAGGCCCATAAGAATTCTCTCATAAACTCTAGTTTAATTAAAATAATGTAGATATTGTATCTAAGCACAAAATTTAATGTAGTGTTTTTGTTTTCAAGTCCTATGAATATTAAATGTCCATTTACAATTTGTAATCATCTAAAATATAATATAATTGGTTATAAAGCTAGTGAATTTATTTTTACTTGTTAAAAAGATATATGTGTAATTAAAAAATTTACAAATAAATAGCAACAACTTTAATAACAAATGAAAAAAGATATGTACCTAAATTTTTTTTAAATCTTTCAACCCATGCATAAATAGACAACAACTCCAATATTTTCTAAGCTGAGAAATAAATTTTAAAATATATCAACCAATACTTCTATTACAAAACTATCACTGATTTTTTAATTCTATTATTCTATGAACTCTTTCATTTATTTAAGAGATAATTTAATATTTTTTGGTCAAAAACTTAATAAACAAGGACTGCATGTAGCTCTAGTCCCTACCCCTGCCTATAGCATGGTAGGTGGTAGTATTGTGACAAAGGAAATCCTTTTCAATTTTGAGAGACTCTATAGAACATCATTTTTATAAGTTTAAGCAATATCAGTTAGTTGGGTTATAGCTTCCTATTATGGTTTGGTTTTGTTATAGCATTGTGGAAAAGGCTAACATGAAAACAATGCTCATTATAATAAAGTCATATCTAGTTTGGCATGCATTTCAAAAAGGCGTTAAGTGCATCAAATTAGAATACTTGAACCAAAATATATAAAAAGTGAAGAAGGCTGAAGCAAAATAGTGGAGAAAGCTGAAGCAAAACATGAAAATAATGTTGATTATAGTGAACACATATGTGGTTCGACAAGCATTTCCAAGAGGTTGTTTGGTGCATCAAATTAAATGCTTGAAATAGAATCAACCAATAGTATTGCTGATTTTGATTATGATATTTGACAATCTATTATTAATCTAATATTCAAAACTACTAAAAATCACCTCTAGGACCAAAAGAAACCTAGCTAACACCAAAGATTTAATTTATCATGTTTGTCTAGTATGAAGTACCACTAAAGCTAACACAAAATTTTTAATTAATCATATTTGACCAGTATGGAGTGCGACTAAAGCTAACACCAAAGTTTTAATTAATCATATTTGATAGCTAACATAAAATATTTAACTAATAATGTTTGACCCTCATTCTAGTTGTTTTGCCTTGTCAAGGAAAATATCCTACACATTTCCTGTTGTCTACGTTTTGAGCATTCACATTCCCAATCAGTAGATTTCTTGAAAGAAAAGTATATTCATCATGCTTATCACCTCATTACAAATAACACCACAAATCTAATTAGAAACATTAAATTTCCATGGTCTACAATAATAAGTCATAATACTTCTAGATAAGGTTGTGTTAACTATTTAATATAGGTGAATGAATTATCAGCACAACTATACTCTTGTTTGGAGGTGTTGTGTCAAGAGAAATTCTTAGTTTAGTTAGCTTTGGATAGTTGTTCATCCATTTGTTATTATTTAGCAAGTAATTATTTTGTTAACTAATTAGTTAGGTTAGAGACAAATATTTGTTAATTAATTGACAACTTTTGGAAACAACTAGAAATCAACTTGGTTAGGATTGTTAAGTTGTTTTAATCTGAACCATCGATTGTAAATTGATCTTGGCCATTTGTTTCCCAATAGGAGTAGTATAAAAGGAGGTCAGGGGGGCATTTGGAAGAACAAGAAAGAAGTTTGGAGAAACATTTGTTGTGCTAGAAAATGAGTTTGTAAGTTTGTAGTGTTAGCAAATAGTCTTGCAGTGTTAGGAAGGGTGCAGTGTTAGTGTGGGAATAGTAGTGTGGAATATCAGTAAGAGAAATTAGGAGGTTTTTGGAGTTTTGCCAATGAGAGGCAAGGAATTTTGTATCTCTTGATTTTCTGAAGTTTAATATAATTCGTCATCTATAGAACTAGTTTTCCCTTAGGGGTTTTTCCAGGGACAATTTGTTCGAAAATATTGTGTTCATTGTGTTGCGCATTTCTTTCCGTATTTTTTTAAAGTGAAGTTGCAGTTGTGTTAATTTTTTATATTAGCTAGGAATTAGTTTCAAAAATTTAATAATCTTTTAAGATAGGAGATTAATAATCAGTGATTGCAATAGATAGTTTTCACATGGTATCAGAGCACTGTTAAGGGTAGAAGAGTTTTGCCCTAGGAAATAAAATTTGATGTCTTTAGATTTATTATTGCTTTAAACCCTTGAGATGGCTTTAGCTAGTTTGAGAGATCAAGATAGATTGGATGGTGCCTCGAATTTTGGTGTTTGGAAGGCTAGAATCTCTTTGTTGTTGAAAGAGAATGGTATCAAGGATCATGCTACCAGTGTTGTACCTATACCAATGGATGCAACACAGCTTGTAGCACATAAGAAGGATAATGCCAAGGTGAGGAGGATTATCCTTGATGGTTTCAAGGATCATATTGTTCCACATATCATAGAGCTAGATACACTGAAGAAGATGTGGGACACCATTCTGAATCTATACCAGAATGCTACCACCAATAGGAAGTTGATTCTTAGAGAGAAGCTAAAGAATACTTGGATGAACTAGGGAGAAGATGTCACAAGTTACCTCACTAGGCTCAAAATTGTCAAGGATGAGTTAGCAGATGTTGGAGATAGCCCTGGTGATGACGAGCTAGTGAGAATAGCCCTAAATGTGTTTACTAAACAATGGAGTGTCTTTGTTCAAGTTGTCAGTGGATGAGATACTTTACTAAGTTGGAATCGACTATGGACTAATTTCACTCAAGAGGAGTTTAGACTAAGTCTTGTCAATGGGGCCAACAAGAGTCAAAAAAATGAGGTGGAACAAGAGAACGTTGCCCTAGTGGGTAAAGGGAAAGCAAAGAAGGGATCTAGCAAAGGATCGGATTCACAAAGTGAGAAGAAGAAGAAGAAGGACCTTTCTAAGGTTAAGAGCTTTTGATGTCATGAGCTTGGCCACTATGTCAGTGATTTCCCAAAGAGGAAGAAGGGTAAGAAGTAGGTGGCAGTTTCAGCAAGTGCAAAAGAACTCTCCCATAGAATGGAAGATGAGTTTGCAGTCATAGCTTCTTTAGTTAGCTCAACCTCACAGTGTGTTTGGTATATAGATAGTGCGGCATCATTTCATATAACAAGAGTTAGAGAGTACTTCTCCAACTACAAGAAAGAGGACACCAACATTCAGATTTCTATGAGAAACTTGTCCAAACTCAACCCAGTTGAGAAAGGGACTATTCAGCTTCAGAGGGAGAATGGAAAGATAATTCCACTTCATGATGTGTTGTATGTGGTAGGCTTAGGTATGAATTTGATTTCTGTATCTAATAGGGGTATAATGTACCTTTTAGAGGGACAAATGTGTTGATTAAGCACAAGGATTGGAAATCACCCATAACCATTGGAGTTAGGAGTGGTCACCTTTATAGATTTCAGTTTGATACTCCTAAGGCACTCATGAGTAGTAGTAGTCCTAGAGATCTTGGAGAGCTATGGCATAGGAGGATGGGCCATATTCATCATGGAGCACTTAGATTGCTTCGTGACATGGTGACAAGTGTTCCAGAGGTGAGCACAAAGCATGATGATGTTTGTAAGAGATGTGTGTTGGGGAAGTTTGTGAAAGCATCTTTTCCCAAGAGTGACACCAGATCTAAGGGTGTTCTTGATCTAGTACATTTAGATGTTTGTGGATCGATGTTGATGAAATACCTTAGAGGATATGAGTACTATGTTACTTTTATTGATGATTTCTCTAGAAAGACCTAGATATACTTCTTGGAGACTAAGGATAAGGTTTTTGGTCGACTCCAAGATTTCAAAGCTCTTGTGGAGAATTCAACAGGAAAGAAGATAAAGGTTCTTCAGTCAGACAATGGAGGTGAGTATAAAGGAAATTTCTTCTAGGAGTTTTGTACCAGAGAAGGAATAAAGAGAGAATGGATTGTTCCTTACAATCCACAATAGAATGGAGTTGCCGAGAGGAAGAACCATTCTATATCAGAGGCAACAAGAGCTATGCTATATGACTAGGACATGCCCCGTTACTTATGGCTAGAGGTGTGTAATACAATAGTCTACATTCAGAATAGAGTTCCACACAAGGTGCTAGGGAAGATGTCACCAGAGGAGGCTTTCACAGGGAAGAAGCTAGATGTTTGTCACTTCAAGATATTTAGGAATTTGGCATATTGTCACATTCCTAGAGATGCCCATACAAAATTAGATCAGACTGCAGAGAGGGCTATTTTGTTGGGTATAGTGAGACCTCAAAGGCATATAGGATTTTCATTCTAGGGACTAAAAGAATTATTGTCAGACATGATGTCAAGTTCATGGAGGACAAGGCATTCAGGAGATCCAGAGATTTGCCAGCAGATGATTAGAGTGAGTAGCCAACAGAAGCTCCAAGATCGAGTCAAGGGCAACAACGCTCAAGTACAGTTACCAGTATGAGTGTAGACTCAGGTAGTGAAGATCCACAGAGTATGGAGCAATAGGTGTAATAGGAAATGCATCTAGAGGACTCAGAGGTTGACATTTCATCCTCTATAGTTGGCAACAAGAACCATGAGGTTTCATATACACAAAGGGATACTCAGGAGTTTCTAGGAGCTCCTAGGAAGAGTACTAGACAGTGAAGACAACTAGCCAAGTTCAACAACTATGCAACATTAGTTAGTCAATTGGTAGATAGTGAGCCTTCTAGCTATCAAGAGGCTATAGAGAATTAGGTATGGCGAGATGCTATGGCTGAGGAGTATTCCTCAATAATGTAGAATGATGTGTGGGAGGTTGTTCCTAGACCAACAGATAGAGCAATTGTTCGATCACGTTGGATCTAGAAGATAAAGCATAGTGCAGATGGTAGCATCGATAAATACAAGGTGAGGTTTGTGGCAAAGGGGTTCTCTCAGAAGGAGGGAATAAACTATGAGGAGACATTTTCTCTAATTGCCAGGTATACTTCTATATGAGCTATAATCTCACTTGCAACATAGATGGGATGGTAGATCCATCAAATGGATGTCAAGACAACATTCTTTAATGGTGAGTTGAAGGAGGAGGTATACATAGAACAACCAGAAGGCTTTGTAGCACACAACGAAGAGACCCACATGTGCAGATTGAAGAAAACATTGTACAAACTTAAGCAGGCTCCTAGAGTGTGGTATGAGTGCATTGATAAATAATTGCAAAAAATGGGCTTTGTGAAGAGTGAAGCAGATGCTAACCTCTACTACTTGATGGTTGGAAGTGAGATTCTCATTCTTGTTCTTTATGTGGATGATCTATTTCTTACAGGTTCACTAGGGCTCATAGTGGGTTGTAAGAGGAACCTTGTAGAAGAGTTCGAGATGAAGGATTTGAGACTTATGCACTACTTTCTAGGCATGGAAGCATGGTAGACAGATGGAGAGATTTTCCTTGGTCAAGAGAAATACTGCATTTAAATATTGAAGAAATTCGGGATGGAGGATTGCAAAGCCATGTCTTCACCCATGATCACAAATTGGAGGAAGGTAGATACATCCAAGGAGAAGGATGTAGATCCCACTTTATATAGATAGTTGATTGGTTTGCTTATGTATTTGGTCAACACTAGGTCAGATATAGCATTTGCAGTTAACTCTCTTAGTTAGTTCATGGTTGAACCAAAGAGAATGCATTGCATAGCGACCAAGCATGTATTGCATTACTTGAGTGGTATAGTTGAGTATGGGATTAGATATGTTCGAGGTGAAGGTATCAGGTTGATAGGCTATACTAACACAAATTGGGCAGGAAGTACAATGGACAAAGGGAGCACTTCAGGATGTTGTTTCAACAGAAAATAGAGGTCTGTGGCTCTGAGTTCAATAGAAGCAGAATACATAGTAGCTAGCATGGCGAAATGTGAAGCTATATGGCTTTGGAAGTTGTTAGTAGCTTTGATTGGTTAGAAGGTTGAGACTACTGTGATACATTGTGATAACCAGAGTTGCATTAAGTTGTCTGAGAATCCAATGTTTCATGATAGGTATAAACATATAGATATCAAATATCACTTCATAAGGGATTGTGTACAACGGGGAGTTGTTAAGCTACAGTACATACCTACAAAGGACCAGGTAGCAGAGATTCTGACTAAGGCATTGGGGAAGACAAAATTTATCTTCTTCAGAAATAAGTTAGGTGTCATGCAGAACAACTTCCTTGCTAAGAGGGAGTGTTAGTTTAGTTAGCTTTGGACAGTTGTTCATCCATTTGTTATTATTTAGCAAGTAATTATTTTGCTAACTAATTGGTTAGGTGAGAGACAAATATTTGTTAATTAATTGACCACTTTTGGAAACAACTAGAAACTATCTTGGTTAGGGTTGTTAAGTTGTTTTAATCTCAACCATTGATTGTAAATCGATCTTGGCCATTGGTTTCCCAATAGGAGTAGTATAAAAGAAGAACAAGAAAGAAGTTTGGAGAAACATTTGTAGTGCTAGCAAATGAGTTTGTAAGTTTGCAGTGTTAGCAAACAATCTTGCAGTGTTACCAAGGGCACAATAATAGTAGTGGGGAATATCGGCAGGAGAAATTAGAAGGTTGTTGGAGTTCTGCCAGTGAGAGGCAAGGAATTTTGTATCTCTTGATTTGCTGAAGTTTAATATAATTCCTCATTTGTAGAACTAGTTTTCCCTTAGGGGTTTTTCTACAGACAATTTGTTCGAAATTATTGTGTTCATTGTGTTGCACATTTCTTTCCATATTTTTTAAAGTGAAGTTGTAGTTGTGTTTTTTTCGATATTAGCTGGAAATTAGTTTCAGCAGTTTAATAATTTTTTAAGATAGGAGATTAATAATCAGTGACTAGTTTTCACAGAAATTATACCCTAATGAATTTTCCAAGTTTCTATTGCACTGAGTTGTGTTTCTTGTTACAGCGAAGGCATTTATTATAAAAATCTGGTTGACCATGGGATAGTTTGAACTATTTGGATATTTTGAGTGAAGCAACGAGTAGACAAGACTAGACAACTAGGTTAAATATGAGTTGTTGATTTCCCTCTTTATCGAACGCTATGACAAAAACCACCCACCTGAAGACAAATGAAAAAATGATGGGCAAGAGCTATGGAGGGGTAAATTAGCAATATTGGGGTATTCTTAAAAGCAAACCCTACAAGCAAAGTGGCATGTGATCTTCCTCCCTAAGAGGGGCATTCTTTAAACGTCAATATTGTTATATTTTTGCAAATATGCAAATATTGAACCCTAGAATAAGAGAAATTAATGAATCCATCACAAATTGTTCAAAATAAGTGTTTAGATCGTGTTTATTAAAAAGTATATTCAAAGAATGGATTTAAAAATTCAAATCAATGTTTTGATATGTACCAATTTGAAGAAAAAATAGTATCTGAATTGTATAGAAGGTCTGTGAGAAATATAGATTAAAAATTTCAACTACTCACAACTTAAAACTGCAACCCTAAACCTAAAACAAATTATACTCGGCACTTGAAAAAAAACTGCTCGGCACATGAAGGTGCCAAGTGCCAGTTTTTCTCAGCACAAGAAGGTGTCGAGTGCCAGATAGCTCGGCACTTGCTCAGTGCCGAGTGACAGGGAAGAGGTGTCGAGTGAGCTCGGCACAAGAAGAGCTCGGCACACAATAATTACTTGGCACCAATGGAAGCCGAGTGAGCTCAGCTCCCACTGAGAAAGAAGATGTCGATTGTTCTGTTTCAAACTTAGGAAATATAACTTAGGAAATATTTCAACGTGAATGCTTTCACCATTAAAACCAAAAAGCCAAAGCTTGAAGCTTTCAACCAAACTTGTTAAATCCAATGAATAGAAGATGAAGAACAATGGATTAAGTATGCTGCTTGCTTTCTATTCAACTAAGATTTAAACTATTACAAAATCTAGGAGCATTCGGCTTCAACCAGAAAAACCCTAAAATAACCCTAAACTGATTATGCTTTAGAAAATTTAAACTTGCAACTCTAATGGCTGCATACATGAATGCCTGGAGCAATCACTGCTTCAACAGGACGAATCAAACAATAAAAAACTTACAAGGTAATCAGCAATCAATCACATGCAACTGCAAGCACGAAACAAATAGACTTTCTTCTTCTTCCAACGACTGATCCGCTGATCTTCTCTGCTCTGTCTGCAACTTCTCTACTCTGCTTGATCTACTCTGAATTCTAAATGAATGAATGAATAACATTCCTTTTTGTCCCATTCCATTTTCCCTCTCAACGTTCAAATTCGAAATCTCACCTACTGAAATGAATGCCTGCCGTCCATGAATGAATGCGGTGACCTGATAGGGTAGATGGATGTGGGGCTCGAGGACAAATTGTAGGCGTTGACATTTATTTCCAACACTCCCCCTTTGTCCTGAGACCCACAAACAAGGATCACTATTGATCCAAATCAACTACACCAAGACTCTTTCTTAGGTGCACAAAAGTTCCAATGCCTAATGGCTTGGTAAAGATGTCTGCTAGTTGCTGCTTAGACTTGCAAAATTCCATCTTGATATCTCGATTCTCCACCAACTCTCTGATGAAGTGATATTTGATCTCTATATGCTTGCTTCTCCCATGGAAGACTGGATTCTTAAAAAATGCAATTGAAGAGATGTTGTCACAATAAATTGTGGTTCCATCTTCTTGCCTTTCATTCAAATCTGTCAAGATCCTCCTTAGCCAAATTTCTTGACATGCTGCTGCATTTTCTACAATGTATTCAGCCTCTACTATAGATTGAGCAACAATAGGTTTCTTCTTGGATGCCCATGAAATTGCACCCGATCCCATATGAAACATGTATCCGGAAGTGCTCTTCCTATCATCTAAACTTCCAGCCCAATCACTATCAGTATAGCCAACCAACCTGAAATCATCATTTGCAGTATATAAAATCTCAAATCCCTTGGCACCTTTTACATACCTTAGGATCCTTTTTCCCGATTGCCAATGGGAATCCCTCGGTGTTTCCATAAATCTGGAAATCAGACTTACTATATACATTAGGTCTGGCCGAGTTGCTGTCAAATACATTAGACTTCCAACCATACTCTTGTATAATGTTGGATCCACTCTGTTGCTAGAGTCTTCCTTGCTCAACTTCAGACCTACTGCTGTTGGTGTGGGGGCTGCCTTACTATTCTGCATTTTTAATCTCTCCAAGATTTGCACTGCATACTTTTCTTGAGAGATGAAAATGCCATCATGCATTTGTTTTACTTCTATGCCTAGAAAGTATTTCAAGAGACCTAGGTCTGTCATGTCAAATTCACTTTTCATGGCCTCTTTGAATTCACCAATTAAAGCCTTGTCATTTCTAGTAAAAATCAAATCATCTACATACAAGAAAACAATCAATACATTACCATCTGCTGCCTTGATGTAAAGAGTGGGCTCACCATTGCTTTTGCTAAAGCCATTGCTCATCAAATATGAGTCAATTCTACTATACCATGCCCGTGGAGCTTGCTTGAGCCCATAAAGAGCTCTCTTCAATCTATATAGTTTATTTTCTTCACTTGCAACTTCATAACCAGGTGGCTGCTCCACATATACTTCTTCTTTCAATACACCATTTAGGAAGGCAGACTTCACATCCATTTGAAATACCTTCCACTTGTGCTGAGCTGCAATTGCTATGACAATATGCACGGTTTCCATTCTTGCAACCGGGGCATAGGTCTCATCATAATCTCTTCCATACTACTGTTTGTAGCCCTTAACTACCAGCCTTGCCTTATGCCTATCAATGTTGCCTTCAAAATTGCATTTGGTCTTATAGACCCATTTCACTCCAATCACTTGCTTCTTGGGAGGCAATTCAGTGAGCTCCCATGTCTCATTCCTTTCTATAGCATCTATTTCCTCATCCATGCCATTACACCATTTCTTCTCCTTAATAGCTTCCTCAAAATATATTGGATCACTATGAGAAAATAATTCAAAATTGACACTCTCATCATAATCTTCATACCTTTCATCTTGGTATATCTCCCTAAGACTCTTGGTCTTTCTTGGTAACAGGGAGGAGAGTGTGGGATTAGAATCTTCATTGTTACTGCATTACCGACTAGCTCGGTCTTCACTGGTACTCAGCACTGACACTCGATCATGCCTAGAGGAGCTCAACACTATCTGAACCTGCTTGCCTTTTCTTCTATCTGCTCCTTCTTCTTGTTGTTCATCAACATCTTCTTCACTCATAATTGGCACTTTACTAGAAGTGCTCGGTAACTCATCAGTTGAACCATACCAAGACTGATTTTCAAGAAATTCCACATCTCTTGAAAGCATCATCTTGTTGTTCAATGGGTCATACAATCTGTATGCCTTTGATTCTGGGTTGTACCCTGTGAAAATCCATTTCACACCTTTTTCATCAAATTTTTGCCTTTACTCTTTAGGCACATGTGCATATGCAACACATTCAAACACCCTTAGGTGTTCAACTGTCCATCTTCTTCGTGACCAAGCTTCCATTGGAATTTTCTCACGGATTGCCTTTGTAGGACACCTATTAATTAGGTAAACTGTTGTTGCCATAGCCTCTCCCCAAAATTTAGTTGGGAGACCTTTCTCTTTCATCATGCTCCTTGCCATTTCAACAATGGTCCTGTTCTTTCTTTCAGCCACTCCATTTTGCTGTGGTGTATAGTTGGCTATGAGCTCTTTCTTAATGCCATGTTTCCTGCAAAAATTTACAAAAGAATTGGAGGTATACTCCCCTCCTCTATCTGATCTAAGGACCTTGATATAGTTTCCACATTCTCTTTTAGCCCGGGCTTTAAATTCTACAAATTTTTCAAATGCTTCAGGATTATTCTTTAAGAAATACACCCATGTCCTACGACTGAAATCATCAATGAATGTCATAAAATATGTACTCTTCCCAATGGAAGTAACTTGCATAGGACCGACTAGGTCAGTATGCACTAATTCTAATGGATATCTAGGCCTCCTAGAATTTCCAGAATTAAAGGGAAGCCTATGTTGCTTACCCAAAATACAAGCCTCACACTTGTCACAAGAATTTCCTACACGTGGCAAACCTTCTACCATTCTTTTATTTGACAATAAATTTAAACCAGCATAGCCAAGATGACCATACCTGAGGTGCCATAGCCGTGAGGGGTCTTCAATCACACTCCTTAGAGCTGATTGTGTGGGAGGTGTAGCACAAACTTGAGATGAGAAACATGTCTCTATCCTCAAGGGAAACATTCTGTTCTTGGTCATTTGAACTGCTGCAAGTAGGTTCTTGCTCCCATTCTTTTCTTGAATGACACACATGTCATTCTCCATCAACACTTTGTATCCATTTTGAATGAGCTGACCAATGCTTATCAAATTGTGCTTCATACCAGGGGTGAAATAAACATTTTGTATTTCCCTTTTCTCACCTTTCTTGGTGTGGACCATAATAGATCCTTTGCCCACAACTGGTAGGGTTCCATTATTACCCATCTTAATTTTTGATTTGAAACTCTTGTCAATAAATGAAAACAAGGTTTCATTACCACTCATGTGGTTGCTACATCCACTGTTGAGGTACCAAACCTCAAGGCTTCCTTCTTCACCAAGATTACACATGATGAAGGCAGTGTTTTCACTTCCCATATTCACATCAGCCACATTTGCTTGTCTTGACTGATCTTTTTGCTTCTTCCAGCATTCATTTGCATAATGCCCATATTTATGATAGTAGTAGCATTCTACATTACTCTTATTTGATTTGTAGTTTTTCTTACCTCCTCTTGAAGTATTTTGTGAGCTACTTGCTCTATCTGCTCTTCCCGAGCTTTCTGCTGCAGCATTTCTTTATCCTTTATTTCCTCGGCCTCTGCCTCTGGAGTTTCTGCCTAAACCATTTCTTCCTCTCCCCCTTCCTCTTGAATTTGACTAAGCCTTGAATGCTTGCTCTTGGGTAGAAGAAGATGTGGATCTATTGATCCTATACTCATGGGTTTGAAGAGAACCCATCAACTCATCCATTGTCAAAGTAGTGAGGTCTTTTGCCTCTTCTATTGTCATGACCAAATGGTCATATTTATGAGGTAAACTCCTCAAAATCTTTTCCATTATCCTCTGCTCTTGATAGTCTTCTCCATTTGATTTCAGTTGGTTAATCACATTGGAGGTCCTTGAACTGAAGTCTGCAACTGATTCATTCTCCTTCATCTGAAGGTTCTCAAACTCCCTCCTTATGTTTTGTAGCTTTACAGTACAAACTTTATCAGTCCCCCTGAAGTTCGTCTCAAGGATATCCCATGCTTCCTTTGCATAATTTTTTGCGGCAATCTTTGGAAATATAGTCTCTGTCATTGCTGCTTCAATAAGACTTAATGTCGTAGCATCTTTCCTCCTTGACTCTTTCAAATGAGTCTTCTGTGCATTTGTGAGGGCAGCATACTGAGTTGGATCAGTCACATCATTGAATCCATTTACCAAAAACTCTCACAAATCATTTGCAACCATAATGGTCTTCATCTTTTTTGCAAACGTATCATAATTCTGTCCATTAAATGATGGTGGTTGCTGCCATATCTTTCCTACATCTCCTGCCATGTCAAATATCCCAAGAAAAAAAAATGCCCTAACTCACTGTGGATGTGGGGCCTCAAAGCTTTGATACCATGTGAGAAATATAGATTAAAAATTTCAACTACTCACAACTTAAAATTGCAACCCTAAACCTAAAAAAAATTATACTCTGCACTTGAAAAAAAAATTGCTAGGCACATGAAGGTGCTGAGTGCCAGTTTTACTCGGCACAAGAAGGTGCCAAGTGCCAGATAGCTCGGCACTTGCTCGACACTTTCTCAGTGCCGAGTGACAGGAAAGAGGTGCCGAGTGAGCTCGGCACAAGAGGAGCTCAGCACACAATACTTACTCGGCACCAATGGAAGTTGAGTGAGCTCGGCTCCAACTGAGAAAGAAGATGCCGAGTGTTCTATTTCAAACTTGAGAAATATAACTTAGGAAATATTTCAACATGAATGTTTTCACCATTAAAACCAGAAAGCCAAAGCTTGAAGCTTTCAACCAAACTTTTTAAATCCAATGAATAGAAGATGAAGAACAATGGA
Organism: Cupressus sempervirens; assembly: GCA_028749045.1. Classification (NCBI taxonomy): domain Eukaryota; kingdom Viridiplantae; phylum Streptophyta; class Pinopsida; order Cupressales; family Cupressaceae; genus Cupressus; species Cupressus sempervirens. The sequence continues at coordinate 754,414,535 of CM053789.1, read as the reverse complement.
TTAAGTATGCTGCTTGCTTTCTATTCAACTAAGATTTAAACTATTACAAAATCTGGGAGCATTCGGCTTCAACCAGAAAAACCCTAAAATAACCCTAAACTGATTATGCTTCAGAAACTTTAAACCTGCAACTCTAATGGCTACATACATGAATGCCTGGAGCAATCACTGCTTCAACAGGACGAATCAAACAATAACAAACTTACAAGGTAACCAGAAATCAATCACGTGCAACTGCAAGAACGAAACAAACAGACTTTCTTCTTCTTCCAACGACTAATCTGCTGATCTTCTCTGCTCTGTCTACAACTTCTTTGCTCTGCTTGATCTGCTCTGAATTCTAAATGAATGAATGAATAAAATTCCTTTTTGTCCCATTCCATTTTCCCTCTCAACATTCAAATTCAAAATTTCACCTACCAAAATGAATGCTTGTCGTCCATGAATGCCTGCGGTGACCTGACAGGGTAGATGGGTGTGGGGCTCGAGGACAACCTACAAGCATTGACATTTATTTCCAACAAGGTCACCAGTCTGAAACCAAAAACCTGCAATTGTATAGTAATCAGAGCTATGAAGAACTTATCACACTCAGGTTTCATCCAGGTAATAACAAATTGGACCAAATTTAGCCTTCGATTCCCATCCAGCATGAACTCATTGTTAATAATTTGGTATGCTGCATCTTGAGGATTGGATTCAATTTGAACCTACAATAGGGTAAAAACAAAAACCAAATTGCCCACTCATCATACATCCATGGAATCCTAACCAGTTATGTTATTTGTGGGCAAATACTTATACTTTTTAAACTGGATAAACACCATTGTACATACGTGGCCAATACTTATACAATATTGTAAATACTTCTGCAACAAGTCCATTCTCCAGACTTAACACAATATCGTAAATACGTGGCCATTTGTTGTCCATTTGAGATGGGTTTAAATCTACACTTAATATCAACTACTCAGTAGGAGGTTCTCCACCTACACTTCCTATTTCTCTGTAAACCAAACCCATGATTTCTCCAACATTGTTCGCAATATTTTCATCACTCATGCATCACATACCATTTTTCTAAGGTATTTTGGGTTTGAATAAGAAAACACTCTTCCAGGGTATACTTTAAGAAACCCCTCCTTTAGAAAAGGTGTAAAAAATTGGCGAAAGGTGTAAAACACCTGACAAAAAAATTTATTTTTTGTGGCAAAAAAAACAGTTTACAAAGAAAAAATAATAATCTCCATTGGCGAATCATTCATAGTCTCTCAAACAATGTGTAAAATCTGGGTGAATTGTGTTATTTTAAAACCACAAAAAAATTATACATTGGCGAACAAAAAATAATAATCACATTAAAATTTTAAGTTTTTAGGCGAATCAATTCATTGTATTCAAGGTTAAAAAAAACATATGTGAAGTCGATGGCATCAGAGGTTTGCAAAGGGTTTCATCAGTTTGAACTTTTATGTTACGAAGTCGCGAAAAGGAAATTGCATCATCGAAAGTTTTATTCAGGCAGTTAGTCTGTTGGTTCCAAGACCACGAAATGTTAATTCAAGCAGTTTTTGCATGTTTGCAGCGGTTAAAGGGCAAGGACTTCCGCCAATCGCAAAAAGGGAGATCGCAAGGTCAGAGGTTTTATGCAGGCAGTTAGTCTGTTGGTTGCGAGATTGTGAAATGTTAATTCAGGTAGTTTTCTCATGTTCGCAGCGGTGAAAGGGGAAAGATATGTCATCCTACGAAGTCGTGATAGGTTAAGATGAAGCAGTGTTCGCCACTTTGCACCGGTTAGAAGGAAATGGGTTTTCACAACTGCGACAACGCGATGTGAAACGTGTTAAGTTCTGAAGTTGTGACAGAAGGGGAATCTCATTAGAAGAGGATATAAGGCTAATCGCAAGGTCGCAAGGATATACCAGTGTACCACCACTTGTGGAAGCTATCTCTGGAGTCTGAGTCGTGCCCGCGATGTGTCCTGTGTTGCCAGAAATTTGATGGAGTGCCAGCGGTATTTAGTGAATGTCTCATTGCTTGGGCGAATTTGGATTTATACACATTACAAATCAATACAATTACCAATTTACCACTCCAAACGAGCCGAATCCTCCACGACAAAATGAAAGAGTGTTGGCGAAATGAGCCGACTCCTCGACTTCCCATAACGTGAAACGAGCCGACTCCTCCACAGTAAAATGAAACTGGGATGGTGAATTCTCCCATACGGCATGAAACAAAAACTTGAAACCCGACGAACATTCCACGATAAGTGTTACTTGGTCGGCTGCGTGAAAGGCGATACCGCTAGGGAAAAACTCAAACGTAACATTTGCCTTGGCGATTACAATGCTAGGCAACCAGGTAAACCCAACAAAGTTTGGCAACCAGGAAACCATGGAAGGGCTCAGAAATCGCCAAAAATAACATTGGCAAAACGTCAAATTCGCCAAAATACGAAAATTCGCCACTATATTATACCCTGCACTCTTCATGAAGTCACTGGCCTATATTTTTACAAGAATGAGACGTATGTTCATGAACTCTTTTATTTATGTATTCAATATAGTGCATGAATTCTTTCATAAGAGAGAATTTAACATGTTTCGTCGCAGACTTTATACATAAGTATTATTTTATTTTGTCCACTTGTATATACCTCTACCACAAAAGAAAAGAAAAATGTGATGCTGATGACAAAGAAGGCAATGAAAGACACATTCTTTGAGCAAGGTAAACAATGCAACATAAAACAACATATTACTAGATAAATATATGAATCTCATCAGTTCAGTGATAATTATTACTATAATGGAAAGGTATTGATCACGTTGTTTTTGTCTTTAAAAGAAAGAAGAAGAAGAAGGGCTTTGAGAAGCAGTAACAGACACTAAAAACTCACCTGGATTCTCCTCCATTAATATCAATAACTCTGCAAGAAAATATGTGTTTCACTGTGCCTCCAATCTTGCATTAAATTTTGCTACAAATCCACCTCTGATACTTTCACAATATTGTAAATACTTTTCCATTTCTTGTCCATCAAAATAATCAGCAATATTACCATTGCTAGATGTTTGAGATGGGTATAAACCTGCACTTACCCTCAAATATTCGGCCATGCCATCCATTAAAGAAATTGGAGCTTCTCCACCTCCATCCCATAACCAAACACGTCCCATTTCTCTGTAAATCAAACCCATGATTTCTCCTTCCAAATCTCCAACATAATCTGCAATATATTCATCACTAATGTGAATAACATTCTCCTCACTCACTGCAATTTTTGTATGGTTGTCTATAGACAATACTATTTGACTAACTTTTTTTCTTGGGTATTTTGGATGTGAATAGAGAACATTCTGTATGAAATCACTGGCCTATTTAACAAGAATGAGAGCTTTCTCCTCTCCAATGAAGGACTCAAACAACTTTCCTCCTGCCCTTGTTTTTTCTGTGTTAATGATGACCACATCCACTGCTTTTGTAGCAGTTTTGTAGTCTGCCCACATTGCTAGAATTGCTATGGCTGAGAATAGAAGAGTTCACTTTCATATTGATTAGGAGGAAACTTGTTGGAAATAAATGTCAACGCCTACAGGTTGTCCTCGAGCCCCATGCCCATCTACCCTGTCAGGTCACCGCAGGCATTCATTTTGGTAGGTGAGTTTTTGAATTTGGAAATGAGAGGGAAAACCATTTTAGGTTAGAAGACAAAGGGAATGATTCATTCATTCCATTGAGAACAGATCAAGCAGATCAAAACAGAAGTTGCAGAGAAGAGCAGTGGAAGAAGATTAGCAGAACCAGTCGTCAGAGTGCAGAGAAAGAATCTTGTTTTATTTCATGCCTGCAGTTGCACGTCTTCTCTCTGATCATTCTGTAAGTTTATTGTTCATTAGATTCGACCTGTGAAGTAGTGATTGCTCTAGGCATTTTTGGTATGCAGCCATTAGAGCTGCAACTTTAAAGTTTGAAGTATTGAAGTCGTTTGAAGTTTTAGGGTAAATATAGGTTTTTTCTGTTTGAAGCTGAATGCTCCCAAATTTGTAATAGTTTAAATCTCAGTTGAATAGAAAGCAAGCAGCATACTTAATCCATTGTTCTTCATCTTCTATTCATTGGATTTAACAAGTTTGGTTGAAAGCTTCAAGCTTTGGCTTTCTGGTTTTAATGGTGAAAGCATTCACGTTGAAATATTTCCTAAGTTATATTTCTTAAGTTTGAAATAGAACACTCGGCATCTTCTTTCTCAGTTGGAGCCGAGCTCACTCGGCATCCAATTGTGCCGAGCAATTATTGTGTGCCGAGTTCTTCTTGTGCCGAGCTCACTCGGCACCTCTTGCCTGTCACTCGGCATCGAGCAAGTGCCGAGCTATCTGGCACTCCGCACCTTCATGTGTTGAGTAAAACTGGCACTCGACACCTTCATGTGCTGAGCAGTTTTTAAAGTGCCGATTATGAATTGTTTTTAGGTTAAGTTCTGAGTTTGATTTTTTATCTATATTTCTCACAAAACCATCTTCATTTTCATGTTGGTGTGTTTTTCATGGCCTCCCGTGAAAGCTTGGATTCAATCCATAGATACAGTTTTTGGCTTTTGGGTTGATTTCTTGAAGCTCTCTTTTGCAGGTTCTTGGGTGAAAATAAATTAGGTGTCTGACACCTCTTTAAAACATCTGACATCTACCATGTGGTTGGATAGAACCATTTCATTGGAGAGTCTAAAAGCTAATCCCACAATGAATGATCCATATCAAGTTTTAAAATGGAAAATAATAAAATGTGATGTTATAAGGTTTCGGGTAAAAGAATTTAATAACGGTTTGTTAATGCTTGTTATTCTTATTTTCAAGTTTTGAATTCTTAGATTCTTTTCAATTGAAGAGTTCTTAATATGTATATGTCTATTTTAAGTCCACGGGATGGTGTAGTTGGTTTAAACTGTGGATTTGTTCATAAATTAGACTTTGAGGTCTTGAATTTATTTAATGGGTCTGATAGGGGAACTTCTTGATTCATTTGTAAAAAGTAGTCACAAAAATGAATGTTAGACTACATGGCAGTGATAATTGAAATTAAAATAGAAAAATTCTAACAAATGATTGAAATATAGGCAAGAGTTTCCAACAGTAAATTGTGAGTTTCTTATGAAAGAGGTCTTAGGAGTTTGAATCAATAGAACATTAACATAAATTATAATTAATTTTAACAATAATAATAAATAAATAATAAATAATCTAAACTTCTACCATTACCTATTAAAAAATAAAGAAAAACAAAAGATTGAAATTATATACCATGTGATCTGATAGTAAACAGTAAAATTGATAGCCCTTATGAAGCTGCTTAAATTTACTATTATAATTATACAAGTATATAGTGGGCGTTTTCTGTGTCCATCGAACATGATAGATTAGGTTCGTTTTAAGTTTTTATTTGTCTATCCAACTATTAAAACATGTAATCTCTTGAAGATAATCACTCGGTATTCCATCAATCTTTCATTTTGCCCTGATCACCCCCTCTGTGTTATACAGGTGCCACTCATTAGAACTAGTCATTTTATTTTGACTCTACAGAATTGTACTAAAACTTACACTATGGATTTTAAGGCCAAAATCCCTCATATATGACATGGTATGACAGTAACATTTCAATAGAAATTAATCATGTTATATTATCCTAAATGTTGTTTTTGATGGGTACTACTAAAAGGATTCCCATTTATGTAGAAACATTAATAGGTCTTACCAAATTTAATCAATTTCAGTGGACAATCATTTCGCTTTTGAATGCACTATCATTGGTTGGAAGCCTGTATTCTCCTTCTTTATTTCATGAATCAAAGAGTAAAGTATACCAGTCTCTCTTTGAGATCAGCGTAGCCTAGCCTTTCTAAGCTCAATCTAAAACATTTCCTGCACGTGGATTTCCTTAGTTGTTTATATCTAAAAGTTTTGGAAGATATATGAGGACCTAGGTATTTATAAGTATATTGAAACAGTTATCTGTGCTTGAAAATTACAAGCAAAGCAGTACACGATGATTTTTCAGTTCTAGACTTTTTGAATTCATCTGGGATTATGTTAAAACTTCTACAATGATATTACCGAATACTAGAGGTTGGACACTGCATTACATTCAAGAATGTGGAAGTCAAGACTATTTATTTATTGTTATTTTTTGGGAACATCAATTATGCTAATGAGACATATTTAAAGTAATGTTAATTAAACTTTTAGTATTTGAAATTGCTTATTAGTATATATTTCAAATATCAAAATTAAGTGTATTTAGCTTAAAGCTATATTGAGATATAACTAATGCTTAGTTGTATGAGTAGAAATTTCAATAATGTTGTTCAAGTATCTAAGTTTTTCATTTAATATTAAGAAGGGATTAGTATGGAATGTTGAAATAGCTTTAGTAAATTAATTAGATTAACATTAACCATGTTTTGGGTATGTCATTATCATATATGATTGGGTAACTCTAGGGTTATATCTCATGTATAAAATAATGTGATAAAAAATATGGTTGTGGTTACTTACAAGAAAGTCTTTGGTTCGGTTAATGAGAAAAAGTAGGTTGTAAGGAGACTTGAAACAAAAGATATTATATTTAAGCCCCAAAATGAAATAGTGTTGGAAAAACTAGCAACATCACAACTAGAACCAAAAAAAACAAATAGACACAACCAGCACAACTGAGGACCAAGCTAAAAACCAACATAATGAAGAGCACATAGAGTCAAACCAACTCCTTCGCAAAATTCACCATCTACTCTTTAAAATCCATCATCCAGTAGAATCACCAATTTACAAGTCCAACACCAACATCTCACCAGCATCTTGATCCACTTTCCCAACAAGCCTATTGAGATAATCCATGAAGGCAAATATGATATATTGGCAACTATTAAGAATGCCCCTAATGGAAGTTTCCATTTTGACTATTTTCTCCTTAATTCCTCAATCTTCTTATCCATCCCTTCTAGACAATCCACATCTACCTTATTATGACATCTTACTAGAAAATTAATATATAGTTGGGTGCTTCTATAGTCAATGAGTGCTTTGTGGATCTACAATTGGATTTCTAATTTGAACCATATTGCCAATCTATATGCAAAGATTGTGCTTAGTTTTCCCATTTGAAATTGTTTGAACAAACACTTAATTGTAAAAACAATTGTGAACAATGTATCCAAAGAGCATATGCATTCATGATGCATTATAGGTTTCAACAAGTACATTTCCTTTGACTAATGGCATGAATGTATTTGTTTTGTCATTTCAGGTAATTCTATTTGTGTTTGGAAGTTTTTTTTCTTTTTACATGAGCATTATTTATTTACTATAATTTGAATGTTTCATGAAAGATTTTACTTAAGGTGTAAATTCACACAATATTCTTTCCTTCAATGTGCTCGAGTGACACAGAAGTCAAGAATTCTTGTCTAGGATGGTCTATCATATTCTACACAAAAAGTGTTCAATTTATATTTGACCTAGTGATCTATTTTAAATATATGTATACTCATGTTAGTCTAGTCGATAGCTTTTATACTATTTGTTATGTCGAATGTAGTTTTCAATTCTTGTGTGGTATATCTCTTACTTGATGTACTAATGTATTAGACAAGTTGGCCATAATCTCGTATTAGTTTGTTAGCTATTGTATTCCACCAATTGATCAAAACTGTTATTGATTGTGATGTAACATCTCTTATGAAAAGGAACAATATGTTATTGATTTAATTAATTTGCATACCTATTTTTGACTTGCCACATTGCTATATGATTTTGTGTCTATTTCAGAGTTTAAATCCTATGTTGTTTGAACAAGGTAAGCAGTGCAACATAAAAACATATTTTATTAGATAAATATATGAAACTCATCAGTTCAGTGACAGTTGATACAATAATGGAGAGGCATTGTTCACAGTTTTGTGCTCTTTAAAGGAGGAGGGGGGCTCTGAGAAGCAATAACAGACACAGCTAAAGACTCACCCCAATTCTCCTCCATTAATACTATTACCTCTGCAAGCAAATCTGTGTTCCACTTTGTCTCCAATCTAGCATTAACTTCTGCTACATTAAACCCACTTTGTAAATATGTGATCATTTCTTGTCCATCAGAATAATCAACAAACTTAGAGAATAATCAGTAACTTTATTATTGTTAGATCGATCTGAAATAGATATATTCGACCATGCCTTCCATTTCTATGTAAATTAAACACACGATTTCTCCTTCCACATCTCCAACATAATTTACAATATATTCATCACCACTAATATGAATAACATTCTCCTCGCTCACTGCAATTGTTGTGTAGTTTAGTTATTTATAGAAAATAGTACTTAGCTAACTTTTTTTTTTGTGGGTATTTTGAATTAGAGGTCGCTTCCATATTGATGTTGAGGTTATCATTTTCATCTTCATGTTGGTGGGTTTTCCATGGCTTCCTGTGAAAGCTTGGATTGAATCCATAAATGCACGTTTTGTTTTTTGGGCTGATCTATTGAATCCATAAATACAAATAAACTGGAAGTTGTCTGATGCCGCTTTAAAACATCTGACATGTACCGTGTGGTTGGATAGAGACGTTTGATCGGGTAGTATAAAATCTGATCCCACAGTAAATGATCCATATCAAATTTGAAAATGAAACAAATACAAATAGATTAAAGCGTCGAGGTTGTTTGTTTTTCTGTTTAAATTGTAGTAGTTGATATAATAATTTTGGTGTTTAAAATATTGTATTAAATTTTCAATAGAATATATATTTTTTGAAATTGTTTAGTAAGGGTTAGTAAAGGGTATTGCTTTGTTTTTTTAGATATTATTTTTATTTAATGTTTATAATGGATTTCTTTGTCTCACTTTATGAGGATTTGTGCTTGCATAGATATCATCTTATCCAAGGGTCTTGTTTGAGTCTATGTTTTTCTTTTATTTACAATTTTTACATTAATCTTTAAGATGTTAATTCATTTTATTTATTGTTACACATATTACTATAGTTAACTTTTATAATTTATCATAAAATGTGTATTATTCATCAAAATAATAAGTATTTAATTCAATCTTTGACAAATTATTTCTTTAAAGAAGTGTTTTAAAAGGACTGAAGATATCATAGAGAAACTATAGGTACACGATCTGGAGGAGAATGTGGAGAAGCGTTGGCTGCCGGCTGGGCTAGGGTTTTTCCCCTAGCCAGTTCTTGGTGTTTGATCTTTACTATTTTTTTGTTCTGTTTGGATTGCTAGCTACTGGACATAATTTGCGTCGGTGTTTTTGGAAATCTTCTACAGTCAATTTTGGATTGGGGTTTTATTGTTTGCATGGCAGGGCTTGGGATTTCTTCTTCGTTGGTGATAACAGATGGTTCTCCAATTATGCATGCAATGCGATCTGAATCGTTTTATTCAGGAGAGAGCTCCAAGTTGAAAAAAGTTAATGGTTATTTTCCACGTAGCCATGATCGCCTTGCTCTGGTTATTCTTCCAACGGCTGTAATGGAGGACATTGATTATTGGACCAAGCATGCTTTGATATGCAAATTTCTTGGAATCCGGATTTCCCTATTCGCTCTTGAGGCATGGATCCGCCGCTCATGGCAGGTGGAAGGTGATATGGAGATTATGTTGGCGGGGAATAGTTTTCTTTTTGTTGTATTCTCTTGCATGTCTGATCGGGATCGTGTTTTTGAAGGAGGCCCTTATTTCTACAACCATGTGGGGTTATTTGTCAAACCTTGGCATTCAGGTTTTAATTCTGCTGAAGATCTCCCTTCAACAGTGCCAGTTTGGGTTCGCTTGCCTTGTCTTCCCTTGGAATTTTGGCATGAAGACATCCTTCGACAAATTGCTGCTTTGTTGGGGAAGCCGGCTACGATCGCACATCAATCCCTTGATAAAAAGGTTATTTCTTATGCTAGAATTTGTGTTGAAATTAATTTGAATAACCCATTATCAGATTCTTTGGAAATTTGTATGGGGGATTTTTCTTGGGTGCAGCAGTTAGATTATGAATCTCTCCCTTTCCATTGCTGGATTTGTCATGAGTATGGTCATTTATTGCGTCAATGCCCTCATAACTCAAGTTTCAAAGGAGTGGATGGTTCTACAGCTGGCAATACTGGTGGTTTGGCAGATACTACAGGGAAAGGACAATCTCAAATGGCTAATACTACCAAGGGGATGAATTCGCAAGATGCTACAGGTAAGGGTAAGGCTCAAATTCAGGATAAGGATGGATTTACCCCTGTTCACCCTCGTGCTAAGGGCCGTGGTCAAAAGAGGCCTTTGAAAGAAAGATTATCTAATTCAAGTTTTAACCGCTTTGAGGTGCTGGATAGTATGGTTCTAGAGGAGGGTATTCCTCCTCCTATCTCTTTTGATCGAGTTTGCCCAGATGAGAGATCTGTTCCTAATGATGCTCGTGGGGCATCCCAAGTTGTAGTATATCAGAACTGTGAGGGCCCTGTAGCTCCTGTGATAGAGGCTCTGGTGACTCTTGCAGTGTTGGAGGATAATGATGTTGTTTTAGCTGACTTGGTTAAGGATGTGCTACCATTAGGTAAGGGCAAGGGTTCTCCTCTCCCCTTGCGGTTGATGTATCAACCCTTTAAGCGAGCTTCTTCTACTCCTCTAAGGAGTGGGTGCAAAATAGACCAAGAGAAGATTAAACTCACAAGTGATATATTGATTGAGTCTGGTTCAGTGAAACCTTTGGATTCTCATTTTCCCAATTCTACCCAATGATGATTATTCTCTCATGGAATGTAAGGGGGTTGAATAGCATCCCTAGACAAAAGGCTATTCATAACTTGGTGGTTGATCATAGCCCTAATGTTTTTTGTATCCAAGAGACTAAGCTCTCTGTGGAGTCTATGGTCCAACATGCCTCTAGTATTTGGTCTCGTGGCCAATGCCAGTGTGTTGGGGCAACAGGCAGTGCGGGTGGTTTAGCTATATTTTGGGATCCTCAAAAAATTTCTCCTCTTGGCTGGATGTCTTCTCGCTCAGCTCTCTCTATGGTAGCTTCTGCTCTAGACTCAGGAGAGGTAATCATGGTTACTAATGTGTATGCACCTGTTGATCTTGTGGGAAAGGAGGAACTTTGGGAACATATTCAATATGTTAGAAATTGTCATCCTTATCATCCTTGGGTGTTAGCAAGGGACTTCAATTCAGTTTTAAGTCTGGAGGAGAAGCATGGTGGTTTGGCTAGATTGGGGCCTTCTTCTGCTCTTCTTCGGAAACATATATCTCTTTTGCATCTCTCTGATGTTAAGCCTTCCAATGGTCTCTATACCTGGAATAATCGCAGGACTGGTGTTGCTGCTATCTCAGAACGTCTAGATAGATTTCTTGTTTCTTGCTTCTAGGTTAGTGGCACCCTTACTATCTCTTCAGAAATCCTTGATTGGAGGGGTTCAGATCATTGGCCAATCAAATTTTCCGCTATAGGGGCTTATGTTCCGAAGCATCCTCCTTTTAAGTTCCAGTTGATGTGGCTTCGGGACTCCTCTCTTCATGATTGTGTTTTCTGTTGGTGGAAAGATAGTGCTCCTGCATATGGTACTGCAATGTTCTCATTTTCTAAAAGGCTTCAATATGTTAAAAGGCAGCTCAAGATATGGAATAGGGAATGCTTTGGGAACCTTCACTTTATGAAAAGGCTTGCTCAAGAAGATCTTGCTGTCATCACAAGGGAGATTAGACATCGAGGTTTCTCAGAGGCTCTTGGCAAGGCTGAATCCCTTGCTTCTAGAGCTCTAGAAGAATGGGAACTTCGAGAGGAATTTTTTTGGAAGCAAAAGGCTAGAGTTGATTGGCTCCAGGAAGGTGATCATAACACTGCCTTTTTCCATAAAACAGTGCAATCTCGCCAAAATCAGAGCACTATCTCTTCTTTGGTTAATTCTCAAGGTATCCAATTGAATTCCTTGCCAGCTTTGTTCCAAGAGGCTAGTTGGTACTTCTCTACCCTCTTCTCTGAGGACTCTCCTCCTGCTGATAATGAAGAAAATCTTATTTTGTCTTGTATTCCTTCCCTTATCACTCAAGAAATGAATGATTATCTCATGCGTCCTATTTCTTTGGAAGAACTGGAGGAGGTGGTCTTTGGCATGCCTAAAGGGAAGGCTCCTAGTCCTGATGGCTTTCCAGTTGAATTATTTCAAGAATTTTGGGACATCATTAATCATGATTTGTTGGAGGTGGTTAAAGAATCCTATGCTAGCAAGCAGATGCTTCGAGCTTTTAACTCTACATTCTTGACTCTTATTCCTAAGAGAGAGGGTGCTAATCAATTGGACTGTTTTAGACCAATTGTCTTATGTAATGTGGTTTACAAAGTTATCACTAAGTTGATTGCTGAGAGATTGAAAAGGTGGCTTCCCATTATTATCTCAGAAGAACAAGGTGGTTTTGTTGCTGGCAGAAATTTTTTGGATGGGGTGGTTATTGCTACTGAGGCTATTCACTCTATGGCTACTTCGAGGGAGAGAGTCATGTTTGTTAAACTAGATATGGCTAAGGCCTACGATAGAGTTAAATGGAGCTTCCTAAGGAGTATTCTTCTTTCTTTTGGATTTAGCTCTGACTGGGTGAGTTGGATTATGAGTTGTGTTACTTCTGCCTCTTTTTCAGTTCTTATTAATGGTTAGCCTTCTCAACTATTTGGTGCTTCTAGAGGCCTTCGCCAGGGTGACCCTCTCTCCCCATATTTATTCATCATCATGGCTGAAGGCTTGGGCAGATTCATTAAGCATCAGGTGTCCTAGAATTCTATTCAAGGCTAGCGGTGGGGTAATGGCTTACCTTCTCTTTCCCATCTTCAATTTGTTGATGATTCTGCTCTCGTTGGTCTTGCTAGGATCAAGGAAGATGAAGCCTTTCAACATGCTTTGGACGTTTATTTGGCAGCTTCAGACCAGAAAGTTAATGAGCACAAATCTTCCATTTACTTTTTTAACACTCCTGATTCTATTCAGCACAAGATTGTTGGTATCCTACGGTTTCAAATAGGATCACTTCCTTTGACTTATCTTGGCATCCCTATTTTTGTTTCCAGGCAGCCATGTCTCTTCTAGCAAAATTTGATTACCAAGCTTCAGGATAAGGTAAATCATTGGACTCATAGATGGCTTTCTACTGCTGCCCGGGTTACTCTTCTTCAAGCTGTTATCCAAGCTCTTCCTACTTATTGAAGAATGGTTCACGCTGCACCTATTTACTTTCTCAGGGAGTTTGATGCTCTTTCTCGACAATTCCTTTGGAGTGGTAATTTGTGTAGTACTAAATGGAGCTTGGTTAATTGGGCAACTGTTTGTAGGCCTAAAAAGGAGGGTGGTCTTGGTCTTCGATCTGCTCTATTGAGTAGTCAAGCTTTGGCTGCTAAACTTTATTGGCGATGGTGCTCTGGACAACATCAACTTTGGGCTTGTATTATCACTCATAAATATTTTCATGGTGCTGATCCTTTCTCTGTTTCTGCACTTCCTCTTGAAGGCCGTGGCTCAATGGTTTGGCATACTTTGAAGACAGGTGCGATGTTGGTAAAGAGGGGTCTGTTTTGGATATGTAAAGGAGGTTCTCAAGATTTGTTTTGGTTTGATGCTTAGGATGGATTCCCTTCCATTTTATCCATATACCCTCATCTTCAGCCTCTTTGTGACTCTTTTCTTGCCGCTGGATGGGATAAAGTGGCTCATTACAAGACTCCTTATCAATTGGGACCTGTTGTTGGTTACAGATGGAAGCATTCTTCTGATTGGCCTCCTGGAGGTACAGACATGGATCGTCAGGAGCTTTCTCAAATTTTGGCCTCTAGAGAGTGTTCTTCTTTGCTTGGTCCAAATGTTTTGGCTTGGGGCAGTACCTTGTCTGGTAAATATCATGTCTCTGCTGGGTATAAGGAGATAACTAGACAATTATTTGGGGATGCTAAGGTCCCTTGGTGGAAGCAAGTTTGGAATAAAGTTTCTTGGTCCAAGTGCAATTTTTTCATGTGGCTAGTGGCTCACAATTGTTGTCTTACCTAGGATAATCTTTGTAAACGTGGATTTCAGGGCCCCTCTTATTGTGTTTTGTGTGGTAATGGAGAGGAGTCTGTCTCCCATCTGTTCTTCCATTGCTCCTATTCTACTCATATATGGCACCTTTGGTGGAGCGCTTGGGGTTTCTCTTGTCGGCATGCTTCCTCTTTCCCTGAGTTTTGGGCCCACTTGGGTACTGCTCCCTCCAAGTCTTCTTTTCTCCATGCTGCTTGGATTGCTAGCCCATCTTTCATGCTTTGGCATATCTGGTTGGAGAGGAATCGTCGCATATTCCAAGATGTTCGGCTTGGTGTTTTGCATCTTTGGTGGAAAATATCACATTCTCTTCAGGAAAATATTCTTGTGAAGTGTGAGCTTGATGGGGGTATGGATCCGGTTGATCTTGCTATCTGTAATCGCCTCAATTTTCATCTGCAGGATGGGGCTGCAGCTCATAGGTTTCCTTCTATGTCCAGGCAGCTTCACCATCAAAGGAAGGGCCGGGTTAATCGGGATGGGCACTAGACTCCTCCTCCCTGTGGAGTTCTAAAAATTAACACTGATGGTTCTTCCCGTGGGAATCCTGGTCCGGCTGGTATTGGTGGAGTGGCTCGTTGTAGTTCTGGGGATGTTAAATTTTTCTTCTCAGTTCATAAGGGTGATTATACTAACAATCTCATCGAAGCTGAGGCTATTTTATATGCTGTGGAACAGTGTTGCTTACGGGGATGGAGTAAGATTATCTGTGAGTCTGATTCCCAGGTGGTGGTGAACATGCTTTCTTCGCAAGATCTTGAGGATGTTAGTTGGTAGCTGGCCACTGTTGTTAAGCAGATTCTTTTCTTCTCTTCCTCTTTTCAGTTCATTAGGTTCACATATATTCCTCGTGAATGGAATAGAACTGCTGATTGTTTAGCCAAATGGGCATCTAGTCATGATCCGGGTTGGAATATTAGGGATAGGAGGCAACTGTCCTTTGAGATGGTGCAAGAATTTGATGATCTTGTTGCTCAGGATCGAGCTCCTTGTTGAGCTCTCCTTATTGTATTTCTTTCTGTCTTAATAAAATTTTACCCCTCTCTTTGCACTACAAAAAGGACTGAACAATAACAGATAAATCAATTCATGTCAAAATTTGATATTAATATAATATTAAAAATATTAAATATTATATCATAATAATACTAAAACTTAGATTATTAATATAATTTTGTATTATAGAATAATTATAAACAAGAACTTATTTCAAATGAATTCTGAACATTTGGAGTAATTTTAATAACAACTATATATATATAACAAAAAAAAAAAATTAGAAGAATGGTGAAATAGAGAACATAGTGAATAAACAAACAATCGTCATATTAGAAAGATGAAGACTTTGATATGAATCAAATGACTTTGTATTTATTTGTCTGTCCAACTTACTTTTAGTTAATGCCACCACAATTTTTCTAACCTCTCCCCTATATCCAACCAAGTGCTTGATATTACCCATCTTCACCATGGATTTTGCAACTTATTCAAAGAATATTTTCTCATTCTTATCACATGCACTTACAACTTCTCTAGTCAAATAATTTGGAGAGTCATTTTGATTTACATAGAGATCTTAATTACAAATCAATAGCCCCTTGAAGTTCTCCAAATTTTGGAATTTGTGATTGTATATTTAGCAAGCTACCAACATTTTAGTTGACAAAATGTTTTCTCCTCCAAATCTTGCAAATTGTCATTTCTAACATAATGAAGAATTGTACTCTATAATTATAGTTGGTTTGTCAAAAAGTCTTTGCCTAAAGCTTGTGCATCTAGTGTGACCAATGGTATGCCCACCTAGCCAAGAATTGATTAGACATTTTATACCTCTCTTGAACCATCTTAGATTCAATGGAAGTGAAAAAAGGTTAAAATTGAATGAGAATTGTCTAGAAAGCATATAAAAGATAGTAGGTTCTAATGAGTAATGTTTAGTGCTGGCATTGTCATGTTATGGTGATTAAGTTATGGTCGTGTTGTTCTTATCATCTAGATTCAAACTTAATTGAAATATTGTCATTAAATTTGAATAGAAATGAGCTCTCCCATTTATAACTTCATTTATTCATGAGTTGAAAGCATGAAGAAAGAATAACATTGAGCAAGGTAAATTTATAATTAATAATTCAATACATAAATGTGAAACCAAATCAAGTTGGTTGAGATCTTGGATTTTAAATTAGTAATAAGAGTATGGAGAGTTGAGTTTGGGATAGGGACATTTTGATTGGATCCACTCAAACTTGCACTTCTTGAATTTATTAAAATGAGGGAAATAGCCCTAATTGGGAAACAATCTAAATACAAAAAGGGCAACAACCCAATGAGTGAACAACAATTCATTATGGCCAATAATACACTAAAATGAGCTAAGTAAAGGTATCAAATATGTGTATGCAATTTCTTTGAAGTACAACATTAGATTCCACTCCTACCTCTTGTCAATCAACTTTGATATTAGCATTTGATCCAAAGATTAGCTTCACACTACATCATCAATATCTCTTATGCATACACATCTAAATTTGCAAATTAATTTGAACTCCCTTTTACAATTCTTAAACACTTATGGGGTCAACTTAGTATGAGACCAAATAAAAAATTAAGCTACATCAATCAATTTGTAAGAATAATCTCTTTAATTAAAAAGGGTCACATTATGAAGTATGTGTATATATTTTCATAAATAAGTATTTTCATTCTATATATAAAACCAAACTGTTACTATTCTAACTAGATCTTATTATGGACTAAAGGAAACAAAAAATAAAAAGATTAATGAGAGAATTTTTTAAACTTATTTAATGATATTGGCTAACTATTAGCAACATTTATTATGAATATTAGTATGTACAATACAAAATAAAAATATATAATACAAATATGAATTACATCTTTAATAATTCAGTCATTATTACCATTCTTATTTACAATAATAGAAAAATAATGTAAACAAATATTTTGTTAAAGAATTATTTGTTCATCATAATTATCTAATTCTTCTAAAAGGATAAAATTATGATATAAAATGTGTATGCTACTTCATACTTATTTAATTTTATTTTTTACTCCAATATTTCCTCTTACATCTCTATATGGTGTGAATTTCTTCATGAAATTTAATACAAAATTATTACTATTTGTTATGCCAAAAAAAATTTAATTAACGGAAGATTCTAAATCTGGCCTTCAAGTGAGGCCAAAAATGAGGGACCTCATCCCAATACATTTTTTTCCTAAATAACAAGTCCATTCTATCCCTTGAACATGATAGAATGTACAGAAATCAAATGGGGTGATATAATAAACAATGAATATACCATAGTAGCTACAAATTTTAATTTTTTTCCATGTACAAAGTGGGAATAGCAATTAGTATTAAACATTAACTCATTCTTCTTCCTTTTTTCGCACCAAAATCCATTATCCTTAGGTGACCCTGCACCAAAAATCTCTTTTGATTTCTCTCGAAACTTTCATTTTCTCCTTGAAGATTTTTTTAAATGAGCTTGTTGATTTCTCCTCAACCATCTCATCGGACAAAGGGTGGGGGTAGTTTCTAAAGAAGACAATTTCCAAGCTCAAATCTTAATCATGCACCATCTCACCTAGATGAGTATTAGTATCTTCTATAGTGTTAACTTTCCCCACGATGAGAGAATCATATTATTTCTTACATGTGGCTTGAGTATTACTTGGGTGCTCCTTCCAAAATCAATGTCCATGTGATTGTTTTTGGGTCAATATCCAATATACTATCATTCTAGCAAGAATATTCTTTATCCATTGAGTAATAGTGTAGGGAAACCTCTTTTCACCAAGATTTACAGTTGCACTACTACAAATTGAACATTGAGCTATCAAATGACCTATAAAAAATCACCTGCAACAACAAAGGGGTAAAGTATCATAGTATAAAAAATATTTATAGCATGTTTCCAGCCTTCAATGAGATTATTGCTAATAGAAGTTTAGTTGTATCCAACTCAATTAAGATACAAGGGTAAGTGGTATAATAATAATTTAAAGAACCTTAATCCACCCTAAGAATCTTCCCTATTGAATTCCCCATGGCTTTGATGCATGAATCAAACTATAGTTGTAAAAGGAGACTCAACAACCTTATGTGGATTGGATTAGTGTCAAATGGCCCATTGATGGGATTAAAGGAGGGATATCAAAGTATCAAAAAAAATTGTTCACATCTAATTATGGTCATAAACTATTGTATTTTTATCTAGCATATTCTTGAAAACTACCACAAATGATCCCCTTGTACGAGGATAATTTGAATATTACCCATTAGGTTTCTTCTATCCATTTATGAAACTTGGAGAGGTTTTGCTAGAGTAGTACAAAAAAGATTTCTTCCTCACCCCACTTTAAATCTAAACTCATATTGTCCAAACCCTACCACTGGAAAGGTGCATAAAAATTCTCTCATAAACTCTAGCTCATTTACAATCATGTAGATACTCTACCTAAGCACAAAATTTAGCCAAAAAAATTGTTGTACAAATATGGATAATACATGACCATTTGCAATTTCTACAATCATCTAAAATATTATTATTTCTATAATATTTACTAATTGTATAGTTTATAAAATGATTATAAACAAGAATTTATTGAATTTATTTCAAATGAAATATTGAACATTTCAAAGTAAACTTTGAATAAAAACATTTTATAAATCTTAAAAAATCAGAAGAATAATAAAATAGAGTACATTGTGTGGTAATGGGGAGGGGTTTGTCTCTCATCCATTCTTCCATTACTCCTTTTTTACTCAGCTTTGGCACCTTTGGTGGAGTGCTTTGGGTTGCTCTTGTAGGCATTCTTCATCTTTTACTGATATCTCATCGCGCTTGGGTGATGTTCCCTCAAAGTCCTCCCCTCTCCATGCTACTTTGATTGCTGACCCATCGTTCATTCTCTCACATATCTCGCTGGAGAGGAGTCGTTGAATCTTCCAAGATGTTCAGCTTGGTGTCATGCATCCTTGGTGGAAGATCTCACATTCTCTTTAGGAAACTATTCAAGTGAAGTGTGTGCTTGATGGGGGTATGGATCCAGTTCATCTTTCTATATGCAATTGCCTCATTTTGCATCTTCAGGATGGAGTTGTAGCTCAAAGGTATCAAAGAGTAACTAGGTAGCCTCAAAAACAAAGAAAAGGTCGGGTGAATCGAGATGGGCATTGGACTCCTCCTCCCAATGGATTTTTGAAAATTAACACTGATGGTTCTTCCCAGAGGAATTTAGGCCCTCCTGGTATTGGGAGAGTGGCTCAGTGCAATTATGGGGACAGTAAATTCTTTTTCTTAGTGCATAAGGCCGATTACACTAATAATCTCATGGAGGCTTAGGCCATTTTATATGCTATAGAATAGTGTTGTTTGTGGGGATGGGACAAGATTATCTATGAGTCTAACTCCCAAGTGGTGGCAAACTTTCTTTCATTGAAGGAGCTTGAGGATGTTAGTTGGCAGTTGGTCACTATTGTTAATCAGATTCTTCTCTTTTGTACCTCTCTTGAGTTCATTAGGTTTACTTACATTCCTCGTGAATGGAATAGAGCTGATGATTGTTTAGCCAAATGGGCTCCTAATTATGCTCCAATCTGGAATATTATGGATAGAGGGAAACTTCCCTTAGAGATGGTGCAAGAATTTGATTAACTTGTTGCTCAGGGTAGAGCCCCTTATTGAGATCTCCTTGTTGTAATCCTTTTTGTGTTAATAAATTTTTACCCCACTTTTTCCAGTAGTGAGTAAGATTTAGTGTTGGTATTTTTCATGTAATGATGATTAAGTTATGGCGATGTTGTTCTTATATCAAATTTGGTTTTTGGATTCCATTGTGTATCTTTTTGAGCATCAACATCCCGGATCACACTTGGTGATCCATCATTAGGGTCTATGATCGATCATCAAGTTTGAGCATCAAAATTTTGGATTACACTCAGTGATCCATCATCAGATTTCATGATCCATCATCACTTGTTACAGAGTGTGACTTGATGATGGATCATAGAATGTGATCCAAAATGTTGATGCTAAAAAACATACACAATCAAGTCCAAAAACAAAATTTATAGATAATGTTCTTGTCATTAAATATTGTTTAAATACTATCACTAAATTTAAATAGAAATAAGATATTCCATTTATACCCTCATTGATTCATTAATCAAAATTGAAAGATCAATTCATAGTCCATAATTTAGTTCCTGAAAGTGCAACCAAATCTAGCTAGTTGAGACCTTTGAGTTTAAATTTGGTAATAAGGGTCTGCAGAGTTGAGTTTGGAGGAGGAATATTTTGATTGACTGCACTCAAACTTGCAGTTCTTGAATCCCTTCTTCCTAACACTACACTCCACTTTGGCTCTCCACTCTACTCTCTCCACTATTGTAGAACAACCCAACAAAGAAATGCACATCAGTATAATAGAGCCATTGAATCAAGTGAACTATTAAATTCAGTGACATGCAGCTGTAATGCAATCAATGGAAGTATTTGACAATGTAAAAGAAAGTGCATAACTAGAGAATAGAGTCGCTTGCTACACTGGGTGGGAGGACAAGATTAAGCACAAGACACAACCCCTGGGCACTCTTTTTCCAACTCTGATTTAATTTGATCCACGACATCAAACCCTCTGATGCAATTGTTATTGGGCACTGCTATCTTTTCTCCCTTGAATGTTTGAGTGTTATCTAACAACACTGAACCATCACAATCCTGTCATGCACAAACACAATATTGAGAAGATGTATTTGAATTTTGAACCACAACACTCAATTGGCACTATTTGTAAAAAGAGCTCAAGCATATTTTTGGGGACATCTAGAAAACAATCTTACGTTTATGTTGTTTGTTAAAAGTTCAAAGTAACAAACAATTTGGAATGGTAGGCTATCACTGGCTCCAACTGCTGCATCGTACTTATTCTGTTAATGTTAAATCTTTCTGATTCTATTTCTTGACTTTCATTTTTTTTTAAAATATTCTTTCAATTCCCTTTTTCTATCTTTATAAAAAACAAACAATTTATAATATCTAAAATTCTAAACCCTTAGCAATGTACCAGTGATATTTCTATATAAATCAATGATTCTAATTGCAGTTCTTTATTCCATGGGTGGTCTAAAATATTGATGGAAAATACAGTACACAATCAAATTCAAAAATCATAATAAATAATAAATATAAAATTGTTACACATATTTGTACCTGAACAAAACATTCATGGAAATGAAGGCGAAGTAAAGAAGTAGCCATGCGAGCCTCTTTCTCAACAGCCTTCTCTACCACGGACTTGACAATGGACAAGGCATTTGGACAAGAATGTTCATAGAAACTTGGGCTTAAGCCATATGGATGACAGACAGCACAGACTGCCATTATAAGCATAAAAACACACAAATTCCTCCCAATTGTATTGCTGATCATTAAAGTATTGTAATTCACCATTTTCAGCAGATGATTATGATGATGCTGAAATTTTATTTTGCACAATGACCAACATGCCATTCAGTCTAGATATATTTATAGACATTCTTCGTGAGTTTGGTTTGTGTTTAATGGATATGTTTCCATTCGATTCAACAACTCTTCCATGACACCGAAACATTGTTCTTTGATTTGTGCAGAGCGGTTCAAACTAATACTCGAATGTTCTGTCCTTTCCTTAAGGAAAAAATTCTTTAACTATCACGTACTCTTTATATATAAACAATGGTTTCTTCCAAGTAGGGACCGGCTATCCTACCCCCAAAATTTTTTTTTTTATCAAAAACAAAGTAAAGTCAAATTGTTTTTTTTTCCAGATTCATAAATGTAGTGGTTTTTTCTTCTTTCTTTTTTGTTATTTTTGGATTACAAACTTTACGAATCATGAAGATCAAATGCTAAAATTTTCTAAAAAATTCATAATGTTTGGATCTTTTGAAAATTGATCAACTATACATTTTTGTGGGCGGATAGCCACCTCACTTCTAATCAACATTGATGATGTCACATACACTTTGTACTCTTCCTGATGGCCTTTTTGTGTCCTCTATTGAGTGAAGAATAATCTTATCATTTTGTGTTTGAAATAATTGTTTTGCAATTTCTATGAAAAAAAATAAAATCGAGACACTATTGATCTCTATAAAAATTCAATTTCAATCTGTCATTAACTTTTAATGTATCTGCAATCAATCAATTGTGTATAATTTAAAATAATAAAACTAATTTCTATTTTATATATAACTTATAAATATATTCCTTCTATATTATCTTGTGGCATTAAAGTATGGTGATAATTTGATTTATTTAATTCATTTTATTTATTGTATATCTAGGCTTGTGATGTACTTGCAAATATATTTAGTTCTCATATTTTTAAAAATAGATAATTATGATTGCATAAATAAAAATGTATCTACTTGTGCTTTAGATTCATCTCTATATTTTTTTACCATCAATGTTTAGGATCACACCTCTTGTTTCTTCATATTTCTCTCTTACAACTCTTTCATATTGATGAAGGTGTTAAGTATACAAGTCTAGTTAGTGCTTAAATATGTTGACGATGTGTTGCATTGATGATAGGTTTGTCATTCATGATAACATATATGTTTGAATCCTGATAGACAAGGATTTTGTACATCACAGAGGTTTACTAAGTCGACAAAGTTGGCACATAATGGGTTAAGTTTTGTGAGCTTAGAATCATGTTCAAGTTGATTTTAGATGCTATAGCTATCTTCGCTTACATTTTTATTAAGAATTGGATGAGTTATAGTTCATTTGGTAAAGACTAGTAGTAGAGCAGTGTGTAAGAAATTATGTCATAGGTAGTTGTTGGTAGTTTGATTGTATCTTATCAGCAAAGTGGAATTAAGGTGTGTGAGCTTAGATATTATTTAAATACATGTTCATGATGTTATTTTCAAGATAGCATATCTTGGAGATTATTTTGGAGAGGTTGTGGAAGTTAAATGTGCAATATGATTTACTGGCAATTAGTTGTGCGAGTGAAACATGTTGATCCTTATTGGATAATGCGTTAATTATATTGTAACATGTGGAAAATTTATTGTATATGCCTTAGTGTGATCATATGTAATCACTTGTACATTGGAAAAGCCTTAATAGGATGACCTAGCTAATTAATTGGATAGGGTATAAAGGAAAGATGTCTTCCTTGGATATGAGTGTGGTTGTTGTGTATGGTAATGTGTTGTATGGTTAGAGGATGCAAATTTCATTAGAGTTGAACACAGATGGAGTTGGGTGTTTGGATTTGGGCTTCCAAGGAATTGTATTGGCAATTAAGTAATAATATTGGTCAATTCAAGTTATTGGATTTGTTATCCTGAAGAGCTACTCTTCATTTTTAACTAAATTCATTTGAATAGTAAGTCCAATTATCTTCCTGCAATCCTTTCACGTAGTTTGGACCTCCTAACAAGGGTTCAAGGTCTCCTAATGGGTATCTATCCTTTAGTAGCTCAGGCTATTGTATAGTTAATCACAATGTACTTGACTCCTAACATAGTCACGTCCTTTCACAAGGAACTTTTATAATAGTACAATATCTTGTCAGTTCCATCCCCACCAGGATTTTCTCCATGATCAAGGGCTTCCCTAGTTAACAAATCATTATGTCACTTTGTATGACTTATCTCTTATTATGCTTCATTATTTTGGTTATTGAAGTTGGATATAAGTTTAATGTTCTCATAATAGATTCACCCCCCACTCGTGTTGTGTGGGTGGACTTTTCTTTCTAATAAAAGGATCTTGGAATATAATAAGACTTTAAATAAATTTTAAAACTTTATAGAAATATAAATGAAAGTCAATATTAAAAATTATGTCTTATAAATATTTTTAATCATATTTTGTAGTTCATTTTATTTCCTTTATAATTGTAGTGTTTTTGGCCCCGTGGTAGGATTTCTCTCTCTTCTAATATATTCATATCCTTTACTAATGAATCTCAAACCTCTTTATCTAATTACTCTCTCTCTCTCTCTCTCTCTCTCTCTCTCTCTCTCTCTCTCATTCTCTCTCTCTCTCTCTCTCTATCTCTCACACACACATATTTTTAGATCTCTATTTTTTCTTTGTAACTTGTATGTCAACTTTATTTAAGAACCACATTCATATGTTCCTAAATTTACTTAGAATCATATAAATAAAAAATAGGTCTCCTTGGGGGCTTGAGGGTGAGCTAGTCAACCCCTATTTGAAAGGTGATAGTCTAGTCCATGCACCCTCCAACATCCAAAATTAGATGCAAATGGAACTAAGAAAAGATATTGCAAGATCCACATTGCATTTGGCTAACTTGCCTTTAAAAATTTATAAATAAGCTCTTCCCACCTTCATTTGAACATATCGTTGGAAGTCTATTGGGAAAGAAAAATACTGAGAGGCGGGAGGGGGGGTGTGAATCAGGATTTAAGAAACTTGTATCCTTTGAAACAATTATCAATCTAATATCTATCACCAGTAACCCTTATCTCTACAAATATATGAATTACAACACATAACACAAATATTTGGTGACCTAAAAATCCTCCAATGTGAAGGTAAAACTGGGGTAGGGATGACACTGACAAATCTTCATTTCTATAGCAATAAAGTTCACCTATTAGGGCTACAATTTTGGTCACTTTTGATGGTCTACCCTATGAGGGGTCTTCCCTGTTAACAGTTACAAGACTTATTTAGTCTACCTTGATTAACATATTTGAAACTTACAACAAAGTAAGCACTATGTTAAAATATTTACATCGGCTTGTTAGGACCACTCTGCTAAGATATTTAAACTAATTCACTCTACTAAAAGATGTATACTTGGTCCTTCAGTTAACACTCTAATTCTTGATTGTGGATCTCCTTTTTCCAAATTTTGATCCTTTCACTAATCTTATATAACATTAATTCTGCACTTCACTGCTCTAGTCGGTTGCTCTTCCTTGTTTCACCTCTAGACCTAGCTTCAAGCATCCAAACTTCACTTCTCACACATACACTCTCACCATCATAAAACTAGGGTTTGGATCCTCCTTTTATAACTAGTCAGAGAAGGTTCTAGATCAAGATTAGTGATCTAGATTTCTCCATTTTGACGCTTAAATCTTCAATTTTTCTGATTGGTTAAACACCTTGCATAGGGATTAATGATCCATGCTAAAATGTGTAATCATCTCCTTAAATTACTTCTTGACCATAAAAAATGCATTAAGTTGGCCAAATATAGTTTACCTTAGTGATTGTGTAATTCCAAACAAATATGTTAATACTAGCTTGCTCAGCACATGAAAACTCTGACACTCGGTCATGACTAATCTGTATGTTGTCTCTTGTCTTTCGAATGCTTGGCACTCACTATATAACTCAACACGAACTAACTTTTTTATAGCTCGACATATACTATCTTTTATCACACTCATCATACATAGGAGTACTCGGTGCTCATAGACTTTCTTGAAAATAACAACTACTCAGCCTTGACTGAACTATGAACAAGTCTAAATACATTGCTCAGCCTTGGTAGGATAGCTCGGTCGCAGTGATGACTGACCATCTCTACCATGTAAATGGCTAAGTGTTTGACATTAATAGATAATAAGTTGTAGGGATTAACAATCTCCCCCTTTGACATTAGTGGCAAAATCACTTTGTCATTACATTCGCAGTGATGACTGACCATCTCTGCCATGTAAATGGCTAAGTGTTTGACATTAATAGATAATAAGTTGTAGGGATTAACAATCTCCTCCTTTGACATTAGTGGCAAAATCACTTTGTCATTATATTACATTACATCCAAACTAAAAACAATACTCCCCTTTAGACTATGACTCTGTCTTCATAAATACTTTAATATGTTCAACATATATACATGTCTTCAAAAATGAGTATCCAATACAAAATTTTCAAGGAGTCATACCTTTAATATTCATCCTCATACATTATCCTTTAAGTTATGACATGTTTCCCTTGTACATATATACATTCCCCCTTGTTTTTGTCATTATGATTGTTGGGGTGAAGGGGTCAAACTATATTTATCCAAAAATGGTTTGTGAATCTGTATAACCATGGCAAGTGCATTATCCCAACTCATTTTAACATATTCCAAAACTAAAACTTTAATCTCTAGTTGAGTAGCTAGGTCAACTAGGCTTTCTGTAGTAGTGATATGAGGATCTCAATTTATTATGTCCTTTGCAAATGGTAACTCTCTCTGCATCACCTCCAAACAAGGTATCAACGTTGACTAAATGGAAATCAAGTTTTCTCTCATTCTGCCATCTATGGCTTGTAATTCAACCAATCCCCTTTGAGCAAAAATCAATCTATTAAGATGGATAGAGTTTGAACTTGCATCCATGCTCAAGGAATGTCTCGTAGTCTTTAGATCTAACTACAATTTATCAATCCAATCCTGAATATCTTGTGTGAGTCTTGATACATCACACAATGTCTTGTACAATATTTGAATATTTTTCACTACTCCTATATCATTTACAAGGTTAGAAAGTTCAACTTTCCTTATAGCTATTATGGTTGATACTTTCTCCAAAACTTGCTTCTCAAACATTTTCTCATACTAGTGCAATAATTTCTCATTTGCGTCTATATCGTCACTACTAATCTTCTCAACAATATGAAATAATTGGTCTATGATAGGAACTTTCTCATCAACATTCTTAATATCACATGCATCAACAAAAATATCTTTTACTTATTGATGTAAATGTTTTTGTTGATGTTCTCTTCTTAGTTCTTCTTGTCTCAACTTTCTAGCCAAAATTTCTTGTAATATTTGCATCTGTTCATATATTATGTTATTAGTGTCATATTTCAGAAGCACTATAACGTCATCTAATGTTATAGGCTTGATAGGTGGCCTTTCTTTCTTCTTCAACAATTTCTTCATTGGTGTACTACTACTTGACAATACTAGCTGAAAGGAGGGTGATGAACATCAACACTCAGTCTTGTCTCTATTTTCTTCTATTGCTAGTCCTATACCTTAGTCACTGCATCACTTGGTTTCTCTATCTTTTTATTTCCCTCTATAAGAGATCCTAAGACTAGTGCTTGTATCTCACCAATAGTAGAATTATCTACTTGTACATTCATCCCATCAATCTGACCCTCTCTGATTTGATTTTCCTTCATAGGATCTTCACTTTTCTTATCTTCAATTGCAAATTCACTATGTTCCTTGGAATCTATGAATAAAGTCTTTTGTTTCATATGTTCCAATTGTTCATTGAAGTTAACAATAATAATAGGTGTTTTAGTAATTGATATAGTTACATGTTGCTTCATTCCTTTCTCTCCAGTCTTAGGATATTCCTTGAATTGAACTAGATGGATGTATCAAATAAAACATCTTTGATGAATTTAGGAGCTTTCTCCCCTTTCTCATTCTCAATAGACATTATTTACTTTTTATTAGTTGATACTGGAGTCACATGACTCTGTCTATTTTTCCTTGCCTTGAGCCATCTTCTCCATAGTCTTGACTAACTGTCTTGCATCATTATACAAATCCTCTATATTGTCCAATTCAACTTGTTCATCTTCCTTTTCCTCCTCTATAGTTGGTGTCAACAATCCAAATGCTTTCTTCCACATCAACTTTCTCTCTTTAACTACTTCCTCAATTATGTTTCTCAAAATTTTATAGCCTCTTGTCTTTTGCAAAAATTTCTTTGGAAAATCTTTTAGGGTTGTAGACATATGAGTCTTCCCTAAATATGGTATTATTTGGGCTAGAGTTGTTTCCCTTATTTGTCTCTCAGTAGAAAATGACCATTTTCATTTAGAATTCACTTTATTATACAACCTTTCTGGTAGTGATTTACCTAACTCAATGGGAGTATACTTAAAATTTACTATCATATCCAAAATTGCTTGTTCAACTTTTTATTCATCTCCTTTATCTAAATAATCATATTTTACATGCTTAAATCTACAAAGGCCTATCAAACTTCAAATATTTTCACATCAACAACTTAATCTTTGCAATGTAATACGTGTGGAATAGCTGAATTCTTATATATTTCTTATGACAATAATGTTGTCACTGTTGCACACATGTCATCAACATTTACTTCATAATGCATTAGTCTTAACCATGCAGCCATTAGTATAACATCTTGGGCATAGGTATAGTTGGTATCAACCATGAAGCATATGTGATCATAATAATGATCAACAACTGACCTAGGGATTCTCATCATTTTGTTTATTTTCCTCTTAAATTCATCAAAATACCCATCTATAATTATCGAGCAAAAATTTCTCCTAATTATTCAATGTAACCATTGATCTTCTTGGTTATAGACCTAGTCTTATACCACACAACATCTCCAATGGTTAGAATGAATTTCGTATAGAAAAGAATAGACACAATATAAGTGAGTCAAACTTACATGAGGTGTGCTTTTCCTTTCTTATGGCTCCTAGATTCTCAGCTACTTGGATCAGCTGCAACTCAGCCAAATCATAACATCTGATCCTTCTTTATAATTTTATAACTCAAATCTATTGCTACACAAGGCATGCTATTCAATTGGCTCAACTAATAGAACTTGTGAGAAATCACTCAGACTACAAACTCAATAAAAAGATCTTCAATTGCATCAACTAACATCCCTTAGTCATTTTATTTTTCCTTGGTAAGTTCTTTAATCACATTTTTGGCTTGACATTGCACAGTCTTCACTTGGTCAAGGGTAGATATCCAATGACTTGGTAGAAAAAGAGCACACATGTTGAAATTTTGATATGTTCCTTTCACATTTTAAAATAATCAAAGAAGAAATATTTTACCAACTTTGAAGGTGAATGTCATGATCATTTTCCTTGTCTTGAAAAAGAGTACTTGAAGATGTGTATTTTAACAATTTTCCTATAGCTAGTACTAGAATAGGTTTGCCTAATAGTTCTCCTCTAATTGTAGACTTTCTCTCTCGTGTTTAATATTTTGGTGGATGGTAGAATTGCTCCTACTCGAGTTTGGAATGAATCTACTTGGGACTCCCTAAATTTTACATCTATATTGGGATTCTCTTACCCCAACGTGATCAAATTACTCATCCCCTTGTGTAAATTCCTTGCCAACTAATTATGTGATGGACGGTAGAATTACTACTACTCGAGTTTGGAAATAATCTACTTGGTACTCCCTCGTATTTACATCCATATTGGGACTCTCTTTCCCCAATGTGATTGAATTACTCTTTCTCCTATGAAAACTCCTTACCCATTAATTAATTAAAATGTATTCTTCTTTTCTAATTTCACTCCTCTTTATTCTTGTTATCCTTACCATTTTTCTTATGCTTCTTGTTATATTATCATATTTCTTTTGATTAAATCATTTATCTTTCTTTTTGTATAATCACAAAATAGATGGTAGAATTAATGTTGCTCGAGTAAAGAAATAATCTATCCAAGACTCCCTCATCATTCTCACCCATATTGGGACTGAATTTCCTTGGCATGGTTGAATTACTCTTTCCCCTATGCAAACTCCCTATCCATCATGAACTTAAACACAAAGGAACTCTACTTGTAATGACCACTTCTACTAGGTGGATTTAGAATAATCCTGAAAAGAATATGAGAATTCTCTAGAAGTCAAACCTTGATATAAGAAATCATGTTTAAGCCAACTTGTAAGTATCATTACTAAACTCTATTAGTAATTCTAGATTACATGCATCATTTACTAATAGTATTTGTTATTATATTAGACTCCTTGTGAAAGAATTGAACATAATCATATTATCCGAGAGTGTAAGGTTCTTCTCTAATCTTCTTTCCCCTCCACTGCAGGATCCCCCTCTTCCCACTTTGTGGATGAGATCTTGGATTCCATTCCTTCTTTGATTACGCAACAAGACAATTTGATTTTTATGGCCCATTTTACTCTTTCTAAGATTCATGGTGTAGTATTTTCTATGCCTACTAATAAGGCACTAGACCCTGATGGGTTCACTACATTATTTTTTCAAAAATGTTGGGATGTAATTTGTTTTGAATTGCTTGAGGCTCTTGAAGAATCTAGGAAAAATGTCTCCATTTTGAAGAACTTTAATACCACCAATATTGCTCTCATTCCAAAGGTTAATGATCCCTATTCTTTTGCTGATTTTTGTCTTATTTCTTTGTGTAGCACTATCTATAAGATTATCACAAAGGCTATTTGTTTGCATCTTAAGCACATTATTCAAAAAATTATATCAACAAAACAAGCAGGTTTTGTTCTTGGTTGAGAAACAATTAAGGGAGCTATAATAGCCCATGAGACCTTTCATTCCATCAAAGAACATAATATTTCAGCCTTTGTTGTCAAATTAGATATGATGTAGGCTTATGATAAATTGAATTGGTCTTTTCTTCTTCTAGTCCTTCATCAATTTGGTTTTCCTTCTAGGTGATGTAAATGGATGAAAGCTTGCATTTTAGGTGGACATTTTTCTATTCTCATTAATGGTGCACTAGAAGGTTTATTTGCCTCTTTCCAAGGAGTTCATCAAGGTGACCCTCTTTCTCCATTCTTGTTTATCATTATGGTAGAGGCCCTCAATAGACTTATTAACTTCTTTAAAATAAAAAAGGGTTGTGGAAAGGTATCAATATTATAGGTACATCTTTGTCCATAATCCACTCTCTTTTTGCTGACGATACTTTACTTTTTGGATCATCTACATATCAAGAAGCACAGTGTATGAAGAAAGCCATTGACTTATATACACAAGTTTTAGGTCAATGTGTCAATGTAACTAAATCTAATATTTAGGTTTTTAATACATCCTAATTGGTTTCTCATAGAATAATCCTTCTTCTTAGTTTTCCTTGTGATCATTTACCTTCTACTTATCTTGGTGTTCCCCTTTTTATGGGATTAAACAAAACCTCTTATTGGAAATCTGTGATTGATCATTTCAATAGTAGAATTAGTGCTTGGAAGGTTTGCTGGTTATCCCTCTCGAGTAGAATTTTTCTTATCAAAACTGTTCTTTCTACCATTCCTAACTATTACTTCTCCATTCTACAAGCCCCCAAAGGTATCATCTCCCAAATTGAAACTTTAATCCACACCTTTCTTTGGTCAGATAATATGAATGGTTAGAAGAAAATATCAATAATTTCATGCATGTCAGACTTCCCAACATTACCAATAGGGTTAGGGCTTTTGGTGCTAAACTTGTTTGGAAAATGTATGAAAAACCCTTTGCCCAGTGGTGTCACCTTTTGTAAAAGAAATATTTATATAACTTGGAACCTTCTAGAGTTCTTACAGTGCTAGATCCCCAAAGAAGTCTATCATTTGAAATTTCATGATGGCTTCTTGAGAATTTATTACTTCATTCATATCATGGCAAGTGAACAATAGGGATAGTGTCAATTTTTTGTTTGATTCATGGAATGGGTTCCACCCCCCTGCTGCCACTATTGATTCTCTAAAGGACTTTTCAAACATAGTGAATCAAGCTTGGGGGACATCTTTTTCTACTTATTTCTCAGCTATTCATAGGTTCATAGGGCTAGTCATTTCAAGACTCCTCATCGCTTCCTATATCCCAAAATCAAGTTGCTTCTTTCAAACAAGTACTAGCTGAAAGGAATGTCTTTATGTCTAATCATCCAGATTGCCTCTTTTGGGTTCGAGCTAAAGATGGTAAATACTCTATTAAACTAGGATACTTGGCTCTCCAACACAACTAGTATAATTAGACCACATTTTGTGCTTTTGAATTCTATTGGAATAGCTCAGTTCTGCCAAAAGTAGGATGCTTTGCATGGCTTGCACTAAAGAACTAAATTTTAACTAATGATTTCCTTTACAGATTGAACATTTTTTATCCCTTTAACTATGTGCTATATTTTCAAGATATAAAAACAATAGATCATCTCCTCTTAGACTGCTCTTTTGCCCAAGATTGTTGGCATTTTGTCCTTCATAAGCTTAATTTCCACATGCCATTACCTAATTCTCTATGGGATTTATTCCAAGCATGGCTAATCCTATACTCTGAATCAATGTTTTCATGTCTTTGGAAATGCATCACTGCATCTATAGTATGGGCAATTTGGTGGAAAATAAACAAGAGAATTTTTAGACAGATGTCATCTCCAATACCTCTATTTTTGGAATGATAAGAGAGATTAATCGTTGAGCTTGTTAATGCTTCATTAAGTAAATATAAGGGTAAACATGTTTTTTATCCTTAGGATGGCTATATTATTTAGTTATGAAAGGTTTTACTTTTTTCTCATATTAATGTTGCATTGTGTCCATTCAAGATTCCTCTTATTTCAGCACAAACCAAGTGGATTCCTCCAAGTGAGTGTTATTTCAAGCTCAATTTTGATGGGGCCTCTAGAGGAAATCCAAGCAACTCTAGCTATGGCGTAGTCATTAGAGATTTTAAAGGTCATGTGATTGGAACAAATCATCTTCTCTCCCTTAGTGTACTAATAACAAAGCTAAGGCTTTGCCCTTGCTTTTTGGTTTGGAACTTGCAAAAACACTTTCTATATCTAAGCTACATGTTGAGGAGGATTCATCAATTATTAATAATGTGTGTATTAAACATCATGTATATAATTGGCCCATACAGTATATATTACATCAAGTATGGTCTCTTCTTGTTTCAATCTCTGAATGTTACATCAAGCATACTTATAAAAAAAGGCAATCTTTTAGCTGATTGTCTGGCTAATTTGGGTATTGACAGGGTGTATATTAACTCTTTACTTTCCCCACTTAACCTCCTTGATCTCCTTAACTTAGCTAATATTATGAAAAAAGAATATATTTAGAATAAGGCTAAGTCCTCGCATGTTTTTTCTTTTATGGATCTCACTTGTTCTTTTGATATATTATTTGTAGGTTAGGGTCTTGGATTACACTTGTATTAGATGGCTTTCTAATATCATGGTTTTAATTGAAGTTTTGGATGTAGATTAGTGATGGTAATCTCTATGACATTTGTCACTGGGCTCTAGGTCTTGTCTCTGGAACCAATCAATGAATTGCATTCATATGAATTTTGGGCTCTTTGTAATTACTTTATTCTCGATCTGAGAATCTCTAGGACAAGATTCATTAGTGTTGATAGACACTCTCTCTTGATACAATATTTCTTCTCCTACATTCCTTTTTTGTATCAGGCAATGATCAAAGTTTTTCTTTTCTAGTTCTTTTCTCTTGGGGCTTTTTTGAATTAGTTATTATTAATATAAATATAATGTTTCATCCAAAAAAAAAATGTTTAGACTTAATACTATTCTTGTAATTACATTTTGTAACAATATTATAAATTGTTATAATATTTGAGATCAATTATTTCTCTCTTGAATGACCATATTAGTCACATAAAATCATAATATTATTTAAATAACTATTCTTTCAATATATATCTTTAATGTTTGAAGTTATATAAATTATCATCACATGCATTGAAAAGTCATAATATCAATCTCTAAATATAAATGAAATAACTAGTGAGAGTAGGGCATGCCTTATATGTTTTCTTTTGATCTATACCTTTCTAAACTTGGGCAGTGTCACCAATCTCAAAATATATTCATAGATCATTCACATGGTATTTGTATGTTACTGTATTCGCAAGTCATTTTCATAAATAGAATACCACTTGAGTGGATTATGGTCATCGTGCCTTATTTTTATTAAGTTCATCCTCGCTTATGTAAAACCCATTTTTACCAATCAAACTCAATGCATGGGCCACATCCATGTTGTCTCGTCAGTTGGAACTCTTAAGTCTTTATTGCCATGTTGTACATGGCTCTTTCTTTCTTTTTCTGGCATGACCCTCTCACCATAGATATGTTGGACTAACTGCCAACATTTTCCTTTCGGATTTGTGACATAGCTTAACTACCTCCTGTGTTTTATAAGTCGAGTGGTTGTATGGGCATTGATATGTCAATCTTTTGATGCAACAACAACTCTAGCTTGTAACAAGTGGTATCAAGGCTTGGTCACAGGTTTGAATCTCCTCAGGTAATGCTAAGGGGGGGATTGTTGAACTAATCACCAATGTTTCCCTTTCAGATTCATGACATGACTTAACTACCTCCTGTGTTTTATAATTCTAGTGGTTGTACTGGGCATTAATAGGTCAATCTTTTGATGCAACAACAACTCTAGCTTGTAACAAGTTCTGTGGTTCATGCACTTATCCTTCTTATTCTATTTCCTTTGCAAGTTATTAATCTTATTTTTTATTATCAAATCTAAGACCATCATTCGCAAAGTGTATATTCTCTTCCATGTCCATCTTCTATATGCTCCCCACATCTTATAAGTCCATGTTTCCTTTTGAGGGCTTGTTATTGGCGTTGACTATGCTCTAGATGAAATTCACCAAAAGTTTTTTTAAAAATTCCTCTTCAGATATCCGAAAATATAATGATTTTTTCTCAAATTTTTTGTTTTGTTTTTTAGTATAGAACATATAGATCATGAAGAACAAATGGTAAAAATTTTCAACAAAATCTATTGTGTTTTTAATTTTTTCAATTTTGGTCAAAGGTGCATTTTGTCTGAAGGATAGTCACATCCCTTGTTATTTTCTTTGTTGGCATGTTGTAGTCCATTTAGAAATCTTTGATGGGTGGACCCAACAAGGCGCTCAGTTTCTTTAGTGTTTATTTCTACTTTTTTGATCCGATATGACTTGCATATAAGCTATGATGTGATTTTATTTTAATATCCATTGCGACTGTGTGTGTGTGTGTGTGTGTGTTCTTTTATTTTATTCTACTTACCAACTGTCCATTATGGTTATCGAGTTTACAAATAATATGAATAATTTAGGATGATAGATCTGGACTTGGTTATAATCCCATACAGAGATTTTGTAATACCCCTTTATTGTAGTCTTTGCATTTTTACAAAAGAATTGACAATCCAATTTGGATCACTCTAATAAAGAACAATATTAGAACAAATGCCCCTTAACTGTAGTCTTGTAGAGGGGTAATTTAACATTACCAAGTTGAGACTCCCACTTTCTTTTATCCATTTATACAACTTTCAAAGGCTCATTTGAGGCCTTTAGAGAGTACCTCTTCCTCACACCACTTTCAATCTAAACTTCTCTTGCACATGCCTACCATCTAAAAGAAGAAACACAAAATTTCTCTCAAAAAGTTTAGCTCAATTACAATTATATAGCTATTACACATGAGCAAGATCTAGTGAAAATAGATTATTGTCAAATATTATTAATATTACATGTTCATTTAAGTTTTTCTAATCATCTTTTCAAATAAATAAGGACAAATTTAATAACAAATGATAAAACATATGTACCTAATAATTCTTTAAATCTTTCTAATGTATTTACAACTCCAATATTTTTAAACATACAAGTAATACTAACCAACACTTCTATTTAATTTTAAAATTCTATGTACTGGATGAACTCTTTCTATTATTTAAGAAATAACTTCAAATTGTTTGTCAAAATCTTAATAAATAAGAATTAGTTATTTTTCATTTATATAAACCTAGATCCATTTGGTAGTAGGAATAAGAATATGGGAATATGAATACGTATTCTGGAATTGTTATTCTAGAATAAAAAATAAGAATTCTTATTCTTGTTTGGTTTAGTTGGAATTTGATAGGGAATTCACGGACCCAAAAATTTATGTTTTCTAAAATAAATCAAACTGGAATAGGAATATATATTCCAATTCCACCTTTTTTAGTGGAAGAGCAAATGTTCACTTTTTAGACCAAAATTGAAATATGTATTCTTATTGACAATTCCAATTTGATGCATCCAAACATAAAATTCAAAATTTTAATAACTTACATATGCCTATTTCACTCATATTCCCGGTCACTCATATTCCTGGTGCCAAACAAACCCTAATAAAAGAAAAGAATGTGATACTGAACACAAAGGAGGCAGCGAAAGGTACATTCTTTTAAGAGGATTAACACCAGATATATACCTGGCCAATACTTCCACAATATTGTATATACTTCTGCATCAAATCGACTCTTAAAACTTACACGCTGTTTGTAAATACACAGTCATTTGTTGTCCATTTGAGATGGGTATATGCGTGGACTTAATCTCAACTACTCCACCTGCACCAAACACGTCCTATTTCTCTGTAGACTAAACCCATAATTTTTCCTTTCAAATCTACAAGATATTTGTAATATATTCATCACTGATACGAATAACATTCTCATCAGTTACAGTGAGATTTTTGTATAATTATCTATAGACAATACTATTTCTCTAACCATTTTTCTTGTGTATCTTGGATTTGAATACTAAAGATTCTGCATGAAATCACTAGCCTGTTTTACAAGAATGAGAATATTCAAACAGCTTTCCTCTTGCAGAGTTTTTGCAGCACTTTAGTAGTCTGCCCACATTGCAATGGGTTTTCCATGGCCTCACTCCCCTCCCCTCCATCGCTACCAAGAAAAAAACGGTGTCATCGTGTAAGCACATGGCCCAAATATGACAGCCCCACTATATTTAACAGAGCAGAGCAAAAAGAAAGGCGCAAGGAAATGGCGGACAGCTCCGATTTGGAAGGGCGCGTGGCCATCGTGACGGGTTCATCGCGAGGGATCAGCAGAGAAATCGCGCTTCACTTGGCGCGTAAAAGAGCAAAAGTGGAGGTCTATTACCGCGTGAACAAAGAGAGAGCGGAGGAGGTCGCCGCCACAATCAACAATGAGCGTGGTTCAGGCAGAGCCATCACTTGCAGAGTCAATGTGGAGGTCTATTACCGCGTGAACAAAGAAAGAGCGGAGGAGGTCGCCGCCACAATCAACAATGAGCGTGGTTCAGGCAGAGCCATCACTTGCAGAGTCGATGTTTCCGAAGCGTCGGACGTGGTTGCGCTTTTCGACAGGGCACAGCAGGCCTTCGGGGGCGTGCACATATTAGTGAACAGCGCGGGCGTGGCGAGCTCCACGTACCCAACTCTGGCGAAAATACGAGAAGAGGAGTGGGACTATATTTTCAGCGTGAACGGGAAGGGGGCGTTTGTGGGGTGCAGGGAGGCGGCGAAGAGGGTGGTGAGAAGCGGCGGGGGGCGGATAATACACATAACGAGCTCAGCCGTGGGGTCGGCGAAGCCCGGGTATGGAGCGTACGCGGCGAGTAAGGCGGCGGCGGAGACGATGATTAAAATCGTGGCGAGGGAGTTGAGGGGGGACGAAGATTACGGCAAATTGCGTGGCGCCGGGGCCGGTGGTCACGGCCGGAAAGAGCGAGGAGCTGGTTCAACGCGTTGCGAAGGAGTTGCCGTTTGAACGACTGGGCGAGGTCGGTGACGTGGCACCCGTTGTGGCGTTTCTTGCTAGAATAGAATATCATGTTCATCTTCAAATTGGTGGGTTTTCCATGGCCTCCTGTGAAAGCTGTGATTGAATCCATAAATATACGTTTTGTTTTTTGGGTTGATTTCTTGAAGCTCTATCTAGGAGGAGTACAAATAAATTGGAAGTTGCCTGACACCACTTTAAAACATCTGACATCTACCATGTGGTTAGATAGAGACATTTGATTCGGGAATATAAAATCTGATATAAAAGCTCTGATGCTTGTTTGTTTTTTAAATTTAATTGTAGCAGTTCATATAATAATTTTGGTGTTTAAATTATTGTATTACATTTTCAATAGAATATATATTTTAAGATTGCTTAGTAAGGGTTAGTAAAGGGTACTGCATTTTATTTTATTTTATGTAAAGATATCATTCTTATTTAATGTTCTGGCTCATGCCAGAGCTGTCTTCGTCCTATTTTATGAGGACTCATGTCTTATCTTATGTTCTTGTTTGAGTCATTCTTTTTCTTTTTCTTTTTTACAACTTTTGCATTAGTCTTTAAGAAGTTAATTCATTTTATTTATTTTTAGACAAATTATTATAGTTCATTTTTATAATTTATTGTAGAATGTGGATTATTCATATTTATTTCAGATCTTGACAAACTATTTCTTTAAAGAAATCGTTTAGTAAGATTGAACATAACAGAAAAATCTATTCTCCAGATTAATCTTTCTGTTACCTATTAAATTTTAATTGAAAAAAGGTAAGTCATTTTAATATATTATAATTTGTCAAAAATTGATATTATTATAATATTAAAAATATAAAATATTTTATTATTATAATACTAAAAATTAGATTCTTACGGATCCATTTCAAAGTAATCTTTAATAACAAAATTTTAAGTCAATTGCCATATTACAATTATAGAGGCTTTGATGCTAACCAAATAACTTTGGTTTTGTTTGCCTGCCTAACCTTATTTTTAGTTAAGGCCACCACAATTCTTTCTAATGTCTCCCCTCTATCCAAGGGCTTGCTATTACCAATCTCCACCATGGATTTTGCAAATTATTTAAAGAATATTTTTTCATTCTTAGCATATGCACTTACAACATTTCTAGTCAAATAATTTGGAGATTCCTTTTGATTTGCATAGAGTTCTTCATCAAAAATCAATAGCCCTTTGAAGTTCTCCAAATTTTGGAAGTAGTGATTGCCAAATTTAGTAGGGCTACCAACATCTATGGTTGACAAGATGCTTTCTCCTACAAGTCTTAGGCATTATGATTTCAAATTTGTTGAATAAATCTAATCCATAATCAAAATTGGTTTTCCATAAAGTCTTTGCTTGAAGCTTGTGCATGTAGAGTGACTAATGGTATGCCCACATAGCCAAGAATTTATTAGACATGTAAAACCTCTCTTGAATCATCTCAGATCAATGAAAATATATAAAAGTTAAAACAAAATGAGGATTTTTTAGGAAACTTATAAAAGATAGTAAAATATAATGAGTACCGTTTGTGTTGGCATCGTCATGTTATGATGATTAAGTTGTGGTGGTTTTATTCTTATCATCTAGATTCAAATTCAATTCAAATGCTATCATTATATTTGAATAGACATGTGACTTCCCATTTACATGACTTCATTAATTCATTAGTCAAAAGTATAAAGAAAGAATAATATTCAACAAGATAAATTTATAGTCAATAATTCAGTACCTAAAAGTGTAACCAAATCAAACTAGTTGAGACCTTGGAGTTTAAATTTGGTAATAATAGTCTAGAGAATTGAGTTTGGTGCAGTCCCCAATCCCCTGAATCTTTTGACAGCTCTACTCAAAATTGCACTTCTTGAATCTATTAAAATGGGGGAAATAGCCATGATTGAACAACAATTTAAATACAACAAGGGCAATAACCCAATGAATGAACAACACTTCATTTTGGAAAACAATCCAAGAATATGAGCTAACTAAAAGTATGAACTATGCCTATATAGTTCCTTTGAAGTACAACATTAGATTCAACCCAATACCTCTTCCCAATCAACTATAATATTAGTCTTTAATCCAAATGTCATCTTCACACCCTGTCATCCCTCTCTCATCTGCACACACATCTGAATTCACAAATGAATTTGAACTCCTTTATACAACTTCAAACACTTATTAGATCAACTCAATACTACAACTAATAAAAAAATTACACCAACCAATGAAATTCTATTAATATATAGAACACATATAGAACATATTATAATGTAAAGTAATAAGCCATAATCTAGAATAGATAATCATAATAATCTAAACAATATGTTCCCTAACTAGGTCAACCAACAATGAAATCCCCTTTTATGCCCAACAAGAAAACCAACTTCTAAATTACCAATCCTCAAAACAATCTGCAGAAAGACATTAAAGTGCATCTTCATGAAGTATGTTGAATCATGCATAAAAATTCTTCTCCACCAAAAATCCCTAGACAAAATACTAAACCATTGTCTAAAATAGTTCTCTTTAAGTATCATTAGTAACTAATCTTTAGAAAATCTTCTATATTTTTTTT
Source organism: Cupressus sempervirens (assembly GCA_028749045.1). NCBI lineage: Eukaryota > Viridiplantae > Streptophyta > Pinopsida > Cupressales > Cupressaceae > Cupressus > Cupressus sempervirens. Next base: position 754,374,486 of record CM053789.1, on the reverse strand, counting down.
CAATCAGCTTAGAAATGTGTGTGATGGAAAGTATAGCATGTAATATCTTCACAGAAACTTTCTCTATACTGGTCATCAATATGATTACTATCTAATGAATAGATGTGTTGACATCAATGAAAAAACATTAAAGCCAAAATTAACCAAAAAAAATTCCAAATAAGAATCTCAATAATCTCAATTTCAACATATACTTATTCCTCTATACTTTTGTTTAATTTTTTAGATTTTTAACTTGTATGAATGATCTCTTTAATTCAAAAGGATCATATATATGAAGTATTTGTATATGTATATATTCATTATTTTCATTTTATATATAACTAAATTGTTACTATACTAACTAGATCTTATTATGGACTAGAGGAAATAAAAAATAATTAATTAATAAGAAAAATTTTCAAACTTATTCAATGATATTGAATAACTATTTGGAACGTTTATTATAAATATCACTAATTACAATACAAAATATATCATCTACTACAAATATAAATTATATCTTTAATAATTTAGACATTATTACCATTCTTATTTCCAATAATAAGAAGTTAATATAGAAATTTTAATTTTATTATGAATCAATTTATTTGTCATAATTATCTAATTCTTCTAAAAATACAAATTTGTGATAAAAAATACATATGGTACTTCATGCTTATTTCCTTTTATATTTTACTCCAATATTTCATCTTACTTCTCAATATGGTGTGAATTTCTTCATAAAATTTATTACAGCAGTATTCTTGCTTGTTATGCAAGAAAAATAATTTATCAATTAATATGGGATTCTAAACCTGGCCCTTAAGTGAGGCTAAAAATAAGGGACCTTGTTCCAACCCAATTTTTTCATAAACAAAAAGCTCATTCCATCCCCTGAACAAGATAGAGCGTAGAGAAATCAAAGGGAGTGTAATAAACTATGCTACCATAGTAGCTCCAAATTATAAAAAAATTCCACGTTTAAAGTGGGAATAGTGATAAGTATTAAATATTTACTCATTCGTCTTCCTTTTTTTGCACCAAAATCCATTATCCTTTGGTGACCCTTCACCAAAAATCATTTTTGGTTTCTCTGGAATCTTTCATTTTAACCTTGAAGCTAAAATTTTCTAGCTTGTTGATTTCTCCTCAACCACCTCATTAGACAAATGACTCATTAGGGGGAACAAGCGATACTTCCTAAAGAAGACCCAATGTCTAAGCTTAAATCTTGATCATGCACCATCTCACTTGGATGAGCATAGCATCTTCTATAGTGTTAACTTTCCCCACCATGAGAGAGTCATATGAGTCTTCAAGAGTGGTTTGAGTACTATTACTTGGGTGCTCCTTTCAAAATCAATCTCCACATGCTTTTTTTGGGTCAACATCCAAGATTCTACCATTCTAGCAAGAATCTTCTTTCTTCATTGAATAATAGTGTAGAGAAGCCTCTTTTCACCAAGATTTATAGTTTTCAATATTGCACTTTGAACATTAAGCTATCAAGTGACCTATAAAAAATCACCTACAACAGCTCACCTACAACAACCAAGAGGTAAACTCTCATAGTATAACAAATATTTTAAAGAATGTTTTTAGTCTTCAATAAGATTCTCGCTAATAGATCTTTAGTTATATCCAACTCCACCAAGATACAAGGGTAAGTCATAATAAAAATTTAAAGAACCTTAATCCACCCCCAAAATCTTCCACGTAGAGATTCTCCATGGCTTTGACAAATGACTCAAACTATAGTTGTAAAGGGAGACTCAACAACCTTACCTTGATTGGATTAGTGTTGAATGATCTATTGATGGGAATAAATGAGGGAGGTTTTAATATCAACAAATTTTGTTCACATCTAATGATAGTCACAAAGTATTGTGTTTTTGTCTTGTATATTGTTGAAAACTACCACAAATGATCCCCTTGTACAAGGATGATTTGGATATTACCCACTAAATTGAGACATTGGATATCTTTTAAGGCACATAATAATTCTCTCATAAACTCTAGTTCAATTACAATAATGTAGATATTGTATCTAAGCACAAAATTTAATAAGTGTTTTTGTTTTCAAGTACTATGAATATTAAATGTCCATTTGCAATTTCTCTAATCATCTAACATATAATATAATTGGTTATAGAGCTATTGGATTTATTTTTACTTGTTAAAATGATAAACATGTAATTAAAAAATTTGCAAATAAATAGTAACAACTTTAATAACAAATAACAAAAGATATGCACCTAACAATTTTTTAAATCTTTCAATTAGTATATAAATAGACAACAGCTCCAATATTTTTAAGCAGATAAATAAAATTTCAAATATATCAACCAATACTTCTATTACAAATATCAACCAATACTTCTATTACAAAACTATCATTGATTTTTAAATTCTATTATTCTATGAACTCTTTTATTTATTTAAGAGATAATTTAATATTGTTGGTCACAAACTTAATTAACAAGAGTTCTTGTAGAGAGCTACAGTCCCTGCCTTGAAGTGTTGACAAAAACCACTAAAATTTGAAAGTGATAGTTAGAGCTAGCATCTCTTAGAACAATTTAAAAAAAAAAATTAAACAAAAAGGTTGGAAAATAATATGCTAAATTTTTAGAAGGCATTATTATTACATACATTGTCACATATATAAAACTAAGCACTAGAAACAACCTAGCGTATTTGAAAAAAGAACATGAATCAAATCTTTAGAAATAGATATTACTCAAAGATGCGATTTTCAAATTTATTTGTGTGAAAATGATGCCATGTCTTCGAAAACTATGGAAACAAAATATTGTTATGCAGTGGCAGTTGTATACAGGTTCATATGTACAGTCTACTTTTTGCTGGCTACAAATATGGCTTTATGACTATGTTGAATAGACAAGCTTGCAGGTATGTTTTAATGGCACTAAAGTGAGCAAAATGGTACTGTTTCTCTAATATATTTAGTTGGATTTGAGGGCAGTTCCTCCATCCTTGTAAGCTATTGTTACTGCATTTGTTAGTTGTTCCTGCAATATGTAGAAGTGAGATGGTTAGAAAGAGGCATGATGGCCGCTGGAACTTTGTAATGCTATGAGAGAAGAGTGAGCTGAAAATGAAAGATTTTTTTTGAATTTCAAGTTCAATGCTCTATTATGTGTGTTTCTTCACTTTTTTAGAATTTGTTTTTGATACTTATTTGAACATGTTTGATTTAAGATGGCTTTGGGGTTTTGACTTGCAATCAGAAATCATTAATCAGAGCTTCATTTTTAGTATTTTTATCCATGTGGGTTACAAGAGTATATTGCAGAATCTGTGTTGATATCTATATCTTATTTTAGGCTTTTGCCTATAACTTCCAATTAGAGTAATAAGATGATTCTATCAGTGCATATAGTGAAAGGAACCATATTGGACAGTGGCGGTCAAATATGAACAGATTTGACAAAGAATATGGATAAACAATTATGAATTATATAATATAAAAATTAATTGTTACATATCAGTGAATTGGATAACTTGTGGAAATGGAAAAATTATTAGTTGAATCGTCAACTCTAGGAGTTTCATTTCAGCACAATACCTTCAAACTAAAAATGCTCCAAACTATATATTCGTTTGACTCTCTGCAGAACCCAGTGTCACAAACATTGAGCTGCTTTCTTTGCCAAGTAAATGTAAATTGAGTTAAAAAAGCTCTCTAAAAGTGAAAACATTGAAGATATCATCACCATTGATAGAAAGATAAAAAAGTGACATTTTTGTTGAATTTTCTCACACGTTATTGTTTGCCCCTTGAGCCAAACACTCACCCACCTCTTGACATTTGCAGAACGATCAAAAAATTTAATACGGGTAGGTGAGTTTCAAATTTGGAAAAGAGGGGGAAATGTTTTTGGAAAGGAGACAAAAAAGAATGTATTGATTCATTTTTAGTAGAGGAGATTAGAAAGAGAAGAGATCAGAAGTTGTAGAGAAGGAAGAAGAAGAAAGTAAGCGATCAGTAGATCCATTTGTGTAGAAGACAGAAGGACGTTTGTGTTGTGTTTCCGGTTGCACGTGTTTCCTCTATTTATTCTGTAAGTTTGTAAGTTTGTTATTTGTTGAATTTTTCATGTTAAGTAGTGATTGCTCCAGGCATTATTGTATTTAGCCATTAGAGCTGCAAGTTTAAAGTTTTTTTTAAAGTATTCAAGTTGTATAAAGTTTTAGGGTTATTTTAGAGTTTTCTGGTTGTAGCCGAATGCTCTCACATTTTGTAATGATTTAATCAAAGTTGAATAGAAAGCAAGCAGGCATACTTGAATCCATTGTTCTTCTATTCATTGCATTTGAAAAGTTTATTTAGAAGCTTCATACTTTGACTCTCTGATTTTTATTGGTGAAAATATTCATGTTATAAATTTTCACTCGGTCAAGTCTTGTTGAAGTTTTTATTTCTGTAGTGGCTATCGAGTTCACTCGGTACCTTCTACCGAGCTCCACTCTCCAGTGGCTACCGAGTTCACTCGGCATCCACACTACCAAACTCACTTGGCATCCATTGGTGCCAAGTAGTTCTTCATTTGCCGAGCTCACTCGGCACTCTCCTGCCACTTGGCTCATTAAAGTGTTCATTAAAGTGCTGAGCAAAACTAGCACTCGACAATAGTTAGTGCCGAGTGAAAATATTGAAAATTGTGATTTTAATTTTCTTCACAATTTTGTAGTCTATAGAAAAAGACATGTTTATAATCGTTCATGAGAAGTAATGAGTAAGCTTAAGCATGCGCTTCATCAAATGTTTAACTACACTAACATGGACAGACCAATAACAGGCTTTAAAACTTTGAGGCCAGACACAAACATAAATTATTTCTAACCACTCCTTATAGACCATTGATGCAGATAAATTCGCTTATTGAAACCAATTTTCATTTCTTGAGCAAAATGGGTATATGGAAAGGAATCCAATTTCTCTTCTTCAAAGCCTTAGTGGCACACCTAGTTTTGTAAAAGGTTTTCAATCGTACAAACAGGGAATAATAATTTGAAACACTCCTTATGCACTATTATAGTAGAACAATCTAGTGAATTAAACATCTCTAAAGCGGAAATCAAGTGAACGAAAATGGGTATATACTTTGGTATATAGTTTTGCCTGAAAGTTGTCGTCAAGCAATATATTACTTGATTTAATGTCACGATGGATGATACAGACATGGAATTCCTCGTGGAGATATGCCAGTCCACGAGCAGTGCCCACGATAATCTCGAACTTTTCTTTTCAACTCAAAAGTCTGTTATTTTTACCTACATGTAGAGGAATTGACAACAATTTAACAACCCATCATGTTTGCTGTAACGAATGAAAGAATGAAAAAGAGGAAAGATAGGGAATAGCAAACCGAATAAGATTCTGTCAAGGCTGTTGTTGAGCATGTACTCATAAATCAGGAGTCTTTCTTGGCCTTGTCTGCAACATCCAAGTAAACGCACAAGATTTCTGTGATGGACATTTGAAATGAGTTTCACGTTGTTTTCGAATTTCGAAATTGCACGGGGAGAGTGTCCCAATGTGAGCTTCTTTACCGCCACAACTTTGTCGTTTATCAGCGTACCCTGCAAATGTCATGTAACAGAAGATGATTAATTTGAATGAATCAAAACAGAATGCTAATATGGACAGCTAATAAATAACCAGATACCTTAAATACTTCACCAAACCCCCCTTCTCCAAGTTTATTTGCTTTGTCAAAATTGTTAGTTGCCTTCTTAAGTATCTTGAAGTCGAAATCTAGTTCTGGCCCACGGAGTTCCGCGGCTCATTCAATATCCGCTGTTCCATATCTTTGTTACATTAGTAATAGCCAGGATCGAATTGAGTCGCAAGAGTTGCTTCATAGTCTATATTACTATAACATATTAGGTGTAGCCTTATATGAATTTACCTTTCTTCTGGCTTGACCGCATTATCTGCTTCCCAAAGGAAAGGAGACAAGTTATGAGGCTAAATACGAATACCCCCCCACAGCACCAATTATTATCGCCACTCTTGAACTCGCCTTCTTCTCCTTGCCTGAAAAACGAAATGAAGAGAAGAAAATAATCGTAATTAGGCTAAATGTCTGACAGAAAATCTAAACAAGAGCGATTCAGGTAGTTTTATGAAATTTAATTTCTGAAGTTGAAAGTTGCTTATTTTAAGGAAAGATGCAGTAAAAAACATTAAGAAAACTGGAAACTGTTTAATTGAATATAAACAATCTCTAACCCGTGTGTAAGAAATTTGCAAGCTCAACAGTGGAATTGCTTGGGAAGACGCGAGAACATATACAGAATCTACAAGATCTGTTGCATCCACCTTACTTATTGTTGAAAACCCATTTGGAATGACATCTTTTACCACGGCTGCGAGAGCCGAGTTCAGATTAAAAATACAATTGAGCTACATTCTTTTAGCTTATAATGTCTCTGCACCCTAATTTCTAGCTAGCAACCCTAACTTACACTTCATCGCATTAAGATCTGTAATGACATTTGCCATGTCCAATTATTTGCAGCTAGGAAGAAGACCACCCAAAAATTATACATATTTTTTCTATAGAAATTGAAAAAGACTACCGAGAAAAATTAAAATGGCGATAAAAATTATAAAAAAATACAAAATATTGTTTAATATATTCATCTTTATCAAACATAAGAAAAGAATGACAGATAATTCTAAATGCACGATTTCCAAAACCAGAAAAGAACAAGGGGAAAACTATAGTCTCCTGTCTTACGGCAGGGATTAATAAGAATTACTTATTTTCTATTTACGTAAACCTAGATACTGAACCCAAAAGGAGGCAGCGAAAAGTATACTTTTTAAACTGGATAAACACCCTTGTATACACGTGGCCAATACTTATACAATATTGTAAATACTTCTGCAACAAGTCCATTCTTCAGATTCAACACAATATTGTAAACACGTGGCCATTTGTTGTCCATTTGAGATGGGTATAAATCTACACTTAATCTCAACTACTCAATAGGAGCTTCCCCACCTGCACTTCCTATTTCTCTGTAAACCCATGATTTCTCTAACATTGTTTACAATATTTTCATCACTCATGTGCATTCACATTCTCATCAGTCACTGAGATTCATACCATTTTTGTTGGGTATTTTGGATTTGAAAAGAAAACATTCTTTACAAGAATGAGACTTATGTTCATGAACTCTTTTAGTTCTATATTTAATATAGTGCATAAATTCTTTCATAAGAGAGAATTTAACATGTTTGGTAACAGACTTTATACATAAGAATTATTTTAATTTTTTCACTTGTATATACTTTTATTACAAAAGAAAAGAAAAATGTGATACTGATGACAAAGAAGGCAACTAAAGACATATTCTTTGAGCAAGGTAAACAGTGTAAATATAATAAGTAAAGAAATTGAATCAAAGAAGACAAAACACACAATAACACAAATTTATTTTGGTTTAGCAAAACTTGCCTACATCTACACTCCAGTAGGAATTACTTGTATTAATTAACCGATGTATTACATGCGCTGCACATAGCCATTATATAGAGCTTTGCCAATACAAAAGGTTAAGAGAGAGAACGAAAAGACATATGATTGTCGGGCTTCATATCCCAACAATCTCCCCCATGAAGTCTAACCAATACAGTAGTGTGACATCCCTTGCATCCCATTTGATTTTAGAGAAGAATGAATTCTTGAGACGATCTCAAGGCTACCAAACTTTGCTCCATCACACTCTGAATGAGTCTTCTCCACATTAGATCAGAGTTATAAATATCTCTACGTGGTCCATACATCTACAAATTCTTTGCAAGATTCTCATTTCTCAGTCCATCATTTGACCAAAGACCTATGGCAACACTAGACATTTTACAAACTCAGCGGTCTTATCTTCTCTTGTCCGCTTCCACAATTCTTCCATGACAATTTTCTTATGCATGCCTGTGCACTTAAGAATTGCGCTAAGCTCATATTTAAGAGATTTTAAATCTTTTGGTTCATTTTTAGGCTTGTTTTCCCAGCCATCCCACCAATGCACATGGTGGATTCTTCTGCTCTTAGCAGGCACAACCTCATTTTCTACCGAGCTCAAATTTCCAAAAAATTCGGTCTTCCATCTCTGCTCTAGCCTCACCTCGGCTCTGATACCAATTGTAAATATAATAACAAGCAAAGAAATTGAATCAAAGAAGAAGAAACACACAATAATATAAATTTATCATGGTTTAGCAAAACTTGCCTATGTCCACACTCTAGTAGGGAATTATTTGTAGTAATTAACCGATATCTTACACGGGCTGCACACAGCCATTATAGAACTCTGCAAATATGAAAAGTCAAGAGAGAGAACAAAAAGACATATGACTATTGCACTTCATATCCCAACAAACAGTGCAACATAAAAACAACATATTATTGGATAAATATATGAATCTCATCAGTTCTGTGGCAATTGTTATTGTAATGGAGAGGCATTGTCCACATTGTTTTTGTCTTTAAAAGAAAGAAGAAGAAAAAGAAGAAAGAAGAAAAAAAAGAAGAAGGGCTTTGAGAAGTAGTAACAGACACTAAAACTCACCCCGATTCTCCTCCATTAATATCAATAACTCAACAAGCAAATATGTGTTCCACTGAGCCTCCAATCTTGCATTAAATTCTACTACAAATCCACTTTTGATACTTACATAATATTGTAAATACTTTTCCATTTCTTGTCCATCAGAATAATCAACAATATTACTATTGTTAGATGATTGAGATGGGTATAAACCTGTACTTACCCTCAAATATTCGGCCATGCCTTCCACTAAAGAAATTGTAGCTTCTCCATCTCCATCCCATAAACAAACACGTCCCATTTCTCTGTAAATCAAACCCATGATTTCTCCTTCCAAATCTCCAACATAATCTGCAATATATTCATCACTGATATGAATATCATTCTCCTCACTCACTGCAATTGTTCTATAATTGTCTATAGACAATACTATTTGACTAACTTTCTTTCTTGGGTATTTTGGATTTGAGTAGAGAACATTCTGCACAAAGTCACTGGCCTTTTTTACAAGAATGAGAGGTTTGTCCTCTCCTATGAAGGACTCAACTTCCCTCTTGCCCTTGTTTTTGCAGTGTTTATGATGATTACGTCCACTGCTTTTGCAGCACTTTTGTAGTCTGCCCACATTGCTAGAATTGCTATGGCTGAGAATAGAAGAGTTTGCTTCCATATTGATTTGGAGGAGACCATCTTCATCTTCATGTTGGTATGGTTTTCATGGCCTCTTGTGAAAGCTTGGATTCAATCTATAGATAAAGTTTTTGGCTTTTGGGTTGATTTCTTGAAGCTCTCTTTTGCAGGTTCTTGACTGAAAATAAATTAGGTGTCTGACACCGCTTTAAAACATCTGACATTTACCATGTGGTTGGATGGAGCCATTTGATTGGAGAGTCTAAAATCTAATCCCATAATGAATGATCCATATCAAGTTTAAAATTGGAAGATAATAAAATGTAAAGTTATGAGGTTTCGGGTAAAGAGTTTAATAACGATTTGTTAATGCTTGTTATTCTTATTTTTAAGTTTTGAATTCCTAGATTCTTTTCAAATGAAAACTTCTTCATATGTACATGTCTATTTTAAGTCCATAGGATAGCGTAGCTGGTTTGAATTGTGGATTTGTTCATAAGTTCGACTTTAAGGTTTTGAATTTATCAAATGGGTCTGATAGAGGAGCTTCTTGATTCATCTCTAGAAACTAGTATCACTTCAGCTTGTCACAAAAATGAATGTTAGACTAGATGGTAGGGATAACCTGAATTAAAATAGAAAAAAATGTCTATTCTAATAAATGATTGAATTATAGGCAAGAGCCTACAATGTAAGGGTAAATTGTGAGTTTCTTATGGAAGAGGTCTTGGGTTTGAATCTATTAGACATTAACATATAATAATAATTAATCTTAACAATAATAATAAATAATAGATTTCTTACCTATCAAAAAATAAAAATAAAAATAAAAGATTGAAATATACCATCTGATCTACTAAGTAAAATTGATAGCCTCTATGGAACCTTAAATTTACAATTATAAATTAAACAAGTATATAATGGGCGTTTTGTGTGTCCATCAGAATAGATTAGGTTCGTTTTAAGTTTTTATTTGTCTATCCAACTATTAACACATCTAATCTTTATTTTGCCCTGATCACCTTCTCTCTGTGTTATACAGGTGCCACTCATTAGAACTAGTCATCATTTTATTTTGACTACAAAACTTATAGTATGGATTTTAAGGCGAAAATCCTTCATAGATGACATGTTATGACAGTAACATTTCAGTAGGAATTAATCATGTTATATTATCCTAAATATTGTTTTTGATGGGTACTAATAAAAGGATTCCCATTTATGTAAAAACATTAATAGCTCTTACCAAATTTGATCAATTTCAGTGGACAATCGTTTCACTTTTGAATGCACTATCATTGCTTGGAGGCCTGTATTCTTCTTCTTTATTTCATGAATCATAGAGTAAAAGTATACCAGTCTCTCCTTGAGATCAGCGTAGCCTAGCCTTTCTAAGCTCAATCTAAAACATTTCCTGCACGTGGATGTCCTTAGTTGTTTATATCTAAATGTTTTGGAAGATATATGAGGACCTAGGTATTTATAAGTATATTGAAACAGTTAGCTGTGCTTGAAAATTACAAGCAAAGCAGTACACAATGATTTATCAGTTTTAGACTTTTTGAGTTCATCTGGGATTATGTTAAAACTTTACTTAACAATCAAATAAAATGTAGTAATAAATAATATCACCGAATACTAGAGGTTGGACACTGCATTACATTCAAGAATGTGGGAGTCAATACTATTTATTTATTGTTATATTTTGGGGGAACATCAATAATGCTAATGAGAAATATTCAAAGCAATGTTAATTGAACTTTTAGCATCATTTTTTTAAAAATTGCTTATTAATTTATATTTCAAATATCAAAATTAAGTGTATTTACCTTAAATCTGTATTGAGATATAGCTAATGCTTAGTTGTATGAATAGAAATTTCAATAATGTTGCTTAAGTATTCAAGCTTTTCATTTAATATTAAGAATGGATTAGCAGGGAACGCTGAAATAGCTTTAGTTAATTTATTAGATTAACATTAATCATGTTTTGGGTATGTCATTATCATACATGATTGGGTAACTCTAGGGTTATATCTCTTGTATAAAATAATGTGATAAAAAAATATGATTGTGGTTACTTACTAGAAACTCTTCGGTTAATGAGAAAAAGTAGGTTGTAAGGGGACTTGAAACATAAGATATTACATTTAAGCTCCAAAATGAAAGAGTGTTGGAAAAACCAGCAACATCACAACTAGAACAAAAAAATAAATAGACACAACCACCACAACCAGGGATCAAGCTAAAAACCAACATAATGAAGAGCACATAGAGTCAAACCAACTCCTTTGCAAAATTCACCATCTACTCTTTAAAATCCATCATTCAGTAGAATCACCAATTTACAATTCCAGCACCAAAATCTCACCAGCATCTTGATCCACTTTCCCAACAAGCTTATTGAGTTAATTGAAGGTAAATATGATATATTGCCAACTATTAAGAATGCCCTAATGAAAGTTTCCATTTGACTATTCTCCTCTTAATTCCTCAATCTTCTTACTCATCCCTTCTAGACAATCCACATCCACCTTATTATGGTATCTTACTAGAAAATTAATATATTGTTGGGTGTTTCTATAATGAGTGCTTTGTGGATTTACAATTAGATTTCTAATTTGAAGCATATTACCAATCTATATGCAAAGATTGTGCTTAGTTTGCCCATTTGAAATTGTTTGAACAAACACTTAATTGTTAACACAACTGTAAACAATGTATCCAAAGAACATAGGCGTTCATGATGCATTATGGGTTTCAACAAGTATATTTCCTTTAATGAATGGCAGATTGTATTTCTTTTTAAATTTTTGATAATTCTATTTGCCTTAGAGTTGGAAGGTTGTTTTTCTTATTACATAAGTATTGTTTACTATAATTTGAATGTTTCATGAAAGATTTAACTTAAGGTGTAAATTCACACAATATTCTTTCCTTCAATGTGCTGAGTGACATAGAAGAATTCTTGTCTAGGACGGTCTATCATATTCTACACAAAAAGTATTCAATTTATATTTGACCTAGTGGTCTATTATAAATATATGTATACTCATGTTAGCCTAATTGATGGCTTTTGTACTATTTGTTATGTCAAATGTAGTTTGCAGTCCTTGTGTGGTATATCTCTTACTTGATGTACTAATGTATTAGACAAGTTGGCCAAAATCTCGTATTAGTTTGTTAGCTATTGTATTCCACCAATTGATCAAAATTGTTATTGATTGTGATGTAACATCTCTTATTAGAAGGAACAATATATTATTGATTTAATTTATTTGCATAGTTATTTTTGACTTGCCACATTGCTATGTGATTTTGTGTCTATTTCAGAGTTTAAATCCTATGTTGTTTGAACAAGGTAAGCAGTGCAACATAAAAACATATTTTATTAGATAAATATATGAAACTCATCAGTTCAGTGACAGTTGATACAATAATGGAGAGGCATTGTTCACAGTTTTGTGCTCTTTAAAGAAGGACGAGGGCTCTGAGAAGGAATAACAGACACGGCTAAAGACTCACCCCAATTCTCCTACATTAATACTATTACCTCTGCAAGCAAATCTGTGTTCCACCTTGTCTCCAATCTAGCATTAACTTCTGCTACAAACCCACTTTGTAAGTATGTGGTCATTTCTTGTCCATCAGAATAATCAACAAATTGACAGAATAACCAGTAAATTAATTATTGCTAGATCGATCTTAAATAGATATATTCGACCATGCCTTCCATTTCTATGTAAATTAAACCCACGATTTCTCCTTCCACGTCTCCAACATAATTTACAATATATTCATCACCACTGATAAGAATAACATTCTTCTCGCTCACTGCAATTGTTGTGTAGTTTAGTTATTTATAGATAATACTACTTAGCTAGCTTTTTTTTCTTGGGTATTTTGAATTAGAGCTTGCTTCCATATTGATGGTGAGGATATCATTTTCATCTTCATGTTGGTGGGTTTTCCATGGCTTCCTGTGAAAGCTTGGATTGAATCCATAAATGCACGTTTTGTCTTTTGGGCTGATGTATTGAATCTATAAGGTTCCGTTTGGTTGGGGATAATAAATTTGTGCCATAATCAGGTTATCACCAGGTTTTCGAAAACTTGGCTTTGTGGTTTGGAAAGTCAATGGTCCGTTTGGTTGACACGGAAGATGAATATACCGTGGACCCCACAATATTATTAAAAAAACTGTCATAAAATTCAAAACCTGGTTTTAATTTCGAATTCCACCTTTTTGTTGGAAGAAACTTCTTCCAATTTTTGACCAAAATTGGAAGATGAAATTGAAAACCAGGTTATAATTTTAACCAACCAAACACCAAAGTTTTTTTGCAAAACCTGGTTTTACCCCTGATAACCCGGTTTTGAACCTCATCTTCCAGCAACCAAACGGGACCTAAATACAAATAAACTGGAAGTTCTCTGATGCCACTTTAAAACATCTGACATCTACGGTGTGGTTGGATAGAGACATTTGATTGGATGGTATAAAATCTGATCCCACAGTGAATGATCCATATCAAATTTGAAAATGAAACAAATAAAAATAGATTAAAACTTTGAGGTTGTTTATTTTTCTATTTAAATTGTAGTAGTTGATATAATAATTTTGGTGTTTAAAATATTGTATTAAATTTTTAATAGAATATATATTTTGCAATTGTTTAGTAAGGGTTAGTAAAGGGTATTGCATTTTATTTTATTTGTAAATATTATTTTTATTTAATGTTTATAATAGATTTCTTGATCTAGCTTTATGAGGATTTGTGCTTGTGTAAATATCATCTTATCCAACGGTCTTATTTGAGTCTATGTTTTTCTTTTATTTACAATTTTTACATTAATCTTTAAGATCATGTTAATTCATTTGATTTTATTGTTACACAAATTACTATATTTGACTTTTATAATTTTTTGTAAAACGTGTATTAATCATCAAAATAATAAGTATTTACTTTGATCTTTGACAAATTATTTCTTTAAAGAAGACATTTAATAGGATTGAACAATAACAAATAATTCCATTCTTGTCAAAATTTGATATTAATATAATATTAAATTATTATAATACTAAAAATTAGATTATCAATATCATTTTATATTATAGAATAATTATAAACAAGAATTTATTTCAAATGAATTCTGAACATTTAAAGTAATTTTGATCACTATATATATATATATATATATATATAACAAAAAAATCAGAAGAATGGTGAAATAGAGTACTTTGTGAATAAAAAAACAATTATCATATTAGAAAGATGGAGACTTTGATATGAATCAAATAACTTTGTATTTATTTGTCTGTCCAACTTACTTTTAGTTAATGCCACCACAATTTTTTCTAACCTCTCCCCTATATCCAACCAAAGACCTGATATTACCCATCTTCACCATGGATTTTGCAACTTGTTCAAAGAATATTTTCTCATTCTTATCACATGCACTTACAACTGCCCTAGTCAAATAATTTGGAGAGTCCTTTTGATTTACATAGAGATCTTCATTAGAAATCAATAGCCCCTTGAAGTTCTCCAAAATTTGGAATTTGTGATTGTATATTTAGTAGGCTACCAACATATAAGGTTGAAAAAATCTTTTCTCCTCCATCTAGCATGACCAATGGTATGCCCACCTAGCCAAGAATTGATTAGACATGTTAAACCTCTCTTGAACCATCTTAGATTCAATGGAAGTACAAAAATTTTAAAATTAAATGAGAATTGTCTAGAAAGCATATAAAAGATAGTAGATTCTAATGAGTAATGTTTAGTGTTGGCATTGTCATGTTATGGTGATTGAATTGTGGTGGTGTTGTTCTTATCATCTAGATTCAAACTTAATTGAAATGTTGTCATTGAATTTGAATAGAAATGAGCTCTCCCATTTATAACTTCATTTATTTATGAGTTGAAAGCATGAAGAAAGAATAACATTCAGCAAAGTAAATTTGTAATCAATAATTCAATACATAAATGTGAAAACAAATCAAGTTGGTTGAGATCTTGGATTTTAAATTTAGTAATAAGAGTATGGAGAGTTGAGTTTGGGATAGAGGCATTTTGATTGGATCCACTCAAACTTGCACTTCTTGAATTTATTAAAATGAGGGAAATAGCCCTGATTGGGAAACAATCTAAATACAAAAAGGGAACAACCCAATGAGTGAACAATAGTTCATTGTGGACAATAATCCACTAAAATGAGCTAAGTAAAAGTATCAAATATGCCTATGCAATTTCTTTGAATTACAACATTAGATTCCACTCATACCTCTTGTTGATCAACTTTGATATTAGCATTTGATCCAAATATTAGCTTCATGCTACATCATCACTATCTCATTTGCATACACATCTAAATTTGAAAATTAATTTGAACTCCCTTTTACAATTCTTAAATACTTATCAGGTTAGTTCAATATGGGACCTAATAAAAAATTTAAATTACATCAATCAATTTGTAGGAATGATCTCTTTAGTT
This sequence comes from Cupressus sempervirens, assembly GCA_028749045.1. NCBI lineage: Eukaryota > Viridiplantae > Streptophyta > Pinopsida > Cupressales > Cupressaceae > Cupressus > Cupressus sempervirens. The sequence goes on along the minus strand of CM053789.1, from coordinate 754,358,794 downwards.
CAAAAGGATCATATTATGAAGTATGTGTATATATTTTTATAAATAAGTATTTTCATTCTATATATAAAACCAAATTGTTACTATTCTAACTAGATCTTATTATGGACTAAAGGAAACAAAAAATAAAAAGATTAACGAGAGAAATTTTTTAACTTATTGAATGACATTGGCTAACTATTAACAACATTTATTATGAATATTAGCATGTACAATACAAAATAAAAATATTTATTGCAAATATGAATTACATCTTTAATTATTCAGTCATAATTATCATTCTTATTTACAATAATAGAAAAATAATTAAATATTATTATTATTAAAGAAATATTTATTCTTCATAATTATCTACTTCTTCTAAAAAGATAAAATTATGATATAAAATATGTATGCTACTCCATGCTTATTTAATTTATTTTTTTACTCGAATATTTCCTCGTACATCTCTATATGGTGTGAATTTCTTCATGAAATTTAGTAAGAATTATTATTGTTTGTTATGCCAAAAAATAATAATAATAATGTGAGATTCTAAATTTGGCCCTCAAGTGAGGCCAAAAATGAGGGACCTCATCCCAATACATTTTTTTCATTCCATCCCTTGAACAAGATAGAATGTAGAGAAATCAAATGGTATGATATAATAAACTATGAATATACTAAAGTAGCTAAAAACTATAATATTGTTTGATGTACAAAGTCGGAATAGGATTAGTATTAAACATTAACTTATTCTTCTTCCTTTTTTCATGTAGTGCCTAGCCCTAGTTTACATTTTGTTATCATTGTTGAACTCTTTTAGGCCAGTTTTATGCTTGATGATTAGTAGCATTATTTTTGAGATTATTAGATATTGTTTCATATTCAGCTAATTTTACGATGAGTTTACTTGGTACTCTATACTTCATGTATGCATGATGGTTATTACAATGATTGCAGTTATTCAATGATGATTAGCTAGATGGATTATCATATGTGTTTTCTTATGGATACTTACCCCATACTACATGTGTATGGTGTGCGTGCATGTTTTCTTTATGTATGATATTTCTGATGTGGTTAAGGAAGGGAGTCAAAGTCACCTACTAATTAGAATCTACACAATGCACCACTTCCTACCATTGCCTCTTTTGCTTAGTATATATGTGTTTGTAAATGTGTGGATTTTATGTAGATTGTAGGTACTGGGTATCAACTTCCTTGAATTGCCAGGATGAGCGTACCCTATCATATTATCTCAGTGTTAAGAGAGGGGAGATAAATTCTTAAGTGAAAATCCTAACCTTTGAACCCATTTGTCCTAGAAAATTAGGACAAGCATCTAAGTTGATTAACTTTTGAATGAATCATATGACATTAATTCGTGATTATAACCCTTTAGTTTGATCTTGTTTGTGTTTTTCTATGACAGGTTTTCGTATTTTGTCCTATAAATCTTTGATCATTTTTCTTTTAATCAAGTCAAATTAAATGATTTAATTTAATGGGAAATTGTTATGATATTATAATATTTAATTATATTTAGTTAATTTAGAAAATTAATTAAATAAAAAGAGTTAAATTTAAAGATAAAATTATAAGTTTAATTTTTAGAAGGTGATAATATTTATTTAATTTAATAATAATATATTTAGAGTTAATTTTTAAATAAATGCTAAATACTATTATTATCTAAGTTAATAAATATTTTATCAATTAACGTTTCAAAAATAAATTAAAAAGTAAAAAAGATATTTATTTATTAAAATTTTAAGATTACATAAAGTGTGCATGAGATTAAAATCTAATAAATTAATTAAAAAGAGAAGTCAAGTGAAATTAAATAAAGATATTTTATATTTCAATAAACATGTAGCAAGGAGTCCTCTCGGGTGATCGCACAATTAGTGTCCCAAATTTAGGAGAGAGCTCCTTATCAACTTTTGAGGGTTCTTTTTTGAGGGGCTGTGAATTTTTGGAAGAAGGAATTCTTGGGAGAAGGAATTTTTGGAAGAGAGAAGGTTTTGAGGGGAAAATTTTCTCTCACAAATCTTTTGGGTGTAGTGATTTAACATCAGAATCTAGGTAGATTCTTGTGATAAATATGCATAGTTATTTACGCTAGTTTTTTTCTTGTCTTCTTCATGACTATGAATTGTTTATCTGATTGTGTTTGTGACAAATATTGTAATTTGGATCTTCGAGTATGCATCTTTGGTATTCATGAAGATTAAAAAATCTCAAAATTTTATTTTTAGTAATTTTACAAATTGGAATTTAACTTGGAAGGGTTCTAAATTTAAGAATGAAAATTTTAGATTGAAAATTTGAATGGTTCATTGTATTTCTCCTATCAAACTAAAATTGCATATGTTATATGTGTGTGTGTGTGTGTGTGTGTGTATAATATATATGTATATATATATATGTGTATATGTATATATATATGTATATATGTATATATATATATGTATATATATGTATATATATGTATATATGTGTGTGTGTATATATATATATATATATGTATATATATGTATATATGTGTGTGTGTGTGTGTGTGTGTGTGTGTGTGTGTGTGTGTGTGTCTATAAAGTATATATGGGGGGGGGCGGGGGGTATTTTCTGAAAGGAATTTTTATAAATTTAAATAAATTAATAAATAATAAAATAAAATTATATATATATATATATAGTTGGGAGAGGGTGGGAAAAGCCCCCACACTCTCCCTTTTCCCTTATTAATCAGTGGTAGGCATTGTTGTGTTGACTACAATATAGACTGTGGTAGCAACAGTAGTACTAGTATTGTTGTTGAGATCGTAGTTGGCTTGCGGCCGACACCGTTGGTTGCATACTCTTTAAAAAAGGCAGCAAGCCTTTCCAAATAAACAGTAGTGCAAATTTTTGAATATAGTTTTTAAAATTAATTTATTAAAATTTATTTTATTAAAATTTTATTATATTAAATTAATTAAGGCATATTAAACATTAATATTAAAGAATTATAATTAATAATTATTAAATATTAGTAATTTTAATTATTAATTTTTATTTATTTATTTATGTTAATCGTTAACAGTTGAAGCCTTGATTAATTTATAGAAATCCAAAAGTTTATAGTAGTTTGACTCCGTTTAAGCAGGCACTGGTAGGAAAGAATGGAGAAGAAAACCTCCAGTCTAGCCTGGGACAAATGTCCAATATTATTATAGAATTAAAAGGGGCATACCCCAGTGAACTCCACTTTACATAAATAGAAGGGACATATCCCAGTGTTCATTAGTTATAATTCGATTTACAAAATTTAGGGAACATATCCCTATGAGAATGTACATCACATATGGAAAAATAACATACATCTCGCATCAAATTATATGACACTTTATGCTTGAAAAGTACTTCACCAACAATCGATCTTTTCTACATATTGTGCTAGGAAAAAAATTGTTAGAGAACCAACTAACCACAAGAATTCATATTTGAAAACCATATTAGTCTAAAACCATAAGATTATATTAGAATTATCCAATCCTTAAGCTTTAATCTAGTTGAACATACCATAAGGTATAATTAAGCAAGAGATAACCTGCCCAAGATAATAAAATCTTCCCTAGATACTAAACCCTTTATTTAATTAAAACTAAAAGCAAAGATAGAAAACAATCAACAAGGGAAAATGGGAGCAAAACAAAAAAGGAAACCAATCAACAAGCAAAAAACAAAATTATAACTAACTGAAACAACCTTAAGTAGACATTATGGAGGGAAACCTATCCAAAACTAAGCCTATTACAAAAGCTGCAAACATCACATATAATGCTAAAACCTAATTACCAAATCAAAACTAATTATCCAAGATATGGTAAGCAAAATACCATACCAATCCATCGATCACAACAACTCCATAACAAATGGCATCCTTACCAGTGAGAAGGATGTGGTTCGATCCAATCAGAATATAAAGCTAACACCTAAACTTACATGACCAGGAGACAAGTCTACATATTAATTTTGTGAAATGGTCAAGTTAAGGCAAACATAAGAAAGACATGCCTTATGGAACCCAACTATAAACGAAAGCTTGGAAAAGGCTAAAAATTGTTTAGCATTACCCAAATTTATACGTTCATCCAGACCTCCATCTTCCATTGTTGGAATAAATCTATCAAATAACAATTATCCTCCCTCTGTTGCTAAAAAATGAATGCCTTGCTATGATGTGATTGCTTTAAACTGAATCTCATGAGTCGATGAGTACTGGGTTCAGGGTATGAGACAGATCATGTGGGTTCCAAATCCAATTTTTATCAAACAAAACCTTGTCTAATCCTCCCCCATCATGAATTAACACAACCATTGTTAGCACAAATACATGTCCATTGAAGATGTTCAATACATGAAACAAATCCTGAGAAGCAAAACCATGCATTCCGATCTCGAAATAGCAACACTTAAGGTCTAAGCCGTGTTAGTGTAGTTTTTTATTTTTCCTATTTTGCTAGGTTTTTCCTACACTTTTAATAATCTCGCTTAGGTTAATAAAGCATTTCTTATTAGGTGAATGGTTGTGAGGTGTCACCTTCCTACATATGAGCATCCATTAGCTATCTTGGGAAGATACTTTGCTATCTTTAGTCCAATAGATGGTTGCTCCTCATTGGTTGGTGTTGCCACCTCCTCCCTCTTCCTAGCCTATATAAGCATGCTACCTGGCTTGTATTTGCATCTCTTGTTTTTGCATCCTCTTAATGCTATTTTGCTTCCAGCATTTGCATTACTCTCTTGGAGACTAACTCTATGATGCTATTTTGATTTTGTATCATTTGCATTCATAGTTTAGATATTTACTCTTTGCACTAGTTTTCGGGGTTATTAATCTTTTTAGATTCTAACATGGTATCAGAGCTTTTCTATGTGCAAGAGTAGATTTTAGTTTCTTTATTTGAGAGATTCAAGGGAGGCAAATAAAATTTATTGTAGTTTTTTGAAAAACAAAGTATGCTCTTCTCTTGCATCTTTGGATGATCCTGAGAATCAAAAAAGTTTTGACAAAAACGATTTTTCTCTGGGGTTTCAATCTCAAATCTGAAAACCAACTTGCATATTTAGAAGTTTCAATCAGTATTGCAGGTTTTAGCATGCCATTGATGGAGTTAGGAAGCTGATCCAGCATTTGCATGTCATATTTTGGTTGTTGGGGTCATTTCTTGATTTTTGGAGCCATTTTTTACTGTTAAAGGCATTTGATTTACACTATAGCAACATCTTCTGTACATCAGCAAGGAAAACGCTTTCTAGGTTTGTTCCCAGCCCCAAAAAACCATCTAGGTATCTTTTAGATTTTGCATGCAAGCTATATATTTTGCAGAATCGAGCATGCAAAGCTACAGCCATACCCCTCTCCATTGGCAATTGCAGATTTGAATGCAGTTTTCAAATGTCTCATTCTTGCTCATACGGACTCCGATTTTGATGATTCTTGTTATGAACTTGGCTATTCTTTTGTGCTCTATCCACTAGTGGAGTTTTTTTTTTTTTTTTTTTTCATGCATGAATTCTTTACAAATTGTAGATTCTCAGCCGTGACTGTGCACAGTTCTCATTTTGGAAACTTCAAAGGATCATAACTTTCTCATACGACCTCGTATCGAGGCGATTATTTTTTTGAAAGTGCATGATTTTTCGAGTAGATTGCAGTGGTGCTATTTGTTTCCTTGATTATCGTGCCCAAATTTCACTTTTAGCATATGCTCTTCATGAGGGTTTGTAATGCATTGAAATCAAGACCACTAAGTATTTATTTCTAGTGGTAGTTGTAAACACACTAAAATAAAGTGCCAAATCATATTTCTTTGGGGGGGTTCTTTGATTGATTAAAAAGTGGGGGGCATTGTCGTAGCTGGGTTCTCTTCTTTTTAGCATTTCTTCTCTATGTTTCTTCATCATGGATCAAACAAATATGCCCATCCTAACTCCATACAATTACTTTGAGTGGAAATCACGCATGACAATTCAATTAAGGAAAGCTGGATTAAATAGGATAACTATGGGACTTGAAACTGAACCTGCTAAAGATGAAGATAAGCCTAAGTGGTTTAACAAATGTGATGAGGCATTTGGAACATTGTGTTTGTTTGTTTCTCCTAAATTGTTATTTCACATTGAGCCTTTGGATACACCAAATGAAGTATGGACAAAGCTAGAAACACTATTTGGCACACAAGATTCAATGAGGGGTCATATGTTGGAAAATGAATTAATTAGTTTGAGTCCAAGAAATTTCAACACAATCCAAGATTTCTTCACCAAATTGAAATCACTAAGGTTGCAGTTAAAATAATGTGGAATTGAAAAGAAAGATGAACAATTGATTCTTAGTATTCTCTCTAAGCTAAGTTTAGAATATTATGTGTTTGTCTCTACCTTCTATGCTACTAAGGGTGCACTTGGTACTCAATTCACCATGCCATCTTTAGATGATTTTTCTGTCAATCTCACTCGAGAACAGGACAAGCTAATCTAGATGGGCACTCTTAAGTCCTCTAAGTCACATGCCTTAGCAACCAACCAAGGCACAAAAGAACAACAAGGACAATGTAGTAACAACAATAGTAAGGAAAAGAAACAAAAGAATAGCGAGGAGAAGAAGGATCAGATACCGGTTTCTTCAAAAGCAACTATTGATACACCATCTTCCAAGGGCAATAAGCCTAAGAAAGAAAAGGTCAAATGTGCCTATTGTAAAAGACTTGGTCATGATGAACATAAATGTTTGCAGAAACAACTTGATCACTTGACATACATTCTTGAGAAGAATAATATCAGTGTTCCTGAGTCTATCAAACAAAGTTCTAATGAAGGGTCTAACAAGGAAAAAGAAAACAGCAAGGGGAAAGGAAAGGGCAAGGCCCTTTTTGCAGTTGCTTCCTCACCATCCACTTGGGTTCTTGATTCGGGTGCTTCACACCAAATGGCTTCATCTAAGGAAGAACTTGCATCCTTAGAGCCGTGTACTATGCCTTCTATTTTGATGGGTGATAACACTCTTGTTGAGGTGTGTGGGAGAGGGTCTGTTGATGTGGGGGATGGTACATTCCATGATGTTTCTTATGTACCCTCATTGTCAACTAATCTCCTATCGGTACACTAGATCACTCACACAGGTTTAGGCAAGTGGGTTGAGTTCACTCTTGATTCAGTGGAGATATGTGAGTTGCATAGTGATTCTGTAGTTGTAGTTGGGAGAGTAGATCATCAGTCACAACTCTATCTATTTTCTCACTTTGTTCCTGATCCTCCTTCATCTGTTTTTCTCACTCACTCTAATGATGTGAGCAGATTATGGCATGAGCAGTTTGGCCATCTTAACTTCCACTACTTGCATCATCTTAACCAGCAGAGCATGGTCGCAGGGTTGCCTTCTACCTTGACATTGGAGTCACTTGGAATACATGATAGATCTTCTGATGGGTCAGATTCACTTGAGCAATCTTCTACCTCCACTTTTGATGCAGAGAGTGATTCAGAGGACTCACCTCCTTTCTCTCCTAGTCATCATTCATAGGTTGATGATTCTCCTCTAGATTCTCCATCTTCTAGTCCACTTTGGGCTAGACAGACCTTGCAGTTTGCAGGTGATTGGGTTGGGGATCCATCAGACACCAAGAAGACTCGTTTACAATTCCAAGATGCTCTACATATCTTCATTGCTACTGCCTCAAATCCACAATCCTTTCATGAGGCTTCTGGTATTTCTGAGTGGGATATAGCTATGTAGGAAGAGTATAGTTCCTTGATGAGGAACCACACTTGGGATGCTGTCCATTTTCCTAAGGGAAGAAAACTTGTTCGATGTAAGTGGATCTACCAGAAAAAATTTGCAAGCTTTGCTGGGGGTGTGGGATGCTTCATCTTTTGGGGGGGCCTCTTCCTCTCACTTGGAGTCCTAATTTTCTTTGGGGAGTCTCTTTTCTCTCTTTTTTGGGGGAATTTTATGTACATGGGTACCTCATCAGGCTTGACTTGCCAGGACCCATTTCTACATCCACCTAAGCTTCGCTTATGGGGGGGTGTTAGTGTAGTTTTTTATTTTTCCTATTTTGCTAGGTTTTTCCTACACTTTTAATAATCTCGCTTAGGTTAATATAGCATGTCCTATTAGGTGAATGGTTGTGAGGTGTCACCTTCCTACATATGAGCATCCATTAGCTATCTTGGGAAGATACTTTGCTATCTTTAGTCCAATAGATGGTTGCTCCTCATTGGTTGGTGTTGCCACTTCCTCCCTCTTCCTAGCCTATATAAGCATGCTACCTGGCTTGTATTTGCATCTCTTTTTTTTGCATCCTCTTAATGCTATTTTGCTTCCAGCATTTGCATTACTCTCTTGGAGACTAACTCTATGATGCTATTTTGATTTTGTATCATTTGCATTCATAGTTTAGATATTTACTCTTTGCACTAGTTTTTTGGGTTATTAATCTTTTCAGATTCTAACAAGCTAAACATCATTTGTAGCTAAATTAAATGAAGAAATCAAAATGAATTAATAGAGCCCCTTGATAGTAAATTAAAACTAGGAATCCAAAAATGTCAAAGCTTCCCACCAAAACTAATATATATAGTGATTATGCCAGACCGAAGAAAATAATAGAAATTAAAAACATATCATGCCAGAAAGGATATAAATTATAAAAGAAATCAAGAGGATCCCATGATAAATAAGTAAAAGATACTTTGTAATATTATGTTCAATTTAACAATAGCGAAGATATACTTAGTCAAACCAAAAGAAGATGCTTATTACAAAATACTACATCTACAGATACATCAAAACCTAGCCACATATGCTAAAAGATCTAGTAAACCATCTAGAACCAAAAAAAGGAGCTGAGATCCTGATCATCTAAAAACTCTACCTCGGGAACACCATAATGGCCTCAGAGATGTCATTTGGGTTCTCCATCTGGAAGTCAAGGGGAAGATGAAAATTAGCCTTCACTCTGGGGTACAAAAAATGAGGGCTTCAAGATTATCAACGATACACTAGGGTGAATATATGCATAAACTGCATAGAGGTACTCTGTCAACCATAGCCTGTTAACTTCAACTATGATGCCCCTCGAGTGCAAAAGAAATTTGATAGCAGATTCCATTTTGGGCCATTGAGAATAGAATTTGAGGCTCTCTCAGATAATCAAAGAAGGTCTACAATATGTCATATCCAACTTAGAGGAGCTAGGAGGTAGAGCCATATATCTCTTAGGAAATGGAATCATGTATCTGTTATCAATGCTTCTTATGGAATTCTCCAACCCCTTGCACCATGTGGCCTAAAAGATGTCATTGCAAAGTTGTATAATTAGATCGTGATCAACATTTTCTCTGGCTAAACATCCTATAAAGGTCCCTATGTTGTGTCTATTTGTCCCCCAAGTGTGACTTTAGTAAAAAATTCCTTCCCCAATCACCCTCCCAATTGCAATCCTTGACATGTCATCAAGCGAGTTCAAGATCCTATTCTAGCGCTCTGGCTTAACAAAGCCATGAAATGCCATAGTTCTAGCTTCTTTTGTATGGAAGACCATAATATTTGTGTCCATGTTCGTTGAGAGAGTAGGTAACAATGATAGAAAAAACAACAACTAGGTCATGGAGCTTAACATACCCTAGAAGAAAAACAACTGTCACACCTCATCATGAAGCAAACCTCAACAAACCAAATCACGTGTGAAATGCAGAGAGGATGTTAGGGATAATTATGAAACCCATCATGAATTGGAGAGGGAAGATATCCGCCCCCTATTCTAGATTTTCCTTAATAGAACTTAGAGAATACTACTCATAACCTAAGGTGGCCACTAACTTACACTGTCATGATTAGTACAAATAATAATGAAGGCTAATAATGAACTCCGAGAGAGGAACTATAAACCCGAGATGGAATAACTTCAAACATAAACTAAGGATTAAGCTACTAATGGATAGAAAAGAATAAAATAAAATAAAATTAAATTGAAATTGTGCAAGATTAGGATTGATTGGGATTAAAAGGGGTGATTCCTAATTAGATGGATATTAAGGCCATCAGCCCCTTTATTTTCTAATAGATTTTCTTTTGTGTTACCTTCGTGATAAATATGGCAAATGAGGTGCTCCTTGAAATGATCAAGAAGCTTTAGTACAGAATCTAATCTAGAGTTAATGACCCAGTTAGGGGTGGATAGCTTCCTTATGGTTTTCAAAATGATTTGAGAATCTCCTTCAATAACCAATTTGGTAATCCCAACTTCCAAACATAGAAGCAATCCCGTTTCCAAAGCTTCGATTTTTTCCATGTTGTTGGAGGTAGGCTTAATGACTATTGCCTTTTTTGCTAACCATTGTCCAGAATCATTATTGACAATGCATCTGATTCCTACTGCACTAGGATTACCATAGGCAGCACCGTCAAAATTTAGTTTGGCCCATCCCCTCGAGGGAGGTAACCACTTACAATTTATCCTATCTATTTTTTTTTCAAATAGACAAGCGGGGGGGGGGAGGGTGGTTATTGAATTGACCCAATTCTTCTTCATAAGTGCATCCCAATAAGAAAAATATCACTCTTCTTTCATGCATTTTCTAAAATGAGCATTCATGACTTCCACAATGGTAGCCTCTGTTTTTGAAATAAGCTTCTCAACCTTTGTCTCAGAGTTCTAAAAAATGTGTTGGTTCCTCTCATTCCAAATTTCCCAAGAGATAATTGATAGAGAAATTTTCCAAAGTTTGATGTAGACTCCTTTAACTAGGTTGCAAGGCCAACTAATAAGGAGATCCTTGTAAGAATTAGGGTAAGACGAAGACCAACCTAGTTTGGATCTTAGCCATTCCCAATACTTAAGAGAGTAAGGACACTAGTACAACAAATGATTAAGGTCCTCATAATATTGTTTACATAGTACACATCTAGAGGGACCATGTATCTCAAAACTACTTATCCTTTTAGCAGTTAAGATCCTATTTTGGAAAGCTAACTAGAGGAAAAATGCAACTTTAGGTAGACAGGCACCATCCCAGTAAAGCTTGAGTGGGATATTGATATTATCCCATCTTTGAGAGGAGAGTATAGCATTATAACATGCCTTTACTTTATAATTACCATCATTTGCAGCTGCCCAAAAGAGCTTATCTAGATAAACTGATTGCTTGACTACCCTATCAGAAATGATCTTGATATAATCTTCTACATCAACCTAATCGAGTCCCAAGTCATCAACTAATTTTCAAACCCATTTTGTAACACCATTTCTCACAATCTTAGTTTTGTATTTACCAACTTCATTACCCCATTAGGAGATTGACACTTCCTTCAAATGTTTTGGATAGGGTTTGGAAATGAGTGGAGGATGGCCATCCCATGAATCCTCCCAGAATAAGGATTTATTTCCTATACCAACATCCCAAGTGAGAAACTTCCCGATAAGATTGCAACATCTCAGCATAAAGTTCCAACTTTCAGAACCTCTAGGAGGATTAATCATTCTAAAGATAAAGGAGGGGTCTTTTGCATTAAGATATTTGTTGTATAATATCTTAGCCCATTTGTGGTCACTTTCATTGTACAATCACCAAATAACCTTTGCACTCAAGGCTTTGTTTTACCATTCTAGGATATTAATACCAAGTCCGCCCATTTCTTTAGGATAACATATTTTATCCCATTTGACTAAAGAATTTTTTTTGTTTTCATTGCAGTCCTTCCAAAGGAAATTCCTAAGTTTCAATTCCAATTTATTTTGGTAACTTTTTGAGAGAGGGAGGCAAGATAGGGGACAAATTGGGATGGCGAAAAGTATCAAACTGATTTTAGTAACCTTACCTTCTTTAGAGAGCCACTTACCTTTCCATCCCCCGATCCTAGCATCCAATTTCTCAATTATGTTATGCCAAACTTTACAGGATTTGGCTCCTTTTTCAAGCACAATTCCCAAGTATTTACAAGGGAATTGACCTTTACAGTAACCTATAAACTTGAAAATCTTATTTTTTGTATCTTTTCTTGTATTTAAAAAGAAAATTTCAGATTTATCCTCATTGACTTTCTGACTTGAGGCCATCATAAATGAATTTATAATGGATTTGAATTCAGAAGCTTCAACAATAGTGCTTTTACTAGGGAGAATCGCATCATCCACATATTGTTGGTGAGTGATATTTGGCATATTACTCATAATAGTAATCCCAATAAGTCACTTATTCTAATGAGTTGCTGATAAGGCTCTCCCAAAGGCTTCAACCATGATAATGAAAAGAGAAGGTGATAATGGATCACCTTTCCGAATACCTCTAGAGACTTCAAAGAAACCTTCAGGCGTACTATTGATAAGAATCAATAATTACGTGTAGAAATAAATTTAAAAATGAGATTAATCCATTGATGAGAGAATCTGAAGGCTTCTAGAACCTTGCACAAAAATCTCCAATCTACCATGTCCTATGCTTTTTGGATGTCAAGTTTCAAAAACATGCTAAGTTCCTTGCTTTTGTTGGCCATATGGATTGTTCCTTGTATGGTGATGATGCCATCGAGGATGGATCTCCCCAGGACAAAGCCAATTTTCTCTTCAAAGATTAATTTAGGCAAGAAGCCCTTAAGCCTATTTGCAATGATCATGGAATAGATCTTATAGATAGTATTGCATAAGGCTATAGGCCTAAAATCACCTGTAGTTTTAGGATCATTATTTTTTGGGATCAATGTGATAAAAGAAAAATTAATTTCCACTAGGAGAGCACCTCCATTTCTAGAAGCTTCAATAGCTTTCCAAAGGTTGAACCCAATGATATCCAAACATTTTTGAAAGAAAAAGGCCTGAAAACCATCACGTCTAGGGGACTTATTAGGGTTCGTAGCAAACATTGGTGATTTAACCTCATCCAAGGTAATAAGTTTATTTAGAAATTTTTTATCCTCATCTGATATAATTTTAGGAATATATCTAAGCATCTTTTCTTGTGCTTCTATATTTGATCCTTCATAATTGTTGAGTATATTCTTAAAATGAGTTACGAAGGTACCTGCAATGTCACTTGGCTTTTTGACTTGAGTACCAAACTAATTTTTGATGCTAAATATTTTATTCTTAGATCTATAATATATAGTCGAGTTATGAAAAAATGTAGTGTTTTAGTCTCCAAGTCTTCCAACCATTTTTCTTGTGATTTTTGTTGCCAAAAGGTTTCTTCTTTTGATAAAATTAGCTTTTGTTTAGCCATTAATTCCTTTTCCAATTGATAACTTTCATTATTCATGCCATTCTTAATAATTTCCATATTTAGATATTTAAGCTGATTTTCTATTTCTATCTTCTCTTTGAAGATATTGTTAAAATGATTCTTATTCCATTTTAGGATGTGTTCTTTTAATAATTTTAGTTTAGATACAAATGCATACATTTTTGAACCTTCTACTTTATCTTGTTCCCACCATATTTTAATATTTTTGCTAAATTCGAGATCGAGAAACCACATTTTTTCACATTTAAATGGGTTCCTTGAGGGTTTGCGGGGTTCAGAGAGTTCCATTCTAACTGGATAATGGTCTAAACCTATGATAGGTAGGATTGACGATTGAAAATTGACATTGTTATCAACTAACTCCCCTATGATAAAAAAAAATATCTAGATTCTTTGCAATATATGTGAAGTCCTTTCTTCTATTGTTCCATGTAAAGATCCCATTGTTGGTAGGGACATCTATCATTTCATGTTTACTAACCCAAATTCTAAAGTCTATTGATGATTGTGAAAGATGATGGATACCACCAGTTTTTTCTAAAAGGTCTAAAAGGGTATTAAAATCTCCTCCCATCAAAAAGGTATTATTTTTAAAATTGAGGATGAAATTACTAATCTCATTCCAAACCTATTTTTTATCTAGGTAACTAATAGGACCATAAACTTTAATAAGTATAAACTATAAATTAGACTTATGACTCTTTACACTCGAACTAATCAAATTAGGACTAAGATTAAGGCAATTAAGAGTTACCTTCCTAGGATTCTAGATAACTCCTAAACCACCCAAAGCTCCTACAAATTCTTGGAAGAAAGTACTCCAAAGACCTACATTTTGTCTAATTGGCTTCATCCTGATTAAGTTTAGTTTCTTGAATTAATATGATATCAGATTCAAAGGCTTTAAGGTTTTTCTTTACCAACCTCTTTTTGATAGGGGCATTTAGTCCCCTAGCATTCCACGTAGTAAGCTTCATGTCTCTTTGGGAAGGCACTTCCCCTTCCCAACATTAAAAAGTTGATCGATTTTCTACTACTCTTTGCTGAGTCCTTCTGCTTCTCTCAGGTCCTTTAGTGATCTTCTACCCCTTTTACCCTTGGTCTTGTCGTAATTGGGAGAGCTTAAATTGTCTTGATTCTGCTGGATCTGAAGACACTCTGTAACTTTCCCATACTTTAATTTACTAGTCTGCAAATGGTCATCCTTCCCAACTGTATCTTCATCTTCTAGTTCACTAACAATATTGTTGATGATATTATCTTGAGAATCTTTTGTCACATTCTCACCACTAATTCCCATGTCTAGTGCCTTTCTATCTGAATTCAGTGCTTGCCTTCTGGCATAATCCTCTATCTCTATACTCATTAAATCTCTTCTAAGATCATTGCAAGTATAGTTACTGCCCCCTAGTTTGATAATTCTCTAGATTAGATCTGCCTTTTGAACATATGAACATTTTTTGATTATTTTAGAGTTAAAGACTTGAACTAAATCATCAGTAAGTTGCTCTGAATTCTCATCTCTCAAAGTTTTTCCATAAAGGACTACCTCTGAGTAGTCTTCTTTGTCTAGGAACTCTTTTACCATTTTTCCCAAAGAGTCCTCACCTTTTGAGTTATTCTCTTTTTCATGCAACTCTATTGGGGTGAAATGAGAGCTTCTAAAATTTGAAGGAGTTTGCTAGAATTTTGATGACTTTTGATGTCTTTTATTGGTAGGTGTGTTAGCTTGAGGAGTCAGTATCTGGCACTAATTTTCTATGGAGATTTCACATGTAAATGTGTTGAACTCTTTTGAGATTTGCATCAAATAACGTCTGATTTTCCATGTCTTAGATATCAATATCCTTAACAACCTCTGATTCTTTAATTTTCTATTTTGCACACATCACATTGTCTATATCTACATTATCTGTGTTAACAAAAATATTTTCCTTGGTTACTGCTAAAGTTGAGTCATCTCCCATCTACTGAGTGCTTCCACGTAGTGTTGGAGATTCATGCTTCTTTGCTATAATTTCTAGATGTTCTTGTTCCTGATTAAACCCCTGATTACTATTGATTGGGCCCTCCATCTTAGCTGGGAATTCTGACACTAGGTTATGAACAATAACCGATTTGAGTTTACTCTTTGATTTTGAATTGTCCTTGTAATAAGCTCTACTATTGTTTTGCCACTTGGTGGTCTCCTTATTATGCTTATATTCCATGTTCACAGGATCCAAGCAGCATAACAGGGCCTGCGCTTTCCTTCTCTGATCTTTAAGCTCTGGGAATAACCTCTAAAAGTCTGATGTGCTTGGAATTGTTTCAAAGTCTATGGTTTTTCTCTTTTCTAATTTAATGATCTCTGTGATATCTCCTTTCTATGGGGTGGAAACAACATACATATGAAGTTTTTTTGGTAACAATTTTCCTTAAGCCTTGAATTGATTAATTGAGTTTTATCTTAATTAGCATTTTAACATTGTTATCATCCTGATAAGAAGCTTGTAAACCCAAGAGCTCTCCCAGGAAAAACCCTAGGGATTTCAAAATCTCAAAATGATTGAAGTCTAGAGGTATAGACATAATATTAAACCATAATGGACACATTATATCCAATTTTTCTAAATTGAAATTGGGAAACCAAGCAATGAATTTAACAACGTGTCCCATGAACAAACACTTAGAAACTTTAATATATTGATTTTTAACATCTTTGTTACTATATTTTAAGTAAAGAACATTATTAGAAAGGAAAGAAATACTTACCTAAGATCCATTGTTTTCTTCTAACTAGTTGGATAAAAGGGGTAGTTCTTTTCGGTCCACACTAGATTGTATAAATTCCACCTCTTGGCATTCGATCTAGACATCTTCTATAAAATCCCCTAGTAGGGAGATGGAAGGAGCCGCCTCTGTGGGAGACGCTCTACCCTTGGGATCTAAGCAAGCCCTAGGGGTTGAAAGCTCCTGCCGTCAATGTGGAGGGATATATGAACTGTGGTGATCTAAGCTGCTATTGAATGTGTGGTTGATTCTAGGAGGCATAGTTAATGGTGGAAGCTCTACCCTAATAGGATTATCAAGAAGTTGACTTGGCTGACCTTGGGTGATTTGGGCATATTTGGTAAGATGGAATACTCTAAATTGTTCCTCTATAATATCTATAGTGAAACATGCTAGAAGCTGATAGTTGAGAGATCGATGGCATACAAGAATCTGTTTTGGGAGGATTTGACCTCTATTTTGGGGTTTTATATTGGTTTTCTATTTAGCTTTGTTGTATGTTAGAGTCTTTTTTATTTTTGAGTAGCGAAAATTTGTTTGAAGTTTTAACCTCAAACTTTTGTCTCAGCTTTTTCAAATCCATGCGCTTTGCAGTATTATTCTTTTTTTTATGTGTAAGTAGGGGAACACCATGAATTGGAGTCATCTTTCTGCTCTACCATTTTTCACAAGTTCGCATAAATTTTATTTATTAAAAATTATTAATCAATGGTAATATACTTAGTTTTTTATAATTATTAATTAATTTAATTAAATGTAATTTAATTGAGTAGAATTAATACTACATGTTATTCAATAAAGATCTAAATTTATTTAACATTTATTATAATATTGATTTTAATAAAATTTTAGTTTATTTTGAAATTAATGAGTATTATTTCTAATATTTTAAATAAATAATTACCTTTAAGTCATTGGAATAATTGACTTAAAATCGAATAGGGATAATTGTGCAAATCATCTAAATATAAGAATGGGTTAATTGTAAGGGTTAGTTGTGAAACTTATTTACTTGAAACATATATTAAACTAGAAATTGAAACCCTACTGTTTAACTCATCTATGTGTTTTCAAACTCAAACCAAAGTATAAGACTACTTTGTTTTCTATGTGTTGTCTATGTTTTGGGTTTGGGTTAACTAAAGTGTTGATCAATTTTAGGACATCTACCAGAGGCTTGGGAGTTATGTGTTTTTGGTTTTATGATGAATTGATCTTGATCTTTTAAACTCGACCATGGTAATGTGTTGGTATGCTCTATGATGAGTTTTTATTTATTGTTCGATATTGGCTTCCAGTGTTCTTGTGTGAAGCTAAGGTGTTTGAATGATTTATTCTTGGTGATGTCATGTTATGACATATTTGACATAACCATTTGAGTCCTTGATTAGTATTTTTGGGACACTTTCCAGTTGCTCGTAGAGAACCGATGTGTTATTGTGAATTATCTGTTGATGCTTTCCAGTCACTTGTGAAGGGCTAAGGTGATATTCTATATGATTCTTTGATTTGTACTTTTATGAGCCTAGGGTATGTAATATGTATGTTAAGTTGGGAAGTGGCTTGCAATGGAGGTCGGGGCCCAAAGTGGCTGCTAGGGTAACCCATTGTAAGTAGTTTAATAAGTCATAAAATTTTATTAAATGAGTTTAAAATGAATTAATAAGATATTGGTACCACAGAAAGTCTTTAAGAGGCCAGAGGATTAAAAGACTAGTCAGGTAACCTCATAGTTGACTCGTTAGTATGTCTTGTCAGTATGAAAGGATACTAGTGTTGCATAGAGTCACTAGGAAGCTGGAGGATTAAAGACTAGCCAGTTAACCCTAACATTGATTCATGTGATGACACTTGAACACTAGCAGTATAGATTTCTTATGTGTCTTTGTGTGCCTCTGGGTCTAGATATCGATTTATCTTGGAACCTTTGAGTTAGATTACTTTTAGGGTTTCCTGGACTTAGATATTACCTTTGATTTTTGGATTGATATCTTGTTTGGGACTTGAGACTATCTCCTCAGCATGGTGGGAGTCGGACTTTTTGGGTTACCAGACAACTAGGTGGTAGTGCTTTTTACTCTTTCCATTGAAATTTGTTCGTTGATGCTATGACTCGAGTTCTTCATCTGCTTTTCCTTTCATTCTATTCTTGCATGTTATGATGGATGGTTATATTTTTATGATGGATTTTTTCACTTATTGTATTGTACTTTGTTTCATGGATCCAAAAGGGATGATGTAATCTGTTTTTATAAATGTATATTCTTTTAGCCTTTCATACCCTATGACATGTATAGTAGATGATCGAGCATTCCAAATTTTATTGCCAAGTGGCATTCAGAACAAATGTATATTATTTAAATGGACTTGGACTTGTAATTATTCTTTCATGTGGATGTGGTATTTATTAGACTTAGTGTTAATTAAATTCAAATGTGACTCAACATCTTGGTATCCTTAAGGAATGTAATTTGTTATGTTTGCTTATGTATGATTGTATGTAATTGCTTCTGCTACTATATGTTCAATGTGTATGTTGTTCTTTTTTTAAAAAAATGTTTGGCAAACTTAGTAAAACTTTAGGTTAATCCTTTTGGATCCCTTGGCAGGGTGTTACATCTCACACCAAAATTCATTATCCTTAGGTGACCCTTCACTAAAAATCTCTCTTGATTTCTCTTGAAACTTTCATTTTCTCCTTAAAGATTTTTTTAAATAAGCTTGTTGATTTTTCCTCAACCATCTCATCAAACAAAGGGTGGGGCAGTTTCTAAAGAAGATAATGTCCAAGCTCAAATCTTGATCATGCAACATCTCACCTAGATGAGTATTAGTATCTTCTATAGTGTTAACTTTCCCCACCATGAGAGAGTCATATTAGTTGTTACACGTGGCTTGAGTATTACTTGGGTGCTCCTTCCAAAATCAATGTCCACATGATTTTTTTTGGGTCAATACCCAATATACTATCATTCTAGCAAGAATATTCTTTCTTCATTGAGTAATAGTGTAGGGAAACCACTTTTCACCAAGATTTACAGTTGTAGTACTACAAATTGAAAACTAAGCTATCAAATGAACTATAAAAAATTACCTACAACAACAAAGGGGTAAAGTCTCATAGTATAAAAAATATATTAAAGCATGTTTGCAGTCTTCAATGAGATTCTTGCTAATAGAAGTTTAGTTAAACTCAATTAAGATACAAGGGTAAGTGGTATAATAATAATTTAAAGAAACTTAATACACCCAAAGAATCTTCCCCGTTGAATTCTCCATGGCTTTGACACATGACTCAAACTATAGTTGTAAAAGGAGACTCAACAACCTTATGTGGATTGGATTAGTGTTAAATGGCCTACTGATGGGATTAAAGGAGGGATATCAAAGTATCAAAAAATCTTGTTCACATCTAATTATGGTCATAAAGTATTGTGTTTTTGTTTAGCATATTGTTGAAAACAGCCACAAATGATCCCCTTGTATGAGGATAGTTTCAATATTACCCATTAAATTAAAACATTGGTTATCTTTTATCCATTTATGCAACTTGGAGAGGTTCTGCTAGAATAATAACAAAAAGCTTTCCTCCTCGCCCCACTTTAAATCTAAAGTCATATTGTCCAAAGGCTACCACCTGAAAGGTGCATAAAAAATCTCTCATAAACTCTAGCTCAATTACAATCATGTAGATACTCTACCTAAGCACAAAATTTAGCCAAAAAAATTGTTGTAAATAAATGGATAATACATGACCATTTGCAATTTCTATAATCATATAAAATCTAATATTATTGATAGTAAAATTATTAATTTTTTTTAATTGTTAAAATGATCAAACATTTAAAGAAAATATTTACAAATAAATAATAAAAAATGAAAAAACATATACACCTAGCAATTCTTTAAATCTTTCTATATAAATAGACAACTCTAACATTTTTAAAGAAATAAATAAAATTTCAAATATATCAACCAATGCTTCTATTAGAAAACTAT
The DNA here is from genome assembly GCA_028749045.1 of Cupressus sempervirens. Lineage (NCBI taxonomy): Eukaryota > Viridiplantae > Streptophyta > Pinopsida > Cupressales > Cupressaceae > Cupressus > Cupressus sempervirens. Next base: position 754,338,760 of record CM053789.1, on the reverse strand, counting down.
CACTGATATTTAAATTATATTATTCTATGAACTCTTTCAGTCAAGAGATTATTTAAAAAAAATCATGAGAAAATTAATAAATAAGAATTGCTTAATTGGCATTTATATAACCTAGATACTAAACACAAAAGGAGGCAGCGAAAAGTATATTCTTATAATAGGATAAACACCCGTGTATATACATGGCCAATACTTGCACAATATTGTAAACACTTTTGCAACAAGTGCACTCTTCAAACTTACACAATATTGTAAATACGTGTCCATTTGTTGTCCATTTGAGATGGGTATAAATCTACACATAGTCTCAACTACTCAGTAAGAACTTCTCCACCTGCACTTCCTATTTCTTTGTAAACCAAACCCATGATTTTTCTAACATTGTTTACAAAATTTTCATCACTCATGTGCATCACATTCTCATCAGTCAGTGAGATTCATTCCATTTTTTTGGGGTATTTTGGAATCGAATAAGAAAACATTTTTACAAGAATGAGACCTATGTTCATGAACTGTTTTAGTTTCATATTCAATATACTGCATGAACTCTTTCATAGGAAAGAATTTAATTTTTTTCGCTTGTATATACCTCTACCACAAAAGAAAAGAAAAATGTGATACTGATGACAAAGATGGCAACAGAGGATATATTATTTGAGCAAGGTAAACAGTGCAACATAAAACAACATATTATTAGATAAATATATGAATCTCATCAGTTCAGTGACAATTGTAACAATAATGGAGAGGCATTGTTCATGTTGTTTTTGGTCTTCAAAAGAAATAAGAAGAAGAAGAAGGGCTTTGAGAAGAAGCACCAAATACTAAATACTTGTGAGAAATATTATAAATTTAAATTACAACTCACAACCCTAAACCTAAAAAAAATTTGCTTGGCACTTAAAAACTGCTTGGCACATAAAGGTGTCGAGTGCTAGTTTTGCTCGGCACTTGAAGCTGCCAAGTCACAGATTGCTTGGCACATGAAGTTGTTGAGTGCCAGTTTTGCTCGAAACTTGCACGACACTTGATGGTCCAAAGTGATAGGCAACAGGTGCCGAGTAAGCTCAGCACACAAAGGAGAAAGCTCAACACCAATAGAAGCCGAGTGAGCTCGACTCATAAAGGAAATGGTTGGCACCCACAAAAAAGTGAAGAGGATGCCGAGTGTTCTATTCCAAACTGAAAAATTATAACTTAGATAAATTCAACGTGAATGCTTTCACTATTAAAACCAGAAAGCCAAAGCTTTAACCTTTCAAACAAACTTGTCAAATGCAATGAATAGAAGAGGAAGTTAGATTCAAGTATGCCTGCTTGCTTTGTATTCAACCTTTCATTAAATTATTACAAAATCTAGGAGCATTCAGCTTCAACCAGAAAAATCCTAAAACAACCCTAAACTGGTAAAATTTCAAACTTCAATGAACTTTAAACTTGCAACACTAATGGCTGCATACAATGGTGCTTGGAGCAATCACTGCTTCAATAGGTCAAATTTGACAATGACAAACTTATAGAGTGAATAGGAGAAACATGTGCAACTTCAGGCACAAACTTCTTTCCTTCTTCCTTCTCTGCTCTGCTTTGCAACAAATGATCTACTGAATATGCTTGAACTCTATGAATGAATTAATAAACATTCATTTTTGTCACATTCCACTTTCCCCCTCTTTTTTGATTTCAAAAATCTCACCCATTATATTTATATTTTTTGTCTATTCTGCTGGTCGTCAGGTGGTAGGTGGGCATTTGGTTCCAGGGGCAAAACAACCACCACATTAAATATTCCAACACTCCCCTTTTATCCTGAGCCAAACCAAAAAACAAGGATCATAGCTGATCCACATCAACTACACCAAGACACTCTCTTAGGTGTACAAAAGTTCCAATGCCTAATGGCTTTGTGAAAATGTCTACTAGCTACTGCTCAGACTTCAAAAAATTTATTTTGATATCCCCATTCTCCACCAACTCTCTAATGAAGTGATATCTAATCTCTATATGCTTGCTTCTCCCATGGAAGACTGGATTCTTAAACAATGCAATTGATGAGATGTTGTCACAATAAATTATGGTTCTATCCTCTTTCCTTTCATTCAAATCTATCAAGATCCTCCTTAACCAAATAGCTTGACATGCTACTGCATTTGCTGCTATGTATTCAGCCTCTGTTGTAGATTAAGCAACAATGGGTTGCTTCTTGGATGCCCATGAAATTGCACCCGATCCCATATGAAACATGTATCTGGAAGTGCTCTTCCTATCATCTATACTTCCAACCCAATCACTATCAGTATAACCTACCAACTTGAATTCATTTGATGCAGTGTACAAAATTTTAAATCCCTTGGTACCTTTCACATACCTTAGGATCCTCTTTCCTACTTGCCAATGGGAATCCTTTGGTGTTTCCTACTTGCATTAGGTCTGGTTGAGATGCAGTCAAATACATTAAACTTCCAACCATACTCTTGTATAGTGTTGGATCCACTCTCTTGCTAGAGTCTTCCCTGCTCAACTTTAGACCTACTACTGTTGGTGTGGGGGCTGCCTAACTATTTTGAATTTTAAATCACTCCAAGATCTGCCTTGCATATTTTTCTTAAGAGATGAAGATGCCATCATGCATTTGTTTTACATCTATGCCTAGAAAGTATTTTAAGAGACCTAGGTCTGTGATCTCAAATTCATTTTTCATGGCCTCTTTGAATTCACTTATTAGAGTCTTGTCATTACCAGTCAAAATTAAGTCATCTACATACAATACAACAATCAATACATTACCATCTGCTGCCTTGATGTAAAGAGTGGGCTCACCATTGCTTTTGCTAAAGCCACTACTCATCAAATATGAGTCAATCCAATTGTACCATGCCATTGGAGCTTGCTTGACCCCATAGAGAGCTCTCTTCAATCTATATACTTTGTTCTCTTCACCTGCAACTTCATAACTAGGTGGCTACTCCACATATACTTCTTCTTTCAATACACCATTTAGGAAGGCAAACTTCACATCCATTTGAAATACCTTCCACTTGTGCTAAGATACAATTGCTATGATAACATGCATGGTTTCCATTCTTGCAACAGGGGCATATGTCTTATCATAGTCTCTTCCATACTGATGTTTGTAGCCCTTGACTACCAGCCTTGCCTTATGCCTATCAATCTTGCCTTCAGCATTACATTTGGTCTTATAGACCCATTTCACTCCAATCACTTGTTTCTTGAGAGGCAATTTAGTTTACTCCCATGTCTCATTCCTTTCTATAGCATCTATTTCTTCATTTATGGCCTTACACCATTTCTTCTCCTTAATAGCTTCTTCAAAATATATTGGATCACTATGAGAAAATAATGCAAAATTAACACTCATCATAATCTTCATACATTTCATCTTGGTATATCTCCCTAAGACTCTTGGTCTTTCTTGGTAATAGGGAGGAGAGTGTGGGATAAAAATCTTCACTACTGCTGCTTTTTCGACCAGCTCGGTCTTCACTGTTACTCGACACTAACACTCGGTCATGCCTAGCAGAGCTCGACAATGACTGAAGTTGCTTGCCTTTTCTTCTATCTACTCCTTCTTCTTGCTGTTCATTAGCATCCTCTTCATTCATAATTGGCACTTTACTTGAAGTGCTCAGTGACTCATCAGTTTGACCATACCAAGACTAATTTTCAAAAAATTCCACATCTCTTGCAAGAGTCATCTTGTTGTTCAATGGGTCATACAATCTGTATGCCTTTGATTCTGAGTTGTACCCTGTGAAGATACACTTCACACCTTTGTCATCTAATTTCTACCTTTGTTCTTTAGGCACATGTGCATATGCAACACATCCAAACACCCTTAGGTCTTCAACTGTCCATCTTCTTCGTGACTATGCTTCCATTGGAATTATGTCACAGACTGCTTTTGTAGGACACCTATTAAATAGGTAAACTGCTATTGCCACAACCTCTCTCCAAAATTCAGTTGGGAGACTTTTCTCTTTCATCATGCTCCTTGCCATTTCAACAATGGTCCTATTCTTTCTTTCAGCCACTCCATTCTTCTGTGGTGTGTAGCTGGCTGTGAGCTCTTTCTTTATACCATGTTTCCTACAAAAATTTACAAAATAATTGGAGGTATACTCCACTCCTCTATCTGATCTTAGGACCTTGATATAGTGTTGACATTCTCTTTCAGCCTGGGCTTTAAATTCTACAAATTTATCAAATGCTTCAGATTTATTCTTTAAGAAATACACCCATGTCCTACGACTGAAATCATCTATGAATGTCATAAAATAAGTACTCCCCCCAATGGAAGTAACTTGCATAGGACTGAATAGCTCAATATGCACTAACTCTAATGGATATCTAGCCCTCCTAGAATTTCTAGAATTAAAGGGAAGCCTATGTTTCTTGCCCAAAATAGAAGCCTCACACTTGTCACATGAATTTTATATATGTGGCAAACCTTCTACCATTCTTTTATTTGACAATAAATTTAAACTAGCATAGCCAAGATGACCATACCTGAGGTGCCATAGCCCTGAGGGGTCTTCAATCACACTCTTTAGAGTTGATTGTGTGGGAGGTACAACAAAAACTTGAGATGAGGAACATGTCTCTATCCTTAAGGGAAAAATTCTATTATTTATCATTTGAACTGCTGCAAGTAGGTTCTTGCTCCCATCCTTTTCATGAATGACACACATGTCATTCTCCATCAGCACTTTGTATCCATTTTGAATGAGTTGACCAATGCTCATCAAATTGTGCTTCATACCAGGGGCAAAATACACATTTTGTATTGCCTTATTCTCACCTTTCTTGGTGCGAACCATAATAGATCCTTTGCCCACAATTGGTAGGGTTCCATTGTTTCCTATTTTAATCTCAGATTTGAAACTCTTGTCAATGAATGAAAACAAGGTTTCATTACCACTCATGTGGTTGCTACATCCACTATCAAGGTACCAAACCTAAGGGTTTCCTTCTTCACCAACATTACACATGATGAAGGCAGTGGCATTGTTTCCACTTCCCATGTTCACATCAACCACATTTTCTTGTCCTAACTGATCATTTTGCTTCTTCCAACATTCACTTGCATAATGCCCATATTTATGACAATAGTAGCATTCTACATTACTCCTAATTGAGTTGTAGTTTTTCTTACCTCCTCTTGAATTATTTTGTGAGCTGCTTGCTCCATCTGCTCTTCCTGAGCTTTCTGTTGCAGCATTTCTTTATCCTCCATTACCTTGGCCTCTACCTCTAGAGTTTTTTCCTGAGCCATTTTTTCCTCTCCCCCTTCCTCTTAGATTTGACTAAGACTTGAATGCTTACTCTTGGGAAGATGAAGAAGTAGATCTGTTGATCCTATGCTCATGGGTTTGAAGTGTACTCATCAACTCATCCATTGTAAAAACAGTGAGGTCTTTTGCCTCTTCTATGGTCATGACCAAATTTTCATATTTATGAGGTAAACTCCTCAATATCTTTTTCACTATCCTCTGCTCTTGATAGTCTTCTCCATTTGACTTCAGTTGGTTAATCACATTGGAGTTCCTTGAATTGAAGTCTGCAACTGATTTATTTTCCTTCATCTGAAGGTTCTCAAACTCCCTCCTTATATTCTGTAGCTTTACAGTACGAATTTTATTAGTCCCCTCAAAGTTCATCTCAAGGATATCCCAAGCTTCCTATGCATAATTTGCTGCTGCAATCTTTGGGAATATTGTCTCTGTCATTGCTACTTCAATCAAACTTAATGCCTTAGCATCCTTCCTCCTCGACTCTTTCAAATGAGTCTTTTGTGCATTTGTGAGAGCAGCATACTGAGTTGGGTCTGTCACATCATTGAACCCATTTATAAAAAACTCTCATAAATCATTTGCAACCATTATGGTCTTCATCTTCTTTGCCCATGTATCATAATTCTGTCCATTGAACGGTGGTGGCGATTGCCATATCTTTCCTGCATCTCCTACCATGTCAAAATATGCCAAGAAAACAAATGCCCTAACTCACTGTGGATGTGGAGCCTCAAAGCTCTAATACCATGTGAGAAATATTATAAATTTAAATTACAACTCACAATCCCAAACCTGAAAAAAAATTGCTTGACACTTAAAAATTTCTTGGCACATGAAGGTGTCGAGTGCCAGTTTTGCTCGGCACTTGAAGCTACCGAGTCACAAATTGCTCAGCACATGAAGGTGCAAAGTGCCAATTTTTCTCAGCACTTGATGGTGCCAAGTGACAGGCAACAAGTACCAAGTAAGCTCGAAACACAAAGGAGAAAGCACAACACCAATGGAAGCCGAGTGAGCTCAGCTCACAAAGGAAATGCTCGGCACCCACAACAAAGTGAAGAGGATGCCAAGTGTTCTGTTCCAAACTAAAAAATTATTACTTAGAGAAATTCAACGTGAATGATTTCACTATTAAAACCAAAAAGCCAAAGCTTTAACCTTTCAAACAAAATTGTCAAATGCAATGAATAGAAGAGGAAGATAGATTCAAGTATGCGTGCTTGCTTTCTATTCAACCTTTCATTAAACTATTACAAAATCTGGGAGCATTTGGCTTCAACCAAAAAAACCCTAAAACAACCCTAAACTGGTAAACTTAAAACTTCAATAAACTTGCAACTTGCAACACTAAAAGCTGCATACAATGGTGCCTGGAGCAATCACTGCTTCAACAGGTTGAATCTGACAATGACAAACTTATAGACTGAACAGAGGAAACACGTGCAACTATAGGCACAAACTTCTTTCCTTCTTCCTTCTCTGCTCTGCTCTACAACAACTGATCTCCTGAATATGCTTAAACTATATGAATGAATGAATAAACATTCCTTTTTGTCACATTCCATTTTCCCCCTCTTTTCTAATTTCAAAAATCTCACCCACCATATTTATCTTTTCTGTCTGTTCTGCTGGTCGTCAGGTGGTAGGTGGGCGTTTGGCTCTAGGGGCAAGACAACCACCGCATTAAATATTCCAACAATACTCACCCCAATTCTCCTCCACATTAGATAAAAATAAGTTTGCAAGTAAATCTGTGTTCCACTTCGCCTCCAATCTAGCATTAAAGTCTGCTACAAATCCACTTTTGAGACTTTCACAATATTGTAAATTTACTTTGCCAATAGCTGCCCATTTGAATAATCAGCAATATTACCATTGTTAGATGTTTAAGATGGGTATAAACCTACACTTACCCTCATATATTCAGCCATGCCTTCCATTAAAGAAATTAGAGCTTCTCCACCTCCGTCCCATAACAAAACATGTGCCATGTCTCTGTAAATCAAACCCATGATTTCTCCTTTCAAATCTCCAACATAATCTACAATATATTCATCACTAATATGAATAACATTCTCCTCATTCACTGCAATTTTTATGTAATTGTCTATAGACAGTACTATTTGACTAACTTTCTTTCTTCAGTATTTTAAATTTGAGTAGAGAACATTCTGCACAAAGTTACTGGCCTCTTTTACAAGAATGAGAGCTTTGTCCTCTTCTATGAAGGTCTCAAACAACTTTCCTCCTTCCCTTGTTTTTGTAGTGTTAATGATGATTACGTCCACTGCTTTTGCAGCACTTTTGTAGTCTGCCCACATTGCTAGAATGACTATGGCTAAAAATAGAAGAGTTCACTTCCATATTGATTTGGAGGATACCATCTTCATCTTCATGTTGGTGGGTTTTTCATGGCCTCCTGTGAAAGCTTACACTGAATCCATAAATACACTTTTTTGGCTTTTGGGTTGATTTTTGGAAGCTCTCCTTTGTAGGTTCTGGAAGAAGAACAAGTAAATTGGAAGGTGTCTGACACCACTTTATAATATCTGGCATCTATCATGTGGTTGGATAGAGCCATTTGATTGGGGAGTCTAATATCTGATCCCACAATGACTGATCAAAATTTAATTCTCTTTCTATGATCAAAATTTAAAATCAATAAAAAATAAAAAATATATATATTTATATTATTATAACAATAAAAATTAAATTATTAATATAATTTTATATTTGAAATTAATCAGTCATTTATATCATTTATTAATTGTACAGTTTATAAAATAATTATAGACAAGAATTTATTGAATTTATTTCAAATGAATACACTAAACATTTCAAAGTAAACCATGAATAACACTATTTTATTAAGTTAAAAAAATAGAAGAATAATAAAATAGAGTACATAGTGAGTAAATAAACATGCAATTGCCATATTAGAAAATATGGATTCTTGAAAACATCCAAGGAGGTGATATTAACCAAATAACTATATTGACCAAATAACTTTGACTTTATTTGTCTGCCCAGCCTTATTTTTAGTTCATGTGACCACATTTCTTTCTAACATCTCCTCTATATCCAACTAAGGGCTTGATGTTGCCCATCTTCACCATAGATTTTGCAAATTGCTCAAAGAACATCTTCTCATTCTTAGTATATGCACTCACAACTACTCTAGTTAGATAATTTGGAGAGTCCATTTGATTTCCATAGAGCTCCTCATCAGAGATCAATAACCCCTTGAAGTTTTCCAAGTTTTGGAAGTAGTGACTATCAGATTTAGTAGGGCTACCAACATCTAAGGTTAAAAAGATATTGTCTCCTCCAGATCTTGGGCATTGTAATTTCAAATCTGTTGAATAACTTTGCTCCATTATCAAATTTGGTTTCCCATAAAGCCTTGCCTAGAGCTTGTGCATCTAGAGTGACCAATGGTGTGCCCACCAGCCCAAGAATGTATCAAACATATTGTTAAACCTCTCTCGATTCATTTCAAATTCAATGGAGATAGATAAAGTTAATTAAATAAGGATTGTCTAGAAAATATATAAAAGGTAGGAGAATCTAGTGAGTCACATGCTCTTTCTACTTATAGCAGCATGGTTGAGGCTGCTCCTATTTACTTTGTCAAGGAGTTTGATGCTCTTTCTCAACAATTCCTTTAGACTAGTAATTTGTGTAGCACTAAATGGAGGTTGATTAGCTAGGAGACTGTATGCCTCAAAAGGAGGGTGATCTTGGTGTTCAATCAGCTCTCTTGAGTAGTCAAGCATTGGTTGCTAAGCTTTATTGGAGATGGTGCTTTGGACAACATCAAATTTGGGCTTGTATTATCACTCATAAATATTTTTGTGGTGCTGATCCTTGCTCTGTTTCTACACTTCCTCTTGAAAGTCATGGCTCAATGGTCTGGCATACTCTGAAGACTAGTGTTGTGTGAGTCAAGAGAGGTCTATTCAAGATATGTAATGGAGGCTCTAAGGCTTTTTTTTGTTGTGATGCTTAGGATGGATTCCCATCCATATTATCCATGTACCCTCATCTTTAGACTCTTTGTGATTCTTTTCATGCTATTGGATGGGATAAGGTGGCTCATTGCAAGACTCCTTATCCATTGGGACCTATTGTTGGCTATAGATGGAAGCACTCTTTTGATTAGCCTCCTGTAGGAAAAGACATGGATCATCTGGAGCTTTCTCAGATTCTGGCCTCTAGGGAGTGTTCCTCTTTGCTAGGTCTCGATGTTTTGGCTTGGGAAGATAGTTTGTTTGGTAAATATCATGTCTTTGTTGGGTATGAGGAGATAACTAGACAATTATTTGGGGATGTTGAGGTCCCTTGGTGGAAGCAAGTTTGGAATAAAGTTTTTTGGTCCAAGTGCAATTTTTTCATGTGGCTAGTGGCTCACAACCGCTGTCTTATGTGGGATAATCTTTGTAAACATGGATTTCAAGGCCCCTCTTATTGTGTTTTGTGTGGTAATGTGAAATGCCCCCTTTCTGATTTTATATGATATTTAAAGCCTCTAATTAGATTTTTAAAATCAAACAACCAATATTTCAAAGATCCACCAATTTCTCAATAAAACCCAAATTGGGTATGCCCGAAATAGTGCCAAAAACTTCACAGCTTCACATATTATTAATAAATTTGAAAGTGGGCATTTTTATAAAAATTTCACTAGCATAATGGCCTACAAAATGACATTTCTAGATCTGTATATCATCTACACAACAACTTCCAAACGGAGGACAAAGACAATGCTCATTGAGCTCCTGAAAATAACACAAAATAGCCTGGAAACACCACAAAAATACTAATAATATATCACAAAAGTATAACCATGAAAAAATACATATATTCAGCTCTATTTTAATATCTAAATGTTTGAAATATAGCAGCAACCCAAACCGATATGAAATACTCAACCGGAAACACCAAACTCTTACAAAAAAACACACCAAAAAACTCACACTGTTCAGCACAAGGGAAAACTCTGCATGAGCTTGCATATGGAATGGATTAAAACTCCCATCCTTAGCCTTCCTAAAAATCTAGAAACTCCCATCCTTGGGTCTCCTTCTCCATAGGTTTAGCAGCCTCCGAAGAACAACAAAGCAATGAGCAAAAATCAAGTTCTAGAATGAGCCCAAAATGCCTCCAAATCCCTTAAAAGAGGGCATAACCCTAATTCACGATCAAGAGGGTTTAATAAAATATATTTTAATAATAATTTTTATTTATTAGTCCATTGGTTTTCAAAGAATAGCCCCTTTTGCCGAAACTTCACCTTTTTGAGCCTGCCTGCCTTAGCAAAGATTATTATTTTTAATTATTTGAAAAAGGGACATGACAAGTCCTCCCCTCCCAAATATTGCTTGTCCTCAAGAAATGAAGGTTGGAATGCTCAAGAATGTGTGCTCCTTCCCAAGTTGCATGCTCCAGTGGTAATCCCTTCCATTTGACCAAATGCTCTATGATGCTCGTATTTCTCAATCTTTTCTCTCTTGTATCCAAAATCTCTTCTGGTATCAAAACTAATTTTCCTTCATCATCAAGAGGTGGTAATTTTGTAGATACTATGGTTTTCTGGCCTAGAACCTTCTTTAGGCAAAATACATGGAAAACATTATGTATTTTTCTGTTTAGTGGGAGGTCCAATTCATAAGCTACCTTTCCTACCTTCTTAATGATCTTATAAGGCCCATAGAACCTTGGCTTGAGCTTCTCTACCCCACTCCTCTTCAAGGTGCTTTTCTTATATGGCTGCAACCTAAAAAATACCAAATCTCCCACCTCAAAAGATCTTTCAATCCTTTTCCTGTCAGCATACAACTTTTGTTGGTTCTATGCATGTTGTAGATTATCCTTGAGGGACCTTATTATGTCTTGGCTTTGCTTGACGAAATCACTTGTTGCAAGTACTCTGCTATCTGAAAGTACTAGACCAACAAAGGAAAGGGCATCATAACCATAAAGAGCACGAAAAGGAGGCATACCAGTAGACATGTGATGAGATGTATTGTAACAATACTCCCCTAGGTGACACAATTTCATCCAAGCATGTTGTTGATTTGAAACATAGTTCCTCAAATATCCCTCTATCCACTTATTAACTATCTTTGTTTGTCCATCTGTTTGAGGGTGATAGCTAGTACTAGGAGTGAGTTCAGTTCCTGCCAAATGAAAGAGCTCATTCCAAAAAGAGCTAAGGAATCTACTATCCTAGTCACTGACAATGTTTCTAGGCAAGCCATGTAATCTAAAAATTTTCTTGAACTACAATTTGGCCACTTGTGATGCCTTGAAATCAGATGTGATAGGAAAAAAATGCGCATGCTTAGTTAGTCTATCTACCACCACATATATGCAATCATTACCATGAACCTTGGGCAACCCAATGATGAAATCCATGGAAATACTTTCCCATTTTTGTTCAGGAATAGGAAGTGTTTGCAACAACCCTATAGAAAAATTTTGCTCATTCTTGCATTGTTGGCATACCATACATTCCTTAATATGTTTAAGGACATCCTCCTTCATACCCTTCAATGAAAACCACTCTCGAATTTTCCTGTATGTCTTGAAGTATCCTTGATGACCAGCCAACCTGGACTCCTTTAGAACTTATAATATGTCCTAAATATAAGATCTTTGTCAAACCAAACACACATTTAGATAGCTTAGCATAGAAGGATTGCTGCTCCAAGATTCCCAAAACATTGTCTATGTGCTTTAGATGCTCTTCCCATGTTTTACTGTAAATCAAGATATCATCAAAAAATACCAAAAAATATTTTCAAAGATGCTGGTTGAATACCTTATTCATACAAGATTGGAATGTTGCAGCTGCATTAGTGAGGCCAAATGGCATAACAAGAACTTCAAAGTGCCCATAATGACATCTAAAAGCAGTCTTTTCCACATCTTCACTCCTCATTTAGATTTGATGGTAACCTGATCTTAAGTAAATTTTTGAGAAGTATACAACACCATGTAACTCATCAATGAGTTCATCTATGTGTGGTATGGGATACTTATTTTTTATGGTCTTCTTGTTTAGAGCCCTGTAGTCTATACACATTCTCATTGTACCATCCTTTTTCTTGACAAGTACGATAGATGATGCAAATGGACTAGAGCTAGGCCTTATGAATCCCATGTCCAAGAGTTTCTTAATAGTTTTTTCAATTTCTTCCTTATAACCTCTTGGATGGTGGTATGGGGTTGTTATAATTGGTTTGGCACCCTGTTCTAACTCTATAACATGCTTAAAACCTCTATCTAGTGGTAATCCTGGAGGCAAGTCATTGAAAACTATACTATGATTATCAAGAATATTTTGAATTTCAAAATGGAAATTACCTTGATTCTTTGGAGAGCTTGTTGGATGGATTATGACTCCTACTGCCCATGCTACTTGTCCTCTTCGAAAAGTCCTCTCCATCCTCTTTGCAGAGACTGCCTTAAGTGTTCCATTCAATAAGCCCCTCAATAAGACTTCTTTCCCATTGAATGAAATTTAGACTCCATAGTTTGATGGTTCATGTAATAGCCTCCAATAGAGTGCAACCATTGAACACCCAATACAAGATCTGTCTCCCCAATGCCAACAACATAGAAGTCATCACATAACTCATAATCTCCTAAGGTCATCTTGAGTTATTTCACCACCTATGTGCAAGGCATAGTGAATCAATCAGCTATAGTAACATTGAATCTCTCAAAATCTTCTACTTTAAGCCCTCTTTTCATGACAAATCCCTCATCAATAAAATTGTGAGTTGCCCCATTATCAAGAAGAACTACCAACCTTTGTCCTGCTAGTACCCCTCAAATTCGAAAGGGATGGTATCTTGGGACTCCTGGTAATGCTACTAAAGTGCCATCCTTACTATTTTTTCTTTTCTTTCTCTTCTTCTTCCTCCTCCTTAGTGTCATGAAATTCATCATGCTCATGTGAATCAGATTCTGAAGCAACTTCAATATAGTGCACTTGACCTTTCCCCAAACATCCGTGTCCTAGAACCCACGGTTCTCTACAAGTGAAACAAAGCTTTTTCCTTCATAATTCACTTCTAGTCTCTTCATCTACCTTCTTTTTTGCCACATTTATCACATCTTTTGGTGGTAGTGTTGGAAAAGTCTTTTTCTAAAAATTTCCCTTATGTTGCCAAAGATTTGGGGGTTTTTGATTAGTGACTGGTTTCATAGGCATGCAAGTTTCAAGTTACAAGCTTCTTTTGATAGCTTCTTATAAGGTTGAGGGTGAGAATGCCTTAACAAAACCCTTAACAAAATCTTCCAAACCATCAAGAAAAAGATAAACAATCCTCTTTTCACTCATATTAGGTACCATAACAGCCACTTTTTGAAACTCTTCTATATACTCATTAACTAATTTGGTTTCCTTCAACTTTGACAATTATTTAAAATACACTTCATCATCCTTGAGGTCAAATCTATCTATCACTCTTTGACTAAAATCATCAAATGTAGTTACCTGATCATGACCTTGAGTAGTCATTCCATGATACCACCAATCATAGGCTCCATCTTCCAAGTGTAGACTCGCAAATTGAATAGCATCACTCTCCTTCATGGGATTAAGTGTGAAGAAGGTCTGTAATTTTTGTAGCCATTCTCTAGCTGAAATTTTATTTGTTCCATCAAAAGTAAGTGCTGTAAACTTGCTTATTTTATTTTTGAGCTCTCTTCCACTTATGTCATGCTCCCTCCTATACTCTTTCTTGGGCATCAAAGTGTTCATCATATCCACATATTCTCTAAAAGGAACCAAACTATGAAAGTCATCATCTAGGCCATTGTAAGTAGCTCTTAATACAATCAAGTTACCTATAACCTCTTCCACGGGATTAAGGGTTGGATTTGGTACTAGTGGCTCATCTATAGGCAGGGAAAATAGTTTTTCTTGATTTGGAGGGTGTGGGTTTCAGATTTCTTGGCTCTTCTGAAGTGCTGCCTTTCTCATTAGTAAATGCAACTCCTTGCAGTTTTTCTGTCAATATTCGCAAAGCCTTTCTAGTTTCTGCCAAACTATCCACTGTTTGCTTTTGAGTATTCTAGATGTCTTGGAAGAATTTATTTGCCATCTCATTTGGGTCAGCCATACTTTTTCCTTCCTTGGATTTTGTACTTTTTCTTTTAACTAGAGGTTTGATCAAATTTTTTTTATTCTTTTCTCGCTGTGAATATCTCTTTTCTCTTTCACTTAGTTGCATGCAAACTTCTACAAACCTTTAGGCTGGCAAGATCATAGCTCTGATACCACTGAAATGTTCCCTTTCTAATTTTATATGATATTTAAAACCTCTAATCATATTTTTAAAATCAAACAACCAATATTTCAAAGATCCACCAATTTCTCAATAAAACCCAAATCGAGTATGTCCGAAATAGTGCCAAAAACTTCACAGCTTCACATATTATTAATAAATCTGAAAGTGAGAATTTTTATAGAAATTTTACCAGCATAATAGCCTACAAAATTACATTTTTAGATTTGTATAACATCTACACAACAGCTCTCAAACAGAGGACAAAAACAATGCTCATCGGGCTCTCGAAAATAACACAAAATAGCTCGAAAACACCACAAAAATACTAATAATATATCACAGAAGTATAACTACAACCAAATACATATATTTAGCTTTATTTTAACATCTAAATGTCTGAATATAGCAGCAACCCAAACCGGTATAAAATACTTAACCAGAAACACTAAACTCTTACAAAAAACACACCCGAAAATCCACAAATTTGCACTGTTCAGCACAAGGGAAAACTCTGCATGAACTTGCAAATGGAATGGCTTTAAAATTGCATCCTTAGCCTTCTTAGAGACTTTCAAACTCCTGTCCTTGGGTCTCCTTCTCCACAAGTTTGGCAGCCTCTGAAGAACAACAAAGTAATGAGCAAAAATCAAGTTCTGGAATGAGCCCAAAATGCCTCCAAATCCCTTAAAAGAGGGCATAACCCTAACTCACAACCAAGAGGGGTTAATAAAACATATCTTAATAATAATTTTCATTTATTAGTCCATTGGTTTCCAAAGATTAGCCCCTTTTTCCGAAACTTCACCTTTTTGAGCTTGCCTACCTTAGCAAAGATTATTATTTTTAATTATTTGAAAAGGGGATATGACATAATGGGGAGGAGTCTGTCTCCCATATGTTCTTCTATTTCTCCTTTCTACTCAACTATGGCATCTTTGGTGGAGTGTTTGGGGTTGCTCTTGTAGGCATGCTTCCTCTTTGCCTAAGTTCTGGGCCAACTTGGGCGGTGCTCCCACAAAGTCTTCTCCTCTCCATGTTGCTTGGATTGTTGTCCCATCATTCATTCTCAAGAATATCTAGCTAGACAAGAATCATCAAATCTTCCAAGATGTTTGGCTTGGTGTCATGCATCTTTGGTGGAAGATCTCACATTCTCTTCAAGAAACTATTCAAGTGAAGTGTTTGCTAGATGGGGGTATGGATCTGGTTGATCTTACTATATGCAATTGCCTCAATTTTTATCTTCAGGATGGAGTTGTAGCATAAAGGTATCAAAGAGTGACCAGGAAGCCTTGGGAACAGAGGAAAGCTTGGATGAATCAAGATGGGCATTGGACTCCTCCTCCCCATGGAGTTCTAAAAATTAACACTGAGGAATCCAGGCCCTATTAGTATTGGGATAGCAGCTTGGTGCAATTCTGGGGATGTTAAATTTTTTTTTTTCAGTGCATAAGGGTGATTACACTAAAAATCTCATCGAGGATCAAGCCATTTTATATGTTGTAGAATATTGTTGTTTGCGGGGATGGCACAAGATTATCTATGACTCTAACTCTCAAGTGGTGGTGAACTTGCATTCCTTGCAAGAGCTTGAGGATGTTAGTTGGTAGCTGACCATTGTTGTTAATTAGATTCTTCTCCTTTGTAGCTCTCTTGAGTTCATTAGGTTTACTTGCATTTTTCGTGAATGGGACAAAGTTGCTAATTGTTTAGCCAAATGGGCTTCTCATTATGCTTTAGGCTGGAATATTATGGATAGGAGGCAACTTCCCTTTGAGATGGTGCAAGAATTTGATGAACTTGTTGCTCAGGATAGAGCCTCTTGTTGAGCTCTCCTTGTTGTAATCTTTTCTGTCTTAATAAATTTTTACTTCTTTTCCACTAGTGAGTAACATTTAGTGTTGGTATTTTCATGTAATGATGATTAAGTTATGGTGATGTTGTTCTTATATCAAATTTGATTTTTGGATTTGATTGTGTATTTTTTTTAGCATCAATATTCCGGATCACAGTCAATGATCCATCATCAGGGTCTATGATCCATCATCAAGTTTGAGCATCAACATTTTGGATTACACTCAGAGATCCATCATCAGGTTTCATGATCCATCATCATTTGTTACGGAGTGTGACCTAATGATGGATCATAGAATGTGATCCAAAACATTGATGCTAAAAAACATACACAATCAACTCCAAAAACAAAATTCGATATTAGAAATGAATTGTACTAATCTAAAATTTATAAATAATGTTCTTGTCATTAAATCTTGTTTAAATACTATCACTAAATTTAAATAGAAATAAGATATTCCATTTATACCCTCGTTGCTTCATTAATCAAAATTGAAAGATCAATTTATAGTCAATAATTTAGTACCTGAAAGTGCAACCAAATCTAGCTGGTTAAGACCTTTGAGTTTAAATTTGGGAATAACGGTCTGCAGAGTTGAGTTTGGAGCAGGAATATTTTGACTGGCTGCACTCAAACTTGCACTTCTTGAATCCCTTCTTCCTAAAACTAAACTCCAATCTGGCCCTCCACTCTGCTCTCTCCACCATTGGCAAACAACCCAACAAAGAAATGCACATCAGTATAATAGAGCCATTGAATCAAGTGAACTATTAAATTCAGTGACATGCAGCAGTAATGCAATCAATGGAAGTATTTGACAATGTAAGAGAAAGTGCATAACCAGAAGAACAGAGTCCCTTGCTGCACTGGATGGGATGACAAGATTAAGCACAAGACACAACCCCTGGGCACTCTTTTTCCAACTCTAATTTAATTTGATCAACCACATCAAACCCTCTGATAGAATTGTTATTGGGCACTGCTGTCTTTTCTCCCTTGAATGTTGGAGTGTTATCTAACAACACTGAACCATCACAACCCTGTCATGCACAAACACAATATTGAGAAGATATATTTGAATTTTGAACCACAACACTCAATTGGCACTATTTGTAAAAAGAGCTCAAGCATATTTTTGGGGACATTTAAAAAAACAATCTTACATTTATGTTGTTTGTTAAAAGTTCAAAGTAACACACAATTTGAAATGGTAGGTTGTCAGTGGCTCCGACTGCTGCATCGTACTGATTCTGTGAATGTTAAATCTTTCTGATTCTATTTCTTGACTTTCATTAAAAAAAAAATAGATTCTTTCAATTCCCTTTTTCTATCTTTATCAAAAACAAACAATTTATAATATCTAAAGTTCTAAACCCTTAGCAATGTACCAGTGATATTTCTATATAAATCAATGATTCTGATTGCAGTTCTTTATCCATGGGTGGTCTAAAATATTGGTGGAAAGTACAGTACACAATCAAATTCAAAAGTCATAAAAAATAATAAAAATAAAATTGTTACATATATTTGTACCTGAACAAAACATTATTGGAAAAGAAGACGAAGTAAAGAAGCAGCCATGCGAGCCTCTTTCTCAATAGCCTTCTCTACCACGGACTTGATAATGGACAAGGCATTTGGTAAAAAATGTTCCTAGAAACTTGGGCTTAAGTCATAGGGATGAACCACAGCACAAACTGCCATTATAAGCATAAAAACACACAAATTCCTCCCAATTGTGGTGCTGATCATAAAAGTATTGTAATTCACCATTTTCAGCTGATGATGATGATGATGCTGAAATTCTATTTTGTACAATGACCAACATGCCACTCAGTCTTTATAAATATTATAGACATTCTTCGTGAGTTTGGTTTGTGTTTAATGGATATGTTTCCATTCGATTCAACAACTCTTCCACTACACCGAAACATTATTCTCCGATTTGTACAGAGCGGCTCAAACTAATACTGGAATGTTCTGTCCTTTTCCTTGACAAAAAAATTCTTTAACTATCACGGACTCTTTATATATAAACAATGGCTTCTTTCAAGTTCGGACAGGCTATCCTACCACAAAAAAATTACCAAAAACAAAATAAAGTCAAATTTTTTTTTTTCCAGATTCATGAAAATGTAGTGATTTTTTTACAATTTTTTTGTTGTTTTCAACTACAAACTATGCAGATCATGAAAATCATGCTGAAATTTCAAAAAAATCCATGATGCTTGGATCTTTTGAAAATTGATCAACTGTACATTTTTGTAGGAGGAAAGCCACATCCCTTCTAATCAGCATTAATGATATCACATACACTTTGTGCTCTTTCTAGTGGCCTTTTTGTGTCCTCTATTCAGTGAAGAATAATCTTATCATTCCTATCATACCAATAATTTCTAGTTGTGTTTGAAATAATTGTTTTGCAATTTTTATGAAAAAAAAATAGAGCCACTATTGATCTCTATAAAAATTCAATTTCAATCTGTCATTAACTTTTAATGTAGCTGCAATCAATCAATTGTGTATAATTTAAAATAATAAAACTAATTTGTATTTTATATATAATTTATAAATAAACTCATTCTATAGTATTTTGTGGCATTAACGTGTTCTGGTAATTTGATTTATTTAATTCATTTTATTTCTTGTATATCTAGGTTTGTGATGTACTTGCAAATAAATTTATTTCTCATATTTTTTTAAATAGATAATTATGATTGCATAAATAAAAATTTATCTATTTGTGCTTTAGATTCATCTCTATATTTTTTTATCATCAATCTTTAGGATCACACCTCTTGTTCCTTTATATTTCTCTCTTACGGCTCTTTCATATTGATGAAGGTGTTAAGTATACAAGTTTAGTTAGTGCTTAGATATGTTGATGATGTGTTGTATTGATGATAGGTTTGTCATTGATGATAACATATATGTTTGAATGTCGAGAGACAGGGATCCTATACATCGCAAAGGTTTATTAAGTCGATGAAGTTGGCACACAATGGGTTAAGTTTTGCAAGATTAGGATCATGTTCATAGTTGATTTTAGATGCTATAGCTATGTTTGCTTACGTTTTTATTAAGTATTGGATGAGTTACAGTTCATTTGGTAAAGACTTGTAGCAGAACAATGTGCAAGAAATTATGTCATAGGTAGTTGTTGGTAGTTTGATTGTATCTTTCCAACAAAGTGGAATCAAGGTGTCTAAGCTTAGATAGTCTTTTAAGACATGTTCATGATGCTATGTTCAAGATAGCATATATTGGAGATCATTATAGAGAGGTTGTGAAAATTAATTGTGCAATATATTTTACTGGCAATTAATTGTACAAGTGAAACATGTTGATCCTTATTGGATAAAGTGTTAATTATATTGTAACATGTGGAAAAATTATTGTATATTCCTTAGTGTGGTCATATGTAATTAATTGTATATTGGAAAAGCCTTTAAACACCTTAATAGGATGACCTAGTTAATCAATTGGATAGGGTATAAAGGAAAGATGTTTTCCTTGGATATGAGTGTAGTTGTTGTGTATGGTAATGTGTTGTATGGTCAGGGGATGCAAATTTTATTAAAGTTTAACAAAGATGGAGTTGGGTGTTGGATTTGGGCTTCAAAGGAATTGTATTGGCAATTAAGTTACAGTATTGGTCAATTCAACTTATTGGATTTGCTATCCTAAAGAGCTACTATTCATTTTTTACTTAAGTGGTTTGAATAGTAATTAGTGCAGTTGTCTTCCTACAAGCCATTAATGTAGTTTGAACCTCCTAACAAGGGTTCAAGGTCTCCTAACAAGTATCTATCCTTTAATAGGGACTATTGTATACTTAATTACAATGTATTTGACTCCTAACATAGTCACATCCTTTCACAAGGAACTTTTATAATAGTACAATATCTTGTGGGTTCCATCCCCACTAGGATTCTCTCAATGATCAAGGGCTTCCCCTGTTAAAAAATCATTATGTCACTTTTTATGGTTTATCTCTTATTATGCTTCATTTTTTTGGTTATTTAAGTTGGATATAAGTTTATTGTTCTCACAAAAAAATCACCTCCCAGTCATGCTGTTTGGGTAGACTTTACTTTCTAATTAAAGGATCTTGGAATATAATAATACTTTAAATAAATTTAAAAACTTTATAGAAATAAATGAAATTTAATATTGAAAATTATATCTTATAAATATTTTTATCATATTTTGTAGTTCATTTTATCTCCTTTGTAATTGTAGTGTTTTTGACCCCATGGTAGGCTTTTTCTCTCTTCTAAGATATTCATATCCTTTGCTAATGAATCTCAAACTTCTCTCTCTCTCTCTCTCTCTCTCTCTCACACACACACACACACACACACACACACACACACACACACACACATTTTTAGATCTCTATTTTTTCTATATAACTTGTATGCCAACTATATTTAAGAACCACATGCAAACGTCCCTAAATTCTGTTAGAATTTTATCAAAAAAAAAAGTCTCCTTGGGGGCTTGAGGATGAGCTAGTCAACCCCTATTTGAAAGGTGACAGTCTAGTCCATGCACCCTCCAACATCCAAAATTCGATGCAAATAGAATTAAGAAAAGATATTGCAAGATCAATATTGCATTTGGCTAACTTTCCTTTAAAACTTTATAAATCTGATATCTATCACCACTAACCCTTATCTCTACAAATACATGAATCACATAAACATATACTACAATGATGTATTAGATCTAATCTATTGATCACAATCATAAACATGAAAGTAAATGATCGACGCATAACACAAATATTTGGTAACCTAGAAACCCTCCAAGGTGAAGGTAAAACTAGATAGAGATGACACCCACAAATCTTCATTGCTACAGTAATAAAGTTCGCCTAATAGGGCTACAATTTTGATCACTTCTAAATGGTCTACCTTATGAGGGGTCTTCCCTGTTAACAATTATAAGACTTACTTAGTATACCTTGATTAAAGGATTTGAAACTTACAACAAAGTAAGCACTATGTTAAGATATTTACATTGGCCTGTCAAGACCTCCCTGCTAAGATATTTAAATTGATTCACTCTACTAAAAGATGTATTAATACTTGGTCCTTTAGTTAACACTCTAATTCTTGATTACAAATCTCTTCTTTCCAAGTTTTGATCCTTTCACTAATCTTATATAACTTTGTTTTGCACTTCACTGCTCTGCTCAGTTGCTCTTCCTTGTTTGACCTCTAGACCTAGCTTCAAGCATCCAAACTTCACTTCTCGCATATACACTCTCACCATCATAAAACTAGGGTTTGGATCCTCCTTTTATAACTAGTTGGAGAAGGTTATAGATCAAGATTAATGATCCATATTTCTCCATTTTGCTCCTTAAACCTTCCATTTTTATGATTGGTCAAACACCTTGTATAGACATTAATGATCCATGCCAAAATGCGTAATCATCTCCATAAATTACTTCTCAATCATAAAAAATGCATTAAGTTGGCCAAATATGGTTTACCTTAGTGTTTGTGCAATTCCAAATAAGTATGTTAATACTAGCTTGCTTGGCACATGAACACTCTTTCACTTGTTAATGACTAAATTTTGTATAGCTTGACTTATACTATCTTTTATCACACTCATCATACATAGGAGTACTTGGTACTCATAGAATTGCTCGAAAATAACAACTACTCAACCCTGACTAGACTATGGACATCTCTAAATACATTGCTCAGCCTTAGTAGGATGGCTTGGTCATGGTGATGACCGACTAACTTTTCCATGTAAATGAAACTGTTTGAAATTAATAGGCAACAAGTGTTAGGGATAAACAATCTCCCCATTTGACATTAGTGGCAAAAACACTTTGTCATTATGTTACATTACATCCAAACTGAAAATAGTACTCCTCCATAGACTATGACTTGGTCTTCATAAAGACTTTAATATGTTCAACATATATACATGTCTTCAAAAATGAGTACCCAATACAAAATTTTCAAGGAGTCATACCTTTAATATTCATCTCCATAAATTATCCTTTAAGTTATAACATGTTTTCCTCATACACATAAATACATCCCCCCTTGTTTTTGTCACTTATGGTTGTTGGGGTGAAGGGGTAAAACCATATTTATCCAAAAATGGTTTGTGAATCTGTATAACCATGGCAAGTGCATTATCCCAACTTTTTTTAACCTATTCCAAAATTGAAACTTTAATCCCTAGTTGAGCAACTAGGTCAACTAGGTTTTTTGCAGTAGTGTATGAGGATCTCAGTTTCTTATGTCCTTTGCAAATGGTAACTTTCTCTACATTGCCTCCAAATGAGATATCAATAGAGACTAAATAGAAATCAATTTAGCTCTTATTCTTCCATCTATGGCTTGTAATTCAACCAAACCCCCTTAAGCAAAAATCAGTCTATTAAAATGGATAAAGCTTGAACTTGAGTCCATGCTCAACGAATGTCTCGTGGTCTTCAGATCTAACTACAATTTATCAATCCAATCTTGAATATCTTGTGTGAGTCTTGAGACATCAAATAATGTCTAAAATAATATTTGAATATTCTTCACTACTCCTATATTATTTACAAGGTTAGAAAGTTCAATTTTCCTTATAGCTATTTCGGTTGATACTATCTCCAAAACTTGCTTCTCAAACATTTTCTTATACCAGTACAATAATTTCTCATTTGCATCTATATCCTCACTACTAATCTTCTCAACAATATGAACTAATTGGTCTATGATAGGAACTTTTTCATTAACATCCTTAATATGACATGCATCAGAAAAAATATCTTTTATTTCTTGAAGTAAATGTGTGTTGACGTTCTCTTCTTAGCTCTTCCTTTATCAACATTTTGACCAAAAGGTCTTGCAATATTTGCATCTGCTCATATGTTATGTTATCAGTGTCATATTTCAAAAGCACTATAACTTCATATATTGTTACAAGCTTGATAGGTGACCTTTCTTTCTTCTTCAACAATTTCTTCCTTTGTGTACTATTACTTGACAATACTAGCTGAAGTGAGTGTGATGAACATCAATTGTCAATCTTGTCTCTATTTTCTTCTGCTACTAACCCTATACCTTAGTCACTGCATCACTTGGTTTCTTTGTCTTTTTATTTCCCTCTATAAAAGATCCTAAGACTGGTGTTTATATCTCACCAATAGTAGAATTATCTACTTGTGCATTCATCACATAAATTAGACCCTCTGTTATCTACTTTTCCTTCGTAGGATCTTCACTTTTCTTATCTCCAATTGCCAATTCACTATGTTCCTTCGGATCTATGACTAAAGTCTTTTCTTTCATGCATTCCAATTATTCATTGAAGTCAACAATAATAATAGTTGTTTTAGTAATTGATATACTTACATGTTGCTTTGTTCCTTTCTCTCCAATCTTAGGATATTCCTTGATTTGAAGAAGATGGATGTATCAAATAAAACATCTTTGATGAATTTAGGAGCTTGCTCCCCTTTCTTATTCTCAGTAGACACTATTTACTTTATATTAGTTGACACTGGAGTCACATTGTGCAATGTGTTGTCAGGGGTTTCACCCTCATTAGTGACTACTTTGTCTATTTTTACTTGCCTTGAGCCATCTTCTCCATAGTCTCAACTAATTGCCTTGCATCATTATAAAAATCCTCTATATTGTCCAGTTCAACTTTTTCATCTTCATTTTCCTCTTCTACAACTGGTGTCAACAATCCAAATGCTTTCTTCCACATCAACTTTCTCTCGTGAACTACTTCCTCAATTATGTTTCTCAAAATTTTATAGCCTCTTTTCTTCAGAAAAAATTTCTTTGCAAAATCTCTTAGGGCTATAGACATATGAGTCTTCCCTAAATATGGCATTATTTGGGCTAGAGTTGTTTCCCTTATTTGTCTCTCAGTAGAAAATGCCCATTTTCATTTAGAATCCATTTTATTATACAATCTCTCTGGTAGTGATTTACCTAATTCATTGTCATATCCAAAATTGCTTGTTCAACTTTTTATTTATCTCCTTTATCTAAAGAATCATATTTTGCATGCTTAAATCTAGGAAGACTTCTAAACTTCAAATATTTTAACATACCTTGTCTATATCCTAAGGGGGTTTCTTGGGTAAAATATGGAATTTACTCAAATCATCAAATTTTTCCCTTTCTCCTTCTTCATCATCTTCTTCATCATGTTTGACAATGAATTTTATCCTTAGCCTCTTCTTCTATCCTTTCTCAGTCTCCTTGGCCTTTGATTTCTTCTTCTTGGGAGATGCTCCCTTTACTGGCTTGGTAATCTTCACAGTTCCTTTCTTGGGCTTGACAACAACAAGAGATATTGCCTTTGATCCCTATCTTCATAGAGAAGGGTGGTGTGAGCACTTTCTTGAAACTCCTCTTGACCTTAGGATCAATAATTAATATATTTTTTCCTTTTGGTGTCTAAGGCTCAGCACCACCAATTCCTTAACCTTAGATTCATCTTCTTCATCATCACTCTCGGAGTCTTCCTCTTTTCTTTATGTGATTTACAATGGTGCCTCTCCAATTTTTTCTTCTAAAGCTTCTATCATTTTCTTTCTTTTTATGTCCATCTTTGGAACCTTTTTCTACATCAACATCTTAATCTTTGCAATGTCATATGTGTGGAATAGCTGAATTCTTATCAATTTCTTATGACAATAATGTTGTCACTACTGCACATACGTCATCAACATTTACTTCATAATGCATTGATCTTAACCATGCAACCCTTGGTATAACATCTTGGGCATAGGTATAGTCAGTATCAAACATGAAGCAGATGTGATAATAATAATGATGAATGACCAACTTAGGGTTTCTCATCATGTTCTTCATTTTCCTCTTAAATTCATCAAAACACCCATATAGAATTATTGAGCAAAAATTTCTACTAATTATTCAAAGTAACCATTGATCTTCTTGGTTATAGACCTAGTCTTATCCCACACAACATCTTCAATGGTTAGAACAAATTTTGTATAGAAAAGAATAGACATAATATAAGTGAGTCAAACTTACATGAGGTGTTCTTTTCTTTTCTGATGGCTCCTAGATTCTCAACTAGTTGCATCAACTACAACTCGGCCAAATCATAACATGTGATCCTTCTTTACAATTTTATAATTCAAATCTACTACTACAAAAGGCATGCTATTCAATCAACTCAACTAATAGAACTTGTGAGAAATCACTCGGAATGCAAACTCAACAACAAGATCATCAATTGCATCAACTGACATCCCTTGATAATTCTATTTTTCCTTGATACGTTCTTTAATCACATTTTTGGCTTGACATTACACAGTCTTCACTCAGTCAAGGGTAGATATCCAGTGACTTGGTAGACAAAGATCACACATGTTGAAATTTTGATATGTTCCTTTCACATTTTAAATTAATAAAAGGTTAAAACAATATTATACCAACTTTTAAGGTGAATATCATGATCATTTCCCTTGTCTTGAAAAAAAGTTCTTGAAGATGTGTATTTTAACAATTTTCCTATAGCTAGTACTAAAATATGTTTCCCTAATAGTTCTCCTCTAATTACAGACTTTCTCTCACATGTTTAATATTTTGGTGGATGGTATAATTACTACTACTCAAGTTTGGAAAAAATCTCCTCGGGACTCCCTCAATTTTACATCCATATTAGGATTCCCTTACCCCAATGTGATCAAATTACTCATCCCCTTGTGTAAATTCCTTACCAACTAATTATGTGATGGACAACAGAATTACTGCTACTCGAGTTTGGAAACAATCTACTTGGGAATCCCTCATATTTACATCCATATTGGGACTCTCTTTCTCCAATGTGATTGAATTACTATTTATCATATGCAAACTCCTTACCCATTACTTAATAAAAATGTATTCTTCTTTTTTAGTTTCACTCCTCTTTATTCTTGTTATCCTTTCCATTTTTCTTATGCTTCTTTTTATATTATCATATTTCTTTTGATTAAATCATTTATCTTTCTTTTTGTATTTAAGGACAAAATAGATGGTAGAATTAATGTTGCTCAAGTAAAGAAATAATCTATCCAAGACTTTCTTGTGGTTCTCATCCATATAGGGATTCAATTTCCTTAGCATGGTTGAATTACTCTTTCCCCTGTGCAAACTCTCTATCCATCATGAACTTAAACACAAAGGAATTATACTTGTAATGTCCACTTCTACTAGGTGGCTTTAGAATGATCCCAAAAAGAATATGAGAATTCTCTAGAAGTCAAACCTTGATATAAGAAATCATGTTTAAGCCAACTTGTAAGTATCATTATTAAACTCTATTAGTAATTCTAGATTACATCCATCATTTACTCACAATATTTTTAATTATATTAGACTCCTTGCAAAAGAATAGAAGATAATGACATTATCTGAGAGTGTAAGGTTCTTCTCTAATCTTCTTTCCCCTCCACCATAGGATCCCCCCTCTTCCCACCTTGTGGATGAGATCTTGGATTTCATTCCTTCTTTGTTTATGTAACAAGGTAATTTGATTCTTAAAGCCCCTTTTACTCTTTCTAAGATTCATGGTGTAGTGTTTTTTAATGCTTTCTAATAAGGCACCGGGCCCTGATGGGTTCACTACATTATTTATTCAAAAATGTTGGCATGTAATTTTTTTTGAATTGCTTGAGGCTCTTGAAGAATCTAGGAAAAATGTCTCCATTTCGAAGAACTCTAATACCACCAATATTGCTCTCATCCCAAATGTTAATGATCCCTATTCTTTTGTTGATTTCTATCCTATTTCTTTATGTAACACTATCTATAAGATTATCACAAAGGCTATTTGTTTGCATCTTAAGCCCATTATTCCAAAAATTATATTAATAGAACAAGGGGGTTTTGTTCCTAGTAGAGAAACAACTAAGGGGGCTATAATAGCCCATGAGACCCTTCATTCCATCAAAGAACATAATATTTCATCCTTTGTTGTCAAATTAGGTATGATAAAGGCTTACGTTCAACTGAATTGGTCTTTTCTTCTTCTAGTCCATCATCAGTTTGGTTTTTTTTCTAGGTGGTGTAAATGGATTAAAGCTTGCATTTTAGGTGCACGTTTTTTTATTCTCATTAATGGTGCACCAACAGGGTTCTTTGCCTCCTCCCAAGGAGTTCATCAAGGTGACCCTCTTTCTCCGTTCTTGTTTATCATTATGGCAGATGCCCTCAGTAGACTTATTAACTCTTTTAAAACCAAAAAGGGTTGTGGAAAAGTATCAATATTGTAGGTACATCTTTGCTAATAACCTATTCTCTTTTTGCTGACAATACTTTACCTTTTGGATCATCTACATATCAAGAAGCATAGAGTATGAAGAAAGGCATTAACCTATATGTACACAAGTTTCAAGTCAATGTATCAATGCAACTAAATCCAAAATTTATGTTTTTAATACATCCCAATTGGTTTTTCAAAGAATAATCCATCTTCTTGGTTTTCCCCATGATCATTTACCTTCTACTTATCTTGGTGTTCCCTTTTTTATGGGATTAAACAAACCCTCTTATTGGAAATCTGTGATTGATCGTATCAATAGTAGAATTAGTGCTTGGAAGGTTTGTTGGTTATCCCTCTTGGGTAGAATTTTTCTTATAAAAATTTTTCTTTCTACCATTCTTAACTATTACTTCTCCATTCTACAAGCACGCAAAGGTATCATCTCTCAAATTGAAACTTTAATCTGCACCTTTCTTTGGTCAGATAATATGAATGGTTAGAAGAAAATACCACTAATTTCTATTCATGCCATGTCAAAATCCTATAGAACATGAGGTGTTAGACTTCCCAACATTACCAATAGGAATAAGGCTTTTGGTGATAAAATTGTTTGGCAAATGTATGAAAAACCCTTTGCCAAATGGTGTCACCTTTTGCAAGAGAAATATTTAGATAACTTGGAACCTTCTAGAGTTCTTATTGTGCTATACCCCCTAAAGGGTTTTGTCATTTGGGATTTCATGATGGCTTCTCGAGAAGTTATTACTTCATTCATATCATGCCAAGTGTACAACGGGGATAGTGTAAATTTTTGGTTTGATTCATGGAATGGGTTCCCCCCTACCACTATTGATTCTCTAAAAGACTTTTCAAACATAGTGATTCAAGCTTTGGGGACATCATTTTCTACTTATCTCTCAACTATTCATAGGTCCGCAAGGCTAGTCATTTGGCAAGACCCCTCATCTCTTCCTATATCCCACAATTAGGCTACCTCTTTCAAACAATTACTAGCTAAAAGGAATTTCTTTATGTCTAATCATCTAAATTGCCTCTTTTGGGTTCTAGCTAAAGAAGGTAGATGCTCTATTAAACTAGGATACTTGGCTCTCCAACACTTTTGAATTCTATTGGAATAGCTTAGTTCCACCAAAAGTAGGATGCTTTGCATCGCTTGCACTAAAGAATCAATTTTTAACTAGTGATCATCTTCACAAATTGAATAGTTATGATCCCTTTAACTGTGGGATATAGAAACAATAGATCACGTCCTCTTAAACTACACTTTTACCTGAGATTGTTCATATTTTGTCCTTGATAAGATTAATTTCCATATGCTATTACCTAATTTTTGATGGGATTTATTCCAAGTGTGGCCAATCTTATACTCTAAATCAATGTTTTCATGTCTTTGAAAGTGCATGGGCACTGCATCTATAGTATGGAAAATTTGGTGGGAAAGAAACAAGAGAATTTTTTGATAGATGTCATCTCCAATACCTTAATTTTTGGAAGGATCAGACAGATCAATTGTTGAGCTTGTTAATGCTTTAGTAAGTAAGTATAAAGGTAAACATATTTTTTCTTCTTGGGATGGCTATGTTATTTAGTGGTGGAAGGGTTTACTTTTTCCTCATTTTCTTGCTCCATTTTGTTCATCCAAGATTCCTCTTATTTGAGCACAAACCAATTGGATCCCTCCAAGTGAGGGTTATTTCAAACTCAATTTTTGTGGGGCCTCTAGAGGAAATCCAAGCAACTCTGGCTATGACATAGTCATTAGAGATTTTAAAGGTCATGTGATTGTAGCAAAATCATCTTCTCTCCTTCAGTATACTAATAAAAAAGCTGAGGCCTTGGCCTTGCTTTTTGGTTTGGAACTTGCAAAATCACTTTCTATATCTAAGCTACATGTTGAAGGGGATTCATCAATTATCATTAATGTGTGTATTAAACATCATGTATATAATTGGCTCATACAATATATACTACATCAAGTATGGTCTCTTCTTGATTCAATCTTTAAATGTTACATCATGCATACTTATAGAGAAGGCAATCTTTTAGCTGATTTCTAGCTAATTTGGGCACTAACGGGGTTTATATTAACTCTTTACTTTCCCCACTTAACCTCCTTGATCTCCCCAACTTGGTTAATATTATGAAAAAAGAATATGTTTAGAAAAAGGCTAAGTCCTCCTCATATTTTATTTGATAGTAAATCATTACTTCTCTATGATTTCGCCTATTTTTTCTTTTATGGATCTCACTTGTTCTTTTCAGATATTATATGCATTTTAGGGTCTTGGATTACACTTGCATCAAATGGCTTTCTAATACCATGGTCTTAATTGAAGTTTTGGATGTAGATTAGTGTTTGTAATCTTTGTAACATTTTTCACTATGCTCTAGGTCTTGTCTTTGGCACCAATCAATGAATTGTACTCATATGATTTTTGGTCTCTTTGTAATTACTATATTCTCGATCTAAGAATCTCTAGGACAAGATTCATTAGTGTTTATATATACTCTCTTGATGCAGTATTTCTTCTCCTACATTCATTTTTTGTTTCAGGCAATGACTGGAGTTTTTCTTTTCTAGTTCTTTTCTTCAAGAGCTTTTTTGAATCAGTTATTATTAATATAAATATAATGCTTTTCCCCAAAAAAAGAAATTTAGACTCAATACTATTTTCATAATTACATTTTGTAACAATATTATAAATTGTTATAATATTTAAGTTAAGTTATTTCCCTCTCGAATAACCATATTAGTCACATAAATCATAATATTATTTAAATAACTATTCTTTCAATATATATCTTTAATGTTTGAAGTTATATAAATTATCATCACATACATTGAAAATTCATAATATCAATCTCTAAATATAAATGAAATAACTAGTGAGAGTAGGGCATGCCTTATATGTTGTCTTTTAAGATACCTTTCTAAACTTGGGTGGTGTCACCAATCTCAAAATATATTCATAGATCATTCACATGGTGTTTTATGTTACTATATTGGCAAGTCCTTTGCGTATATGGAATACCACTTGAGTGAATTACAGTCATTGTGCATTATTTTTACTAAGTTCATTGTTGCTTATGTAAAACCCATTTTTACCAATCAAACTCTATGCATGGGCCACATCCACGTTGTCTAGTCAATTAGGACTCTTAAGTCTTTATTGCCATGTTATACATGACCCTTTCTTTTTCTTTTCTGGCATGGCCCTCTCACCATAGATCTGTTGGACTAATTTCCAACATATCCCTTTGGGATTCGTGACATGGCTTAACTGCCTCCTATGTTCTATAAGTCTAGTGGTTGTATCGGGTGTTGACAGGTCAATCTTTTGATGTAATGATAACTCTAGCTTGTAACAAGTAGTATCAAGGTTTGCTCACAAGTTTGAATCTCCTCAGGTAATGCTGAGGGGGGCATTGTTGGACTAACTGCCAATGTTTCTCTTTGGGATTTATGACATGAATTAACTACCTCATGTCTTCTATAATTCTAGTGGTTGTATCAGGAAATAATAGGTCGATCTTTTGATGCAACAACAACTCTAGCTTGTAACAAGATCTATGGTTCATGCACTTATCCTTCTTGTTCTATTTCCTTTGCAAGTTATTAATCCTATATTTTTTTTATCAAATCTAAGACCACCATTTACAAATTCTATATTCTCTTCCATGCGCATCTTCTATATGCTCCCCACATTGTGTAACTCCATGTTTCCTTTTGATGGCTTGTTATTGGCATCGACTATGCTCTAGATGAAATTGACCACAAGTTTTTTTTTTTTTAATTACTCTTTAGATCTCCAAAAATATAGTGATTTTTTCTCAATTTTTTTTTTTGTTTTTTAGTATAGAACATACAAATCATGAAGAACAAATTCTAAAAATTTCAACAAAATTTGTTGTGTTTTTAATTTTTTCAATTTTGGTCAGAGGTGCATTTTTTCTGGAGGAGAGTCACATCCCTTGTTATTTTCTTTGCTAACATGGTGTAATCCATTTAGAAATCTTTGATGGGTGAAGCCAACAAGGCCCTTAGTTTCTTTAGTGTTTATTTTTACTTTTTTGATCCAATACGACTTACATATAAATTATGATGTGATTTTATTTTAATTTCCAGTGTGACTTTATGTGTGTGTGTGTGTGTGTGTTTATTCCTTTATTTTATTCTACTTACCAACTATCCAGTCTGATTATCAGGTTTATAAATAATATGAATATTTTAGATCGATAGATCTGGACTTGGTTATAATCCCATATAGATATTTTTTAATACCCCTTTACTGTAATCTTCGCATTTTTGCAAAAAAATTGATGATCCAATTTGGATCATTCTAATAAAGAACAATATTAGAACAAATGCCCCTTAACTATAGTCTTGTAGAGGGGTAATTGAACATGACCAAGTTGAGACTCCTGCTTTCTTTTATCCATTTATACAACATTCAGAGGCTCATTTGGACCCTTTAGAGAGTACCTTTTCCTCACCCCACTTTCAATCTAAACTCCTCTTGCACATGCCTACCACCTAAAAGAAGAAACATGAAACATAAAATCTCTCTCAAAAAGTCTAGTTCAATTACAATGATATAGCTATTATACATTATAAATATTTAGTAAAAATAAATTATTGTCAAATGCTATTAATAGTACATGTTAATTTACATTGTTTCTAATTATCCTTAAAAATAAATAAGGACAACTTTAGTAACAAATGATAAAACATATGTACCTAATAATTCTTTAAATCTTTCTAATATGTCTACAACTCCATTACTTTTAACATACAAATAATACTAACCAATACTTCTATCTAATTTTTAAATTCTATGTACTGGATGAACTCTTTCTATTATTTAAGAAATAACTTAAAATTGTTGGTCACAAACTTTAAAAATAAGAATTACTTATTTTCCATTTATATAAATCTACATACCCTAAAAGAAAAAGAATGTGATACTAAACACAAAGGAAATCAATGAAAGGTATATTCTTTTAAGAGGATAAACACCATTGTATATACCTGGTCTGTTGGAAAATTTAATGCAGCATTGACGTTTGCCCCTAGAGCCAAATGCTCACCTACCCCCTTGACATCCATAATAGATAGAAAAATTAATACGGCTAGGTGAGGTTTTCAAATTCTGAAAAGAGGGGGAAACTGGAATGTGAAAAAAGGAATGTTTTATTCATTCATTCAGAGTTTGTAGATCAAGCAGATCAGAGAGAAGTTGCAGAGCTGAGCAGAGAAGGAAGAAGGAAAGAAGTTTGTGCCTGCAGTTGCACGTGTTTCCCTTGTTCACTCTGTAAGTTTGTTGTTGTTTGAATTTGTCCTGTTGAAGCAGTGATTGCTCCAGGCACTATTGTATGCAGCTATTAGAGTTGTAGGTTTAAAAGTTTATTGAAGTTTGAAGCATTATCAATTTAGGGTTATTTTAGGGTTTTCTGGTTGAAGCCAAATGCTCCTAGATTTTGTAATAGTTTAAATCTTAGATTGAATAGAAAGAAAGCAAGCATACTTGAATCTATTTTCCTCTTCTATTCTTTGCATTTGACAAGCTTGTTTGAAAGGTTAAAGCTTTGGGTCTCTAGTTTTAATCGTGAAAGCATTCACGTTAGATTGTTTCTAAGTTATAAATTTTATTAGTTAGAGCCGACCTTACTCGGCATCCATTGTCTTCTTTGAGTGCCGAGCTAACTCAGCATCTACTACTTTTTCCTTTGTGTGTCGAGCTCACTCGGCACCTGCTTCCTATCACTCGACACCATCAAGTGCTAAGCAATCTGTGACTCGGCACCTTCATGTGCCGAGAAAGTGCTGAGTAAAACTGGCACTCGACACCTTCATGTGCCGAGCACTTTTCAAGTGCTGAGTAAAATTTTTAGGTTTAGGGTTGTGAGTTTGAGTATTAATTTTTAATTGATATTTCTCACATGGTATCAGAGCTTTGAGGCCCCACATCCATAGTGAGTTAGGGCATTTGTTTTCTTGGGTTATTTGACATGGCAAGAGATGCAGGAAAGATATGGCAGAAGCCACCATCTTTTAATGGACAAAATTATGATACATGGGAAAAGAAGATGAAGACCATAATGGTTGCAAATGATTTGTAGGAGTTTGTGGTAAATGGATTCAATGATGTGACTGATCCAACTCAGTATGTTGCCCTCACAAATGCACAAAAGACTCATTTGAAAGAGTCAAAGAGGAAAGATGCAAAGGCATTAAGTCTTATTGAAGTAGCAATGACAGAGACAATATTCCCAAAGATTGCAGCAGCAAATAATGCAAAGGAAGCATGGGATATCCTTGAGACGAACTTAAAGGGGACTGATAAAGTTCGTACTGTAAAGCTATAGAACATCAAGAGGGAGTTTGAGAACCTTCAAATGAAGGAGAATGAATCAGTTGCAGACTTCAGTTCAAGGACCTCCAATGTAATTAATCAACTAAAGTCAAATGGATAAGGCTATCAAGAGCAGAGGGTAGTGGAAAATATATTGAGGAGTTTACCTCATAAATATGACAATTTGGTCATGACCATAGAAGAGGCAAAAGACCTCACTGTTTTGACAATGGATGATTTGATGGGTTCTCTTCAAACCCATGAGCATAGGATCAGTAGATCTACATCTTCTACTTCCCAAGAGCAAGCATTCAAGGCTCAGTCAAATCCAAGGGGAAGGGGGAGAGGAAGAAATAGCTTAGGTAGAAACTCTAGAGGCTGAGGTTGAGGAAATGGAGGACAAAGAAATGTTGTAGCAGAAAGCTCAAGAAGAGCAGATGGAGCAAGTAGCTCACAAAATACTTCAAGAGGAGGTAAGAAAAACTACAACTCAAATAAGAGTAATGTAGAATGCTACTACTGTCATAAATATGGGCATTATGCGAATGAATGTTGGAAGAAGCAGAATGATCAGTTAGGACAAGCAAATGTGGTTGATGTGAACATGGGAAGTGGACCCAATGTTGTTGCCTTCATCATGTGTAATGTTGGTGAAGAAGGAAGCCCTGAGGTTTGGTACCTTGACAGTGGATGTAGCAACCACATGAGTGGTAATGAAACCTTGTTTTCATTCATTGACAAGAGTTTCAAATTAGAAATTAAGATGGGTAACAATGGAACCCTACCAATTGTGGGCAAAGAATCTATTATGGTTCGCACCAAGAAAGGTGAGAAAAGAGAAATACAAAATGTGTATTTCACCCCTGGTATGAAGCACAATTTGATGAGCATTGGTCATCTCATTCAAAATAGATACAAAGTGTTGATGGAGAATGACATGTGTGTCATTCATGAAAAGGATGGGAGCAAGAACCTACTTGTAGCAGTTCAAATGACAAAGAATAGAATGTTTCCCTTGAGGATAGAGATATGTTTCTCATCTCAAGTTTGTGTTGAACCTCACACACAATCAGCTCTAAGGAGTGTGATTGAAGACCCCTCACGGCTATGGCACCTCAGGTATGGTCATCTTGGCTATGCTGGTTTAAATTTGTTGTCAAATAAAAGAATGGTAGAAGGTTTTCCACGTATATAAAATTCATGTGACAAGTGTGAGGCTTGTATTTTGGGTAAGAAACATAGGCTTCCCTTTAATTTTGGAAATTCTAGGAGGGCTAGATATCCATTAGAGTTAGTGCATACTAACCTAGTCGGTCCTATGCAAGTTACTTCCATTGGAGGGAGTACATATTTTATGACATTCATTGATGATTTTAGTCGTAGGACATGGGTGTATTTCTTAAAGAATAAATCTGAAGCATTTGAAAAATTTGTAGAATTTAAAGCCTAGGCTGAAAGAGAATGTGGACATTACATCAAGGTCCTAAGATCGGATAGAGGAGGGGAGTATACCTTTAATTCTTTTGTAAATTTTTGCAGGAAACATGGCATAAAGAAAGAGCTCATAGCCAGCTATACACCATAGCAGAATGGAGTGGTTGAAAGAAAGAACAGGACCATTATTGAAATGGCAAGGAGCATGATGAAAGAGAAAGGTCTCCCAACTAAATTTTGGGGAGAGGCTGTGGCAACATCAATCTACCTAATTAATAGGTGTCCTACAAAGGCAATCTGTAATAGAATTCCAATGGAAGCATGGTCACAAAGAAGATGGATAGTTGAACACTTAAGGGTATTTGGATGTGTTGCATATGCACATGTGCCTAAAGAAAAAATGAAAAAATTGGATGACAAAGGTGTGAAGTGCATCTTCACAGGGTACAGCTCAGAATCAAAGGCATACAGATTGTATGACCCATTGAACAACAAGATGACTCTCTCAAGAGATGTGAAATTTCTTAAAAATCAGTCTTGGTATGGTTCAATTGATGAGTCACCAAGCACTTCTAGTAAAGTCCCAATTATGAGTGAAGAAGATGTTGATGAATAGCAAGAAGAAGGAATAAATAGAAGAAAAGGCAAGCAACCTCAGTCATTGCCGAGATCCTCTAGGCATGACCAAGTTTCAATGCCGAGTAATAGTGAAGATCGAGCTGGTTGGCAAAGCAGCAGCAGTGAAGATTCTTATCCCACACTCTCCTCCATATTACCAAGAAAGACCAAGAGTCTTAGGGAGATATACCAAGATGAAAGGTATGAATATTATGATGAGAGTGTTAATTTTGCTTTATTTTCTCATAGTGATCCAATATATTTTGAGGAAGCTATTAAGGAGAAAAAATGGTGTAATGCCATGGATGAGCAAATAGATGCCATAGAAAGAAATGAGACATGGGAGCTAACTGAATTGCCTCCAAAGAAGCAAGTGATTGGAGTGAAATGGGTCTATAAGACCAAATGCAATGCTGAAGGAAAAATTGATAGTCATAAGGCAAGGTTGGTAGTCAAGGGCTACAAACAGCAGTATGGAAGAGACTATGATGAGACATATGTGTTGGGTGATGCGACGCGCTCCCCTGCCCACAGGTGGTTAATTATGTGGTGTTCCATGTTCACTAACAGTCATGGTTTTTTGGTGCAACGACAAGTGGGCCCAACAATTGGTATCAGAGCCTGGTTTTGGTTTGGTCATGGGTTCAAATCTCCCCGGTGCCTTCCCGACCCGCATAAGCACCTAGTATGCGCGTCGAGGGGGAGATTGTTGGGTGATGCGACGCGCTCCCCTGCCCACAGGTGGTTAATTATGTGGTGTTCCATGTTCACTAACAGTCATGGTTTTTTGGTGCAACGGCAAGTGGGCCCAACAATATGCCCTTGTTGCAAGATTGGAAACCGTGTGTGTTGTCATAGCAATTGTAGCTCAGCACAAGTGGAAGGTATTTCAAATGGATGTGAAGTTCGCCTTCCTAAATGGTGTATTAAAAGAAGAAGTGTATGTGGAGCAGCCACCTGGTTATCAAGTTGCAGGTGAAGAGAATCAAGTATATAGATTGAAGAGAGCTCTTTATGGGCTCAAGCAAGCTCCATGGGGATGGTATAGTAGGATTGACTCATATTTGATGAACAATGGGTTTAGCAAAAGCAATGCTGAGCGCACTCTTTACATCAAGGTAGCAGATGGTAATGTATTGATTGTTGTCTTGTACATAGATGACTTGATTTTTACTCGTAACGATAAGGCTCTAATCAGTGAGTTTAAAGAGGCCATGAAAAGTGAATTTGAAATGATAGACCTAGGTCTCTTGAAGTACTTTCGAGGCATAGAAGTAAAACAAATGCATGATGGCATATTCATCTCTCAAGAAAAATATGCAGAGAAAATCTTTGAGAGATTTAAAATGCAGAATAGTAAGGTAGCCCCCACACCAACAGCAATAGGTCTAAAGTTGAGCAAGGAAGACTCTAGCAAGAGAGTGGATCCAACACTATACAAGAGTATGGTTGGAAGTTTAACGTATGTGATTGCAACTCGGCCAGACCTAATGCATGCAGTAAGTCTGATTTCCAGATTTATGGAAACACCAAAAGATTCCCATTGGCAAGCAGGAAAAAGGATCCTAAGGTATGTGAAAGGTACCAAGGGATTTGGGATTTTATATACTGCAAATGATGATTTCAAGTTGGTTGGTTACATGGATAGTGATTGGGTTGGAAGTTTAGATGATAGGAAGAGCACTTTTGGATACATGTTTCATATGGGATCGGGTGCAATTTCATGGGCATCCAAGAAGCAACCCAGTGTTACTCAATCTACAACAGAGGCTGAATACATAGCAGAAAATGCAGCAACATGTCAAGCAATTTGGTTAAGGAGGATCTTGACAGATTTGAATGAAAGGCAAGAGGATGGAACCACAATTTATTATGACAACATCTCATCAATTGCATTGTCCAAGAATCTAGTCTTCCATGGGAGAAGCAAGCATATTGAGATTAGATATCACTTCATCAGAGAGCTGGTGGAGAATGGGGATATCAAGATGGATTTTTTCAAGTTTGAGCAGCAGCTAGCAGACATTTTCACAAAGCCATTAGTTGGATCTTTTGTACACCTAAGAGAGTGTCTTGGTGTAGTTGATTTGGATAAGCTATGGTCCTTGTTTGTTTGGCTCGAGACAAAGGGGGAGTGTTGAAAAATTCAATGCAGCATTGACGTTTGCCCCTAGAGCCAAATACTCACCTACCCCCCTGACGTCTAGAATAGATAGAAAAATTAATACAGGTAGGTGAGGTTTTCAAATTTTTAAAAGAGGGGGAAACTGGAATGTGACAAAAGGAATGTTTTATTCATTCATTTAGAGTTTGCAGATCAAGCAGATCAGAGAGAAGTTGCAGAGCTGAGCAGAGAAGGAAGAAGGAAAGAAGTTTGTGCCTACAGTTGCACGTGTTTCCCTTATTCACTCTATAAGTTTGTTGTTGTTTGGATTTTTCCTATTGAAGCAGCGATTGCTCCAGGGACTATTGTATGCAGCCATTAGAGTTGCAGGTTTAAAAGTTTATTGAAGTTTGAAGCATTATAACTTTAGGGTTATTTTAGGATTTTCTGGTTGAAGCCAAATGCTCTGAAATTTTGTAATAGTTTAAACCTCAGATTGAATAGAAAGCAAGCAAGCATAATTGAATCTATCTTCCTCTTCTATTCTTTGCATTTGACAAGTTTGTTTGAAAGGTTAAATCTTTGGGTCTCTGGTTTTAATCATGAAAGCATTCACGTTAGATTGTTTCTAAGTTATAAATTTTATTAGTTGGAGCTGAACTTACTCGGCATCCATTGTCTTCTTTGAGTGCCGAGCTAAATCGACATCTACTACTTTTTCCTTTGTGTGTCGAGCTCACTTGGCACCTGTTGCCTGTCACTCAGCACCATCAAGTGTCGAGCAATCTATGACTCAACACCTTCATGTGTTGAGCAAGTGCCGAGTAAAATTGGCACTCGGCACCTTCATGTGCCGAGCACTTTTCAAGTGCTGAGTAAAATTTTTAGGTTTAGGGTTGTGAGTTTGAGTATTAATTTTTAATTGATATTTCTCACATGGCTAGTACTTCCACAATATTGTAAATACTTCTACATCAAATCGACTATTAAGACTTACACACTATTTTTAAAAACATGGTCATTTGTTGTCCATTTGAGATGGGTATAAACGTGCACTCAATCTCAACTACTTAGTGGGAGCTTATCCTCCTGCACCAAACATGTCCTATTTCTCTCTAAATTAAACCCATAATTTTTCCTTTCAAATCTGCAAGATATTTGCAATATATTCATCATTGACATGAATAACATTCTCATTAGTTATAGTAAGATTTTTGTATAATTATCTGTAGGCAATACTAAAGATTCTCCATGAAATCACTGGCCTGTTTTACAAGAATGAGAACATTCAAACAGCTTTCCTCAACACTTTTTTAGTCTGCCCACATTGCAATGGCTAAGAATAGAATATCATGTTCATCTTCATGTTGATGGGTTTTCCATGGCCTCCTATGAAAGCTGGGATTGAATCCATAAATACTCGTTTTGTCTTATGGGTTGATTTCTTGAAGCTCTCTATCGAAGATTCTAGGAGGAGTACAAATAAATTGGAAGTTGCGTGACACCACTTTAAAACATGTGACATCTATCTTGTGGTTAGATAGAGACATTTGATTCGAGAATATAAAATCTCATATAAAAGCTTTGATGTTTGTTTGTTTTTTTTATTTAATTGTAGTAGGTCATATAATAATTTTGGTGTTTAAAATATTGTATTACATTTTCATAAGAATATATATTTTTAGATTGTTTAGTAAGGGTTAGTAAAGGGTACTGCATTTTATTTTATTTAAAGATGTCATTTTTATTTAATGCTTTTGCTCATGACTGGTCTATCTTAATCTTATTTTATGAGGATTCATGTCTTATCTTATGTTCTTGTTTGAGTCTTTTTTTCCTTTTTCTTTTTGCAACTTTTGCATTAGTCTTTAAGATGCTAATTCATTCTATTTATTTTTACACAAATTATTATAGTTCATTTTTATAATTTATTGTAGAATGTGGATTATTCATATTTATTTTAGGTTTTGACAAACTATTTCTTTAAAGAAGTCGTTTCGTAAGATTGAACATAACAGAAAAATCCATTCTCATTTATCCTTCTATTAGCTATTAAATTTTAAATGAAAAAAGATAATTCATTTTAATATATTATAATTTGTCCAAATTTGATATTATTATAATATTAAAAGTATAAAATATTATATTATTGTAATATTAAAAATTACATTATTAATAGGCTACAACACAATGATAAATTGTCAACCTCTTAATTGGAAGGTCTTGGGTTCAAAGCTACTTAATTAATCACAATATATAATAATAATTAACCTTGGCTTCGGCCAATCTAAAAATTATTAGTACAATTTTATATTTAAAAGTATAAATTAAAGAATAATGATAAACAAGAATTTGTTGATAAACAAGAATTTGTTTCAAATAAAATCATGAACATTTCGATACTAAACAAATAACTTTGGTTTTGTTTGTCTCCTTAGCCTTATTTTTAGTTAATGCCACCACAATTCTTTCTAACCTCTCCCCTCTATCCAAGGGCTTACTATTACCCATCTCCACCGTGGATTTTGCAAATTATCTAAAGAATATTTTCTCATTCTTAGCATATGCACTTACAAATTTTCTAGTCAACTAATTTGGACATTCCTTTTGATTTGCATAGAGCTCTTCATCAAAAATCAAAAGCCCCTTGATGTTCTCCAAATTTTAGAAGTAGTGACTGTCAAATCTAGTAGGACTAAAAACATCTAAGGTTGACAAGATGGTCTCTCCTCTAGATCTTCGGCATTATGATTTCAAGTCTATTGAATAAATATACTCCATAATTAGAATTGGTTTTCCATAAAGTCTTTGCCTGAAGTTTGTGCATGTAGCTGACTAATGGAATGCCCACTTAGCCAAGAATTTATTAAACATGTAAAACCTCTCTTGAATCATCTCAGATTCAATGGAAACATATAAAAGTTAAAATTAAATGACGGTTGTCTAGGAAACTATAAAAGATAGTAAAATCTAATGATTAGAGTTTTGTGTTTGCATTGTCATGTTATGATGATTAAGTTGTGGTTTTTTTCTTATCATCTAGATTCAAATTTAATTCAAATGCTATCATTATATTTGAAAAGAAATGAGACCTCCCATTTATAACTTCATTAATTCATGAGCCAAAAATTTAAAGAAAGAATAATATTCAATGAGATAAATTTATAGTCAACAATTTAGTACCTAATAATGCAACCAAATCAAACTAGTTGATACCTTGGACTTTAAATTTGGTGATAATAGTCTAGAGAATCGAGTTTGGTGCAAGGATCTTTTAATGGCTCGATTCAAACTTGCACTTCTTGAATCTATTAAAATGGAAGAAATAACCATGATTGGACAACAATCTAAATACAACAAGGGCAATAACCCATTGAGTGAATGAAACTTCATTTTGGACAACAATCCACTAATATGAGCTAACTAAAACTATCAACTATTCCTATATAGTTCCTTTGAAGTAAAACATTAGATTCAACTCATACCTCTTCTCAATCAACTATAATATTAATCTTTAATCCAAATGGCATCTTCACACCACATCATCCCTCTCTCATCTGCACACACATCTGAATTCAAAAATGAATTTGAACTCCTTCATATAACTTCAAACACTTATTAGGTCAGCTCAATACTAGAACTAATAAAAAATATTACACCAACCAATGAAATTATGTTAATTTCTAGAACACATGTAGAACATATCATAATATCAATTAATAAGCCATAATCTAATAGATAATCATAATAATCTAAACAATAAGTTCCCTAACTAGGTCAACCAACAATGAAATCCCCTTTTATGTCCAACAGGAAAATTGACTTCTAAATCACCAATTATCAAAACAATCTACATAAAGACATTAAAGTGCATCTTCATGAAGTATGTTGAATCGTGGATCAAAATTCTTTTCCACCAAAAATCCCTAGACAAAATATTGAACCATTGTCTGAAACGGTTCTCTTTAAGTATCGTTAGTAACTAGTCTTTAGAAAATCTTCTATAATTCCTTTGAATCAACTTAGAAATGTATATGATGAAAAATATAACATGTAATATCTTCACAAAATTATTCTCTATACTAGTCATCAACATGATTACTATCTAATAAATAGATGTGTTGACATCAATGACAAAACATTAAAGCCAAAAATAAACCAACAAAAATTTCAAATAAGAATCTCAATAATCTCAATTTCAACATATACTTATTCCTCTATACATTTGTTTACTTTTTTTATTTTTAACTTATATGAATAGTCTCTTTAATTCAAAAAGGTCATATTATGAAGTATTTGCATATGTATACTCATTATTTTCATTCTATATAAAAAACTAAATTGATACTATTCTAACTAGATCTTATTGTGGACTATAGGAAATAAGCAATAATTAATTAATAAGAGAAAATTTTCAAACATATTGAATGATATTGACTAACTATTAGTAACATTTATTATAAATATAACTATTTACAATTCAAAATAGAACATCTACTACAAATATAATTACATCTTCAATAATTTAGACATTTTGACCATTCTTATTTACACTAATAAGAAGTTAATCTAGAAATTTTAATTTTATTTAAGAAACATTTATTTATCAAAATTATCTATTTCTTATAAAAATACAAATTTTTGATATAAAATGATTGTGGTATTTCATCTTACTTCTCAATATGGTTCATAAAATTTATTCTAGTAGTATTGTTGCTTGTTATGCAAAAAAAAATTATCAATTAATATGGGATTCTAAACTTGGCCCTTAAGTGAGGCTAAAGATGAGGGACCTCATTCCAACACAAATTTTTCATAAACAGAAAGGTCATTCCATCCCCTAAAAAAGATAGAGCATAGAGAAATCAAAGGGAGTGTAATAAACTATGAATCTATCATAGTAGCTACACATTATTAAAAAATTCCATGTTCAAAGTGTGAATAGTGATAAGTATTAAATATTTATTCATTCTTCGTCTATTTTTTTGCACCAAAATCCATTATTCTTTGGTGACCCTTCACCAAAAATCATTTTTGGTTTCTTCTGAATCTTTCACTTTCTACTTGAAGATAAAAATTTTGAGCTTGTTGATTTCTCCTCAACCACCTCATTAGACAAATGATTCATTTGGGGAAACGGGGGCTACATGCTAAAAAAGACCCAATGTCTAAGCTTAAATCTTGATCATGCACCATCTCACTTGGATGAGCATTATCATCTTCTACAGTGTTAACTTTCCCCACCCTGAGAGAGTCATATGAGTCCTTAAGAGTGTCTTGAGTACTATTACTTGGATGCTCCTTTCAAAATCAATCTCCACATGCTTTTTTTTGGGTCAGCATCCAAGATACTAACATTCTAGCAAGAATCTTCCTTCTTCATTTAATAGTAGTGTTGAGAAGCCTCTTTTCACTAAGATTTATAGTTTTCACTATTGCACTTTGAACTTTAAGCTATCAAATGACTTATAAAAAATCACCTACAACAACAAAGAGGCAAACTCTCATAGTATAACAAATATTTTAAAGCATGTTTTCATTCTTCAATAAGATCTTTAGTTATATCCAACTCCACCAAGATACAAGGGTAACTCATATAATAATAATTTAAAGAACCTTAATCCACCCCAAAAATCTTCCCCATTGAGATTGCCCATGGCTTTTGCAAATGACTCAAACTATATTTGTAAAGGGAGACTCAACAACCTTACCTTGATTGGATTAGTGTTGAATGATCTATTGATGGGATTAAAGGA
The DNA here is from genome assembly GCA_028749045.1 of Cupressus sempervirens. NCBI lineage: Eukaryota > Viridiplantae > Streptophyta > Pinopsida > Cupressales > Cupressaceae > Cupressus > Cupressus sempervirens. The sequence goes on along the minus strand of CM053789.1, from coordinate 754,294,746 downwards.
CAGAGGTTTTAGTATCAACAAATTTTGTTCACATCTAAGGATGGTCACAAAGTATTGTGTTTTTGTCATGTATATTGTTCAAAACTACCACAAATGATCCCCTTGTACAAGAATAGTTTGAATATTACCCACTAAATTGAGACATTGGGTATCTTTTAAGGTGCATAAGAATTCTCTCATAAAGTCTAGTTCAATTACAATAATGTAGATATTGTATCTAAGCATAAAATTTAATCTAGTCCTTTTGTTTTCAAGTACTATGAATATTAAATGTCCATTTACAATCTGTAATCATCTAAAATATAATATAATTGGTTATAAAGCTAGTGAATTTATTTTTACTTGTTAAAATGATAAACATGTAGTTAAAAAATTTATAAATAAATAGCAACAACTTTAATAACAAATGACAAAAGATATGTAGCTAACAATTTTTTAAAGCTTTCAACCCATATATAAATAGACAACAACTCCAATATTTCGTGTAGCTCTAGTCCCTACCCCTGCCTGTAGTGAGGTAGGTGGTAGTATTGTGACAAAGGAAAGCCTTTTCAATTTTGAGAGACTCTATAGAACATCATTGTTATAAGTTTAAGCAATATCAGTTCATTGGGTTATAGCTTCCTGTTAGGGTTTGGTTTGGTTATAGCATTGTTGAAAAGGCTAACATGAAAACAATGCTCATTATAATAAAGTCATATGTGGTTTGACATGCATTTCAAAAAGGCGTTAAGTGCATCAAATTAGAATACTTGAACCTGAATATATATAAAAAGTGGAGAAGGCTGAAGCAAAACATGAAAACAATGTTGATTATAGTGAACGCATATGCGGTTTGACAAGCATTTCCAAGAGGTTGTTTGGTGCATCAAATTAAATGCTTGAAATAGAATCAACCAATAGTATTGCTCATTTTGATTATTATGATATTTGACAATCTAATATTCAAAACTACTAAAAATCACCTCTAGGGCCAAAAGAAACCTTCAGCCCAACACCATCCTGCTAATAGGATTTCTTGTGAGATTCCCAAACAGATTCCTCGTGTTAACAATTCGACCTTGAAGAGTATCACCTCAATATATATAGCTAACACCAAAGATTTAATTTATCATTTTTGACCAGTCTGAAGTGCCACTAAACCTAACACCAAAGTTTAATTAATCATATTTGACCAGTATGGAGTGACACAATACAGCTAACACAAAAGATTTAATTAATAATGTTTGACCCTCATTCTAGTTGTTCTGCCCTGTCAAGGAAAACATCCTGCACATTTCCTGTTGTGTACGTTTTGAGCGTTCACGTTCCCAATCAGTAGATTTCTTGAAAGAAAAGCATATTCATCATGCTTATCACCTCATTACAAGTAACACCACAAACCTAATTAGAAACATGAAATTTCCACGGTCTACAATAATAAGTCATAATACCTCTGTACTCATGTTGAAGCTGTTGTGTCAAGAGAAATTATACCCTAATGAATTTTCGAAGTTTTTATTGCACTGAGTTGTGTTTCTTTTTACAGCGAAGGCATTTATTATAAAAAATCTGGTTGGCCATGGGAAAGTTTGAACTATTTGGATATTTTGAGTTAAGCAATGAGCAGACAAGATTAGACAACTAGGTTAAATATGAGTTGTTGATTTCCCTCTTTATCGAACGCTATGACAGAAACCACCCACCCGAAGACAAATGAAAAAATGATGGGAAAGAGCTACATAGGGGTAAATTAAGTGTTCAGATCGTGTTTATTTAAAATATATTCAGAGAACGGATTTAAAATTTCAAATCAGTGTTTTGATATGTACCAATTTGAAGAAAAAATAGTATCTGAATGGTATAGAAGGTCACCAGTCCGAAACCACAAACCTGCAATTGTATAGTAATCAGAGCTAAGATGAACTTGTCACACTCAGGTTTCATCGACCAAATTTAGCCTTTGATTCCCATCCAGCATGAACTCATCGTTGATGATCTGGTATGCTGCGTCTTGAGGATTCGATTTTTAAAGCAATTTGAACCTACAATAGAGTAAAAACAAAAACCAAATTGCCCACTCATCATACATTCATGGAATCCTGACCAGTTATGTTATATGTGGGCCAATGTATTTTAGAGGAACAAACCGAAACAAGACTTGCGAAGACCTGAGGAACACAGGAAATAAAAATGAAAAAGATGAATTATCTAGTAGCCGAAGATTAAACAGATTAGGGACTAATAAGAATTACTTATTTTCTATTTATGTAAACCTAGATACTGAACCCAAAAGGAGGCAGCGAAAAGTGTACTTTTTAAAATTGGATAAACACCTTTGTATATACGTGGCCAATAGTTATACAATATTGTAAATACTTCTGCAACAAGTCCATTCTTCAGACTTAACACAATATCGTAAATAGGTGGCCATTTGTTGTCCATTTGAGATGGGTATAAATCTACACTTAATCTCAACTACTCAATAGTGTTGGAAATTAACGTCAACGTCTGTGGCTTGTCTTCGAGCCTCACGCCCATCTACTCTGTCAGGTCACCGCAGGCATTCATGGATGGCAGGCATTCATTTTGGTAGGTGAGAATTTGAAATTTGAACGTTGAGAGGGAAAGGAAGAATATGATAAAAGGAATGTTTTAACATTCATTCTATTAAGAGCAGATCAAGCAGATCAGATTAGAAGTTGCAGAGAAGAGTAGTGAAGAAGAAGGAAAGAAGTTTGTGCCTGCAGCTGCACATGATTCTTCCTCTGTTCATACTGTAAGTTCATGGTTATTGGATTCGTCCTGTTGATGCAGTGATTGCTCCAGGCATTATTGTATGCAGCCATTAGAGCTGCAAGTTTAAAGTTTTAAAGTTATTAAAGTTGTTCTAGTTTTAGGGTAAATTTAGGGTTTTCTGGTTGAAGCCGAATGCTCCCAGATTTGTAATGTTTTTAATCTCACTTGAATACAAGAAATCAGACATACTCGAATCCATTCTTCTTCCTCTTCTATTCATTGCATTAGAATAATTTATTTGAAAGGTTAAAGCTATGGCTCTTTGGTTTTAATGGTGAAAGCATTCACGTTAAAATTGCATTAAGTTTTTTATTTTTTCTATTGGAGCCGAGCTTACTCGGCATCTATTGTTGCTGAGCAAGTGCCGAGCAATCTGTCACTCGGCACCATCAAGTGCCAAGTAAAACTGGCACTCGACACCTTCACGTGCCAAGCAATTTTAGGGTGCCGAGTGAAATATTTCAAAAGTTTAAATTTTAATTTTAATATTTCTCACATGGTATCAGAGCTTTGAGGCCCTACATCCACAGTGAGTTAGGGCATTTTTTTTTCTTGGGATATTTGACATGGCAGGAGATGCAGGAAAGATATGGCAGCAGCCACCATTATTCAATGGACAGAATTATGATATATTTGCAAAGAAGATGAAGACCATAATGGTTGCAAATGATTTGTGGGAGTTTGTGGTTAATGGATTCAACGATGTGACTGATCCAACTCAGTATGCTGCCCTCACAAATGCACATAAGACTCATTTGAAAGAGTTAAGGAGGAAGGATGCTAAGGCATTGAGTTTGATTGAGGCAGCAATGACAGAGACAATTTTTCCAAAGATTGCAGTAGCAAATTATGCAAAAGAAGCATGGGATATCCTTGAGACGAATTTCAAGGGGACTGATAAAGTTCGAACTGTAAAGCTACATAATATAAGGAGGGAGTTTGAGAACCTTCAGATGAAAGAAACTGAATCAATTGCAGACTTCAGTTTAAGGACCTCCAATGTGATTAACCAGCTGAAGTCAAATGGAGAAGACTATCAAGAGCAAAGGATAGTGGAAAAGATATTGAGGAGTTTACCTCATAAATATGACAACTTGGTCATGACCATAGAAGAGGCAAAAAACCTCACTGTTTTGACAATGGATGAGTTGATGGGTACACTTCAAACCCATGAGCACAGGATCAATAGATCTACTTCTTCATCTTCCCAAGAGAAAGCATTCAAGGCTCAGTCAAATCTAAGAGGAAGGGGGAGAGGAAGAAAAGGCTCAAGCAGGAACTCCAGAGGCAGAGGTCGAGGTAATGGAGGACAAAGAAATGTTGCAGCAGAAGGCTTAGATAGAGCAGATGGAGCAAGTAGCTCACAAAATACTTCAAGAGGAGGTAAGAAAAACTACAACTCAAATAAGAGTAATGTAGAATGCTACTACTGTCATAAATATGGGCATTATGCAAATGAGTGTTGGAAGAAGCAGAAAGATCAGTCAGGACAAGAAAATGTGGCTGATGTGAATATGGGAAGTGAAAACACTGCCTTCATCATGTGTAATGTTGGTGAAGAAGGAAGCCCTGAGGTTTGGTACCTCGACAGTGGATGTAGCAACCACATGAGTGGTAATGAAACCTTGTTTTCATTCATTGACAAGAGTTTCAAATCAAAAATTAAGATGGGTAACAATGGAACCCTACCAGTTGTGGGCAAAGGATCTATTATGGTCCGCACCAAGAAAGGTGAGAAAAGGGAAATACAAAATGCGTATTTCGCCCCTCGTATGAAGCACAATTTGATGAGCATTGGTTAGCTCATTCAAAATGGATACAAAGTGTTGATGGAGAATGACATGTGTGTCATTCAAGAAAAAGATGGGAGCAAGAACTTACTTGCAGCAGTTCAAATGACAAAGAACATAATGTTTCCCTTGAAGATAGAGACATGTTTCTCATCTCAAGTTAGTGCTGCACCTCCCACACAATCAGCTCTAAGGAGTGTGATTGAAGACCCCTCACGACTATGGCACCTCAGGTATGGTCATCTTGGCTATGCTGGTTTAAATTTATTGTCAAATAAAAGAATGGTAGATAGTTTGCCACGTGTAGGAAATTCTTGTGACAAGTGTAAGGCTTGTATTTTGGGTAAGCAACATAGGCTTCCCTTTCATTATGGAAATTTTAGGAGGGCTAGATATCCATTAGAATTAGTGCATACTGACCTAGTTGGTCCTATGCAAGATACTTCCATTGGGAAGAGTACATATTTTATGACATTTATTGATGATTTCAGTCGTAGGACATGGGTGTATTTTTTAAAGAATAAATCTGAAGCATTTGATAAACTTGTAGAATTTAAAACCCAGGCTGAAAGAGAATGTGGACACTATATCAAGGTCCTAAGATCAGATAGAGGAGGGGAGTATACCTCCAATTCTTTTGTAAACTTTTGCAGGAAACATGGCATTAAGAAAGAGCTCACAGCCAGCTATACACCACAGCATAATGGAGTGGCTGAAAGAAAGAACAGGACCATTGTTGAAATGGCAAGGAGCATGACGAAAGAGAAAGGTCTCCCAACTGAATTTTGGGGAGAGGCTATGGCAATAACAGTTTACCTAATTAATAGGTGTCCTACAAAGGCATTCCATGATATAATTCCAATGGAAGCTTGGTCACGAATAAGATGGACAATTGAACACCTAAGGGTGTTTGGATGTGTTGCATATGCACATGTGCCTAAAGAGAAAAGACAGAAATTTGATGACAAAGGTGTGAAATGCATTTTCACAGGGTATAGCCCAGAATCAAAGGCATACAGATTGTATGACCCATTGAACAACAAGATGATGCTTTCAAGAGATGTGAAATTTCTTGAAAATCAATCTTGGTATGGACAAATTGATGAGTCACCAAGAACTTCAAGCAAAGTGCCATTTATGAATGAAAAGGATGCTGATGAACAGCAAGAAGAAGGAGCAAATAGAAGAAAAGGCAAGCAGGTTCAGACATTGCCGAGCTCCTCTAGGCATGATCAAGTGTCAGTGCCGAGTACTAGTGAAGACCGAGCTAGTCGGCAAAACAACAGCAGTGAAGATTCTAATCCCACACTCTCCTCCCTATTACCAAGAAAGACCAAGAGTCTTAGGGAGATATACCAAGATGAAATGTATGAAGATTATAATGAGAGTGTTAATTTTGCATTATTTTCTCATAGTGATCTAGTATATTTTGAGGAAGCTATCAAAGAGAAGAAATGGTGTAATGCTATGGACGAGGAAATAGATGCTATAGAAAGGAATGAGACATGGGAGCTAACAGATTTGCCTCCCAAGAAACAAGTGATTAGAGTGAAATGGGTCTATGAGACCAAATGCAATGCTGAAGGCAAGATTGATAGGCATAAGGCAAGGCTGGTAGTCAAGGGCTACAAACAATAGTATGGAAGAGATTATGATGAGACTTATGCCCCAGTTGCAAGAATAGAAACCATGTGTGCTGTCATAGCAATTGCAGCTCAGCATAAGTGGAAGGTATTTCAAATGGATGTGAAGTCCGCCTTCCTAAATGGTGTATTGAAGGAAGAAGTGTATGTGGAGCAGCCACCTAATTATGAAGTTGCAGGTGAAGAAAATAAAGTATATAGATTGAAGAGGGCTCTCTATGGGCTCAAGCAAGCTCCAAGAGCATGGTACAGTAGGATTGACTCATATTTGATGAGCAATGGCTTTAACAAAAACAATGGTGAGGCCACTCTTTACATCAAGGCAGCAGATGGTAATGTATTGATTGTTGTCTTGTATGTAGATGATTTGATTTTTGCTAGAAATGACAAGGCTCTAATTGGTGAGTTCAAAGAGGCCACGAAAAGTGAATTTGAAATGACAGACCTAGGTCTCTTGAAATACTTTCTAGGCATAGAAGTAAAACAAATGCATGATGGCATCTTCATATCTCAAGAAAAGTATGCAGGGCAGATCTTGGAGAGATTTAAAATGTAGAATAGTAAGGCAGCCCCCACACCAATAGCAATAGGTCTAAAGTTGAGCAAGGAAGACTCTAGCAAGAGACTGGATCCAACACTATACAAAAGCATGGTTGGAAGTCTAATGTATTTGACAACAACTCGGCCAGACCTAATGCATGCAGTAAGTCTGATTTCCAGATTTATGGAAACCCCAAGGGATTCACATTGGCGAGCGGAAAAAAGGATCCTAAGGTATGTGAAAGGTACCAAGGGATTTGAAATTTTGTATACTGCATCAAATGAATTCAAGTTGATTGGTTACACTGATAGTGATTGGGTTGGAAGTATAGATGATAGGAAGAGCATTTCCGAATACATGTTTCATATGGGATCGGGTGCAATTTCATGGGCATCCAAGAAGCAACCTATTGTTGCTCAATCTACAGTAGAGGCTGAATACATAGCAGCAAATGCAGCAGCATGTCAAGCAATTTGGCTAAGGAGGATCTTGACAGATTTGAATGAAAGGCAAGGAGATGGAACCACAATTTATCGTGACAACATCTCATCTATTGCATTATCCAAGAATCTAGTCTTCCATGGGAGAAGCAAACACATTGAAATCAAATATCACTTCATCAGGGAGTTGGTGGAGAATGGGGATATCAAAATGAATTTTTGCAAGTCAAAGCAGTAGCTAGCAGACATTTTTAGCAAGCCATTAGGCATTGAAACTTTTGTGCACCTAAGACAGAGTCTTGGTGTAGTTGATTTGGATCAATAGTGATCCTTCTTTGTGGGTCTCAGGACAAAGGGGGAGTGTTGGAAATTAATGTCAATGTCTGTGGCTTGTCCTCAAACTCCACACCCATCTACCCTGTCAAGTCACCACAGGCATTCATGGACGGCAAGCATTCATTTTGGTAGGTGAGAATTTGAAATTTGAACGTTGAGAGGGAAAGGAAGAATATGATAAAAGGAATGTTTTAACATTCATTCTATTAAGAGCAGATCAAGCAGATCAGATTAGAAGTTGCAGAGAAGAGCAGTGAAGAAGAAGGAAAGAAGTTTGTGCTTGTAGCTGTACGTGATTCTTCCTTTGTTCATACTATAAGTTCGTGGTTATTGGATTCATCCTGTTGATGCAGTGATTGCTCCAGGCATTATTGTATGCAACCATTAGAGTTGCAAGTTTAAAGTTTTAAAGTTATTAAAGTTGTTTCAGTTTTAGGGTAAATTTAGGGTTTTCTGGTTGAAGCCGAATGCTCCCAGATTTGTAATGTTTTTAATCTCAGTTGAATACAAGAAATTAGGCATACTCGAATCCATTCTTCTTCCTCTTTTATTCATTGCATTTGAATAATTTATTTGAAAGGTTAAAGCTATGGCTCTTCGGTTTTAATGGTGAAAGCATTCACGTTAAAATTGCATTAAGTTTTTTATTTTTTCTGTTGGAGCCGAGCTTACTCGGCATCTATTGTTGCCAAGCAAGTGTCGAGCAATCTGTCACTCGGCACCATCAAGTGCCGAGTAAAACTGACACTCGACACGTTCACGTGCCGAGCAATTTTAGGATGCCTAGTGAAATATTTCAAAGGTTTAAATTTAAATTTAAATATTTCTCACAAGTAGGAGCTTCTCCACCTGCACTTCCTATTTCTCTGTAAACCAAACCCATGATTTCTCTAACATTGTTCTTAGGTATTAGGGGTTTGAATAAGAAAACACTCTTCATGAAATCACTGGCCTATATTTTTACAAGAATGAGACGTATGTTCATGAACTCTTTTATTTATATATTCAATATAGCGCATGAATTCTTTCATAAGAGAGAATTTAACATGTTTGGTCGCAGACTTTATACATAAGTATTATTTTATTTTTTCCACTTGTATATACCTCTACCACTAAAGAAAAGAAGAATGTGATACTGATGACAAAGAAGGCAACGAAAGACATATTCTTTGAGCAAGGTAAACAGTGCAACATAAAACAACATATAGATAAATATATGAATCTCATCAGTTTAGTGACAATTATTAGTATAATGGAAAGATATTCATCACGTTGTTTTTGTCTTTGAAATAAAGAAGAAGAAGAAGAAGGGCTTCGAGAAGCAGTAACGGACTCTAAAAACTCACCCGGATTCTCCTCCATTAATATCAATAACTCTGCAAGCAAATATGTGTTTCACTGTGCCTCCAATCTTGCATTAACTTCTGCTACAGATCCACCTCTGATACTTTCACAATATTGTAAATACTTTTCCATTTCTTGTCCATCAAAATAATCAGCAATATTGCCATTGTTGGATGTTTGAGATGGGCATAAACCTGCACTTATCCTCAAATATTCGGCCATGCCTTCCATTAAAGAAATTGGAGCTTCTCCACCTCCATCCCATAACCAAACACGCCCCATTTCTCTGTAAATCAAATCCATGATTTCTCCTTCCAAATCTCCAACATAATCTGCAATATATTCATCACTGATGTGAATAACATTCTCCTCACTCACTGCAATTTTTGTGTAGTTGTCTATAGACAATACTATTTGGCGGTCTATTTGACTAACTTTTTTTCTTGGGTATTGTGGATGTGAATAGAGAACATTCCGTATGAAATCAGTGGCCTGTTTAACAAGAATGAGAGCTTTCTCCTCTCCAATGAAGGACTTAGACAGCTTTCCTCCTGCCCTTGTTTTTGCTGTGTTAATGATGACTACGTCCACTGCTTTTGCAGCACTTTTGTAGTCTGCCCACATTGCTAGAATTGCTATGGCTGAGAATAGAAGAGTTCGCTTTCATATTGATTAGGAGGAAACCATCTTCATTTTCATGTTGGTGTGTTTTTCATGGCCTCCTGTGAAAGCTTGGATTCAATCCATAGATACAGTTTCTTGCTTTTGGGTTGATTTCTTGAAGCTCTCTTTTGCAGGTTCTTGGGTGAAAATAAATTAGGTGTCTGACACTGCTTTAAAACATCTGACATCTACCATGTGGTTGGATAGAGCCATTTGATTGGAGAGTCTAAAATCCAATCCCACAATGAATGATCCATATCAAGTTTAAAATTGGAAAATAAAACCGGAAAATAATAAAATGTGAAGTTATGAGGTTTCGGGTAAAGAATTTAATAACGGTTTGTTAATGCTTGTTATTCTTATTTTCAAGTTTTGAATTCCTAGATTCTTTTCAATTGAGGAATTCTTAACATGTATATGTCTATTTTAAGTCCACAGGATGGCATAGTTGGTTTGAACTGTGGATTTGTTCATAAGTTAGACTTTGAGGTCTTCAATTTATTAAATGGGTCTGGTAGGGGAGCTTCTTGATTGAAATATAGGCAAAAGTTTTCAACAGTAAATTGTGAGTTTCTTATGGAAGAAGTCTTAAGGGTTTGAATCAACGGAACATTAACATAAATTATAATTAATTTTAACAATAATAATAAATAAATAATACATAATCTAAACTTCCACCATTATCTATTAAAAAAATAAAAGAAAAATAAAAGATTAAAATTATATACCATATGATCTCCTAATAAACAGTAAAATTGATAGCCCTTATGAAACTACTTAAATTTACTATTATAAAATTAAACAAGTATATAGTGGGCGTTTTCTGTGTCCATCGAACATGATGGATTAGGTTCGTTTTAAGTTTTTATTTAAGTATCCAACTATTAAAACATGTAATCTCTTGAAGGTAGTCACTCGGTATTCCATCAATCTTTCACTTTGCCCTGATCATCCCCTCTGTGTTATACAGGTGCCACTTATTAGAACTAGTCATTTTATTTTGACTCTACAGAATTGTACCAAAATTTATAGTATGGATTTTAAGGCCAAAATCCTTCATATATGACATGGTATGACAGTAACATATCAATAGAAATTAATCATGTTATATTATCCTAAATGTTGTTTTTGATGGGTACTACTAAAAGGATTCCCATTTATGTAGAAACATTAATAGCTCTTACCAAATTTGATTAATTTCAGTGGACAATCATTTCGCTTTTGAATGCACCATCATTGGTTGGAAGCCTGTATTCTCCTCCTTTATTTCATGAATCAAAGAGTAAAGTATACCAGTCTCTCTTTGAGATCAGCGTAGCCTAGCATTTCTAAGCTCAATCTAAAAAATTTCCTGCACGTGGATTTCCTTAGTTGTTTATATCTAAAAGTTTTGGAAGATATATGAGGACCTAGGTATTTATAAGTATATTGAAACAGTTATCTGTGCTTGAAAATTACAAGCAAAGCAGTACACGATGATTTATCAGTTCTAGACTTTTTGAGTTCATCTGGGATCATGTTAAAACTTCTACAATGATATCACCGAATACTAGAGGTTGGACAGTGCATTACATTCAAGAATGTGGAAGTCAAGACTATTTTTTTATTGTTATTTTTTGGGAACATCAATTATGCTAATGAGACATATTTAAAGCAATTTTAATTAAACTTTTAGCATTTGCAATTGCTTATTAGTTTATACTTCAAATATCAAAATTATGTGTATTTACCTTATACTTCAAATATCAAAATTAAGTGTATTTACCTTAAAGTTATATTCAAAATATAACTAATGTTTAGTTGTATGAATAGAAATTTCAATAATGTTGCTCAAGTATCCAAGTTTTTTAGAAGGGATTAGCATGGAACGTGGAAATAGCTTTAGTAAATTAATTAGATTAACATTAACCATGTTTTGGGTATGTCATTATCATATATGATTGGGTAATTCTAGGGTTATATCTCATGTATAAAATAATGTGATAAAAAAATATGGTTGCAGGGTTAATGAGAAAAAGTAGGTTGTAAGGGGACTTGAAACGTAAGATATTACATTTAAGCTTTTTGCCCGGTTATAAAATTTGTTTCAATTTTATAAGCCATGATTAATTTTTGAAACTCACCTGGTTTTAAGCTTTAAAATGGCCATTTTATTTTTGAATTCTTGTGAGTTTCTAAATCTTCATGTCACTGGCTCATTCCCAGCTCCGCACAGCACTTGAAATTTTTTAAATCTGACTTCTGAGCCTCAAGTTATTGCAGGTTAATGATAGCCTCGAGAAACATGTTTTCATTAACCTCTCAAAAGGTTAATGATAATGTCCAAAAACATGTTTTCATTAACCTCTCAAAAGGTTAATGATAACCTCCAAAAACATGTTTTTCTTAACCTCCCAAATAAGTTAATGATAACACATTTTAGAGTAGGTTAATTAACCTCTCCAAAAATGTGTATTTCTTAACCTCTCCAAGACGGTTGTTAACTTGTTTGAAAATTTCGCTAACTATTTCAAATTCTTCTATGAGAAGTCAAATATGTGAATGAGCTGCTTGCTGGAGCAATCGGTTCCATACAAGAGGTCTCCGACCCATCAACGGTTATAGGTAGAACCATTGTTGTTAGAGTCGTGTTATGTAAATCCATATCGAAATTTCAAAAGCTTGTGGCCATTGCAATCTTATTACACTACAATAAATTCAAGGGGTTTTTGAAGCGAACATATGGGAGGACTATTGCTCCACTTTTCAATTGGCTCCATCCTCGGAACCCGCATGCTGTTTTTTTAGCCCTAATTGTTGGAATAGCACTGATTTTGAAGCAGTATTCTTCTGTAAAATCCAGGGCTCAGGTTGCTCACCATCGGAAATTCTGGAGAAATCTCATGAGCAGTGCACTTACGTATGATGAATGGTCCCATGCCGCCAAAATGCTTGAAAAAGAGACTCCCAAGAGAAACGAGTCTAATTTGTATGATGAAGAGCTTGTTAAAGCTAAGTTACACGAGTTGCAAAGGCGCCGGAAAAGGGGTGGGTTGCAGGACATAATATTCTATATTAGAGCTGATTTGGTTCAGAATTTGGGCAATATGTGCAACCCGGATCTCCATAAAGGTAGGTTGCGGGTGCCCAAAGTTATCAAAGATTACATAGATGAGGTCTCAACATATTTAAGAATGGTGTGTGATTTAGACTCAGAAGAAATACTTTCGAAAGAAAAGCTTGCATTTATGCAAGAAACAAGGCATGCTTTTGGCAGAACTACTCTTCTTCTGAGTAGGGGTTTCATTTCGGTGCAAATAAATTAGCGAGTCCGTGCAACAAATATTTGGTGCCTTCTGTGTTGGTCTTGGTGGAGCGATTTATTTGTGTTATTTGTGGATGGAGATTCGACGAATGCTGACATGTTTAGCTTGAATAACATAAGATTTAGGATCTTCCCTGCCAGAATCTGCTGTGCTTTGGCATAACGGATTAGTTGCTCATTTTGGTCATTTTCCAAGGGAGCTCTCGTGTGTGGTTGGGGCTAAATGGGGTAGTTTTCACAACCTTGGCTTGTGACGTGTGCCTTTGGAACACGAATATGTTGTATTTTGAATTAGCTGAGCAAAGCATTGAGTTTGTGGTCTTGCAAGATTCGGAATCGAAGTCAATTTGAGGGCAGCACATGTGGTTTTGCAATTTTGTTGTAAGATTTGGAGAACGAATTGGTGTGAGAGTCGTGGCCCAAGTAGAAAACAAACGAACGTAGGGAGAGCAGCAACTCACACTTGCTAAGGTCGTGCAGGAGGCGCAGGAATTGTTTGACCAAATGCTGCAATGAGACGTGGTTTCATGATCTTCAATCATAGCCGGGTATACACAAAATGGGTTCTTTGATAAAGCCTTGGAGATTTTAAAGCACATGGAGTTAGCAGGTGTAAAGCTTAGCTCTACAATCTTTGCTAGCATCCTTCCAGTCTGTGCCAACAGGGCATAGAGATACCTGGGCTGCACCAACACCAGTTAAGGGCAAAAATCCATTCTCGAGTCAGGAGAAAGAGTGCGCGATCAGTGTATGAACAGGCATATGATTAAGTCTCATCCATGTGTGTTATATATTAATTTGAGCAAGAGCCTTTTCTCAGAAGAACACTCGCATAATCTTGAAGAGAAACAATGATATACATGCCATGCAAAATACCTCTCAAAAGTGGTGGTAGTATTAGTGGTTGGATTGGAAGTTGACTGCAAAATGTTTGACAAAAGCCATCTTATTTGAGATATGCTTCCGATGGGTGTTTGATCTCATCAAATTTTTCTGGACTTGACAGACAGTTAGATAATCAATGAAACTGGAAGGATCCTCTGATGTGGATTTCATCATCATAACATATATGCTAATGAACATCAAGGAAGAGTAATAGAAAGCATGCCAATTTCTTGACATAATTTCACTATAGTAGGTTAGGATTTTATAAAATGACTGTCCACATTAAAATTTGCTAAAATGTAGAGTGTGTGGAAAAACACAATCAAATTCTTCCCATGGAAATGTCGTCACTTTGGTTGAAGAGAATTGAAATTGCAGAAATGCCTTGGTCATCAATAATTGGCTCACTTTGCAAACATTCTCAGGTATCCCGAGCAATGTCAAGAATGTACAAAGTTTGATGTAACATCCTTCTTTTGACATCAACAATCCTAACAAAATTTACTCTCGTATTGGAGGATTTTGTGGTTGTTCGGTCAACTTTCATGCAAAAGATGGCTCCAGTTATGAATTTGTTGGAGATGTTGTATTGCAGTTAGGTAAACTTAATCCACAGGTTGCATCCCATATGTTTTAGCATTCTAAAGGTGGAAGCGGTTTGATGAGGGAAGACAAGCACTTGCAAAGGCTCAAGTGGAGTGTATTGTAGCATGTAATGGTTTGTGAGAGAATGTGTATGAGATTGCATCTAAAAGCTTGATACTGTAATTTTCAGAGAGATGACTATGAAGTAGAATTTACTTTCATTGGATAAATGATCTAAAGAGAAAAAGGGGGTCAATAAAGATCAATTATTCAATCATCTTCTCAAAATGTCTAAGGTTCAAATTTCAAGGCATATAGGTTAATTTTATTGAGGTTAATTAACCTCACCCAAATCACGTATTTGGAGGGTAGTTATTAACCATGAAGAGGTAGTTATTAACCTCTGTGTCTATATAAGGGCTCTTTTGGGCTTTGTAAGGGGACTTTTTGGTTGGAAAAATAAGGGAACACTATGCTGAAATTTTGATCTAGGGATAAATTTTGGAAAGTATGTACACTTTTTATCTCTGAATTGAAAAATCTCTATTGCTTTCTTGGTGCAAAGAAATGAAATGAGATGTTCTTTGGGTTTCTTATTTTAAAATCCAAATTGTTATACACTGTAGTAGACATTCTCATGGTGCAATACTTTATGGATGATAATGAATGTGCTTAATAATACCGGTTGCTTTCAAGCGTAGTTCTTAGCACCTCTATTATCGATCTCGTTTACCAAAGAAGGTCGTGAAGGCATGTGGTGCATTCGTCTTGGATGACTTTCTCTTGAACTTTGAAGTTTTAAATTCTATATTTGAAAATCCTTTAAAAATTATATCATACGAGGGAGCTGCCCCTCTAAACGCAAAGGAAGACCGCATACCAAGGGCCTCTCCAACTATTGTGAACGGTTTGCCACACACTCCATTGGGCAAATTCTACTGTGACAAATTGGTTTACCAACAAAGCTCCAAAATGAAATAGTGTTGGAAAAACTAGCAACATCACAACTAGAACAAAACAACAAATAGACACAACCAGCACAACTAGGGACCAAGCCAAAAACCAACATAATGAAGAGCACATAGAGTCAAACCAACTCCTTCACAAAATTCACCATCTACTCTTTAAAATCCATCATCCTGTAGAATCACCAATTTACAAGTCTAGCACCAACATCTCACCAGCATCTTGATCCACTTTCCCAACAAGCCTATTGAGTTAATCCATGAAGGCAAATATGATATATTAGCAACTATTAAGAATGTCCCTAATGGAAGTTGCCATTTTGACTATTTTTCCCTTAATTCCTCAATCTTCTTATCCATCCCTTATATACAATCCACATCTGCCTTATTATGGCATCTTACTAGAAAATTAATATATAGTTGGGTACTTCTATAGTAAATGAGTGCTTTGTGGATTTACAATTAGATTTCTAATTTGAAGCATATTGTCAATCTATATGCAAAGATTGTATTTAGTTTACCCATTTGAAATTGTTTGTACAAACACTTAATTGTTAACACAATTGTGAACAATGTATCCAAAGGACATATGTATTCATGATGCATTATAGGTTTCGACAAGTATATTCCTTTGACTAATGGCATGAATGTATTTCTTTTGTCGTTTCAGATAATTCTATTTGTGCTAGAGTTTGGAAGTTTTTTTCTTATTACATGAGCATTATTTATTTACTATAATTTGAATGTTTCATGAAAGATTTAACTTAAGGTGTAAATTCACACAATATTCTTTCCTTCAATGTGCTGAGTGACATAGAAGAATTCTTGTCTAGGATGGTCTATCATATTCTACACAAAAAGTATTCAATTTATATTTGACCTAGTGTTCTATTGTAAATATATGTATACTCATGTTAGCCTAGTCGATGGCTTTTGTACTATTTGTTATGTCAAATGTAGTTTGCAATCCTTGTGCGGTATATCTCTTACTTGATGTACTAATGTATTAGACAAGTTGGCCAAAATCTCATATTGGTTTGTTAGCTATTGTATTCCACCAATTGATCAAAACTGTTATTGATTGTGATGTAACATCTCTTATGAGAGGGAACAATATATTATAGATTTAATTTATTTGCGTATTTATTTTTGACTTGCCACATTGCTATATGATTTTTGTATCTATTTCAGAATTTAAATCCTATGTTGTTTGAGCAAGGTAAGCAGTGCAACATAAAAACATATTTTATTAGATAAATATATGAAACTCATCAGTTCAGTGACAGTTGATACAATAATGGAGAGGCATTGTTCACAGTTTTGTGCTCTTTAAAGAAGGAGGAGGGCTCTGAGAAGCAATAACAGACACAGCTAAAGACTCACCCCAATTCTCCTCCATTAATACTATTACCTGTGCAAGCAAATCTATGTTCCACTTTGTCTCCAATCTAGCATTAACTTCTGCTACAAGCCCACTTTGTAAGTATGTGGTCATTTCTTGTCCATCAGAATAATCAGCAAAATTTACAGAATAATCAATAAATTTATTATTATTAGATGTGTAATACAATTTTGACTATTTAATACTTTTAACTTAAAAATTTAAGTCTTAATATATGAAATAGTTCAATCTGACCTCAAATATTCGACCATGACTTACATTAAAGAAATTGGAGTCTCCCCACCTCCATCCCATTAAAGAAATTATAGTCTCCACACCTCCATTCCACAACCAAAGACGCTCCATTTCTCTGTAAATTAAACCAACGATTTCTCTTTTCACATCTCCAACATAATTTACAATATGTTCATCACCACTGATATGAATAACATTCTCCTCGCTGAGAATAGAATTAGAGCTCGCTTCCATATTAATGTTAGGGATATCATTTTCATCTTCATATTGGTAAGTTTTCCATGGCTTCCTGTGAAAGCTTGGATTGAATCCATAAATACACGTTTGGTCTTTTGGGCTGATCTATTGAATCCATAAATACAAATAAACTGGAAGTTCTCTGATGCCACTTTAAAACATCTGACATCTACCGTGTGGTTGGATAGAGACGTTTGATTGGATAGTATAAAATCTGATCCCACACTGAATGATCCATATCAAATTGGAAAATGAAAGAAATACAAATAGATTAAAGCTTTGAAGTTGTTTGTTTTTCTCTTTAAATTGTAGTAGTTGATATAATACTTTTGGTGTTTAAAATATTGTATTAAATTTTCAATAGAATATATATTTTGCAATTGATTAGTAAGGGTTAGTAAAGGGTAGTGTATTTTATTTTATTTGTAGATATTATTTTTTATTTAATGTTTATATGGATTTTTTTGTCTCACTTTATGAGGATTTGTGCTTGTGTAGATATCATCTTATCCAGGGGTCTTGTTTGAGTCTATGTTTTTCTTTTATTAACAACTTTTACATTAATCTTTAAGATATTAATTCATTTTATTTATTGTTACACTAATTATACATTATAATTTATCGTTAAATATGTATTATTCATCAAAATAATAAGTATTTAATTCAGTCTTTGACTAATTATTTCTTTAAAGAAGAGGTTTAATACGATTGAACAATAACTGATAAATCCATTCTTGTCAAATTTTAATATTAATATAATTTAAAAATATTAAATATTATATTATTATAATACTAAAAATTAGATTATTAATATAATTTTATATTATAGAATAATTATAAACAAGAATTTACTTCAAATGAATTCTAAACATTTCGAGTCATTTTAATAACAACAATATATATTTATATATATAACAAAATAATCAGAAGACTGGTGAAATAGAGTACATAGTGAATAAACAAACAATTGTCATGTTAGAAAGATGGAGACTTTAATATGAATCATATAACTTTGTATTTATTTGTCTATCCAACTTACTTTTAGTTAATGCCACCACAAATTTTTCTAACCTCTCCCCTATATCCAACCAAGGCCTTGATATTACCCATCTTCACCATGGATTTTGAAACTTGTTCAAAGAATATTTTCTCATTCTTATCACATGCACTTACAACTTCTCTAGTCAAATAATTTGGAGAGTCCTTTTGATTTACATAGAGATCTTCATTAGAAATCAATAGCCCCTTGAAGTTCTCCAAATTTTGGAATTTGTGATTGTATATTTAGCAGGCTACCAACATCTAAGGTTGACAAAATATTTTCTCCTCCAGATCTTGCAAATTGTGATTTCTAATATGTTGAAGAATTGTACTCCATAATCATATTTGGTTTGTCACAAGGTGTTGTTCTTATTGTCTTGATTCAAACTTAATTGAAATGTTGTCATTTAATTTGAATAGAAATGAACTCTCCCATTTATAACTTCATTTATTCATGAGTTGAAAGTGTGAAGAAAGAATAACATTCAGTGAGGTAAATTTATAATCAATAATTCAATACATAAATGTGAAACCAAATCAAGTTGGTTGAAATCTTGGATTTTAAATTTAGTAATAAGAGTATGGAGAGTTGAGTTTGGGATAGGGAAATTTTGATTGGATCCACTCAAACTTGCACTTCTTGAATTTATTAAAATGAGGGAAATAGCCCTGATTGGGAAAAGTCTAAATACCCAATGAGTAAACAATAGCTCATTGTGGACAATAATCCACTAAAATGAGCTAAGTAAAAGTATCAAATATGCCTATGCAATTTCTTTGAAGTACAACATTAGATTCCACTCATACCTCTTACTACTATTAGTATCAAATATTAGCTTCACACTACATCATCACTATCTCATCTACATATAAATTTGCAGATTAATTTGAACTCCTTTTTACAATTCCTAAACACTTATCAGGTTAGCTCAATATGAGACCTAATAAAAAATTAAATGACATCAATCAATTTGTAAGAATGATCTCTTTAATTCAAAAGGGTCATATTATGAAGTATATGTATAAATTTTTATAAATAAGTATTTTCATTCTATATATAAAATCAAACTATTAATATTCTAACTAGATCTTATTATGGACTAAAGGAAACAAAAAATAAAAAGATTAATAAGAGAAATTTTATAACTTATTGAATGATATTGGCTAACTATTACCAACATTTATTATGAATATTACTATGTACAATACAAAATAAAAATATGTACTACAAATATGAATTACATCTTTAATAATTCAGTCATTATTACCATTCTTATTTACAATAATAGAAAAATAATGTAAAAAAATATTTTAGTAAAGAATCATTTATTCATCATAATTATATAATTCTTCTAAAAATATAAAATTATGATATAAAATATGTATGCTACTTCATGCTTATTTAATTTTATTTTTTATTCTAATATTTCCTCTTGCATCTCTATATGGCATGAATTTCTTCATGAAATTTAGTACAAAATTCTCATTGTTTGTTATGCCAAAAAAAATTTAATTAATGTGAGATTCTAAATCTCGCCCTCAAGTGAGGTGAAAACTGAGGGACCTCATCCCAATAAAAATTTAATTAATGCGAGATTCTAAATCTTGCCCTCAAGTGAGGTGAAACCTGAGGGACCTCATCCCAATACATTTTTTCCATAAATAACAAGTTCATTCCATCCCAATACATTTTTTCCATAAATAACAAGTTCATTCCATCCCTTGAACAAGATAGAACGTAGAGAAATCAAATGGGATGATATAATCAAATATTAATTTACCATAGTAGCTACAAATTATAATTTTGTTTCATGTGCAAAGTGGGAATAGTGACTAGTATTAAACATTAACTCGTTCTTCTTAATTTTTTCACACCAAAATCCATTATCGATAGGTGACCCTTCACCAAAAATCTCATTTTATTTCTCTCGAAACTTTCATTTTCTCCTTGAAGATTTTTTCAAATGAGCTTGTTTATTTCTCCTCAACCATCTCATTGGACAAAGGGTGGGGATAGTTTCTAAAGAAGACAATGTCCAAGCTCAAATCTTGATCATGCACTATCTCACTTGGATGAGTATTAGTATCTTCTATAGTGTTAACTTTCCCCACCATGAGAGAGTCATATTAGTCCTTACATGTAGCTTGAGTATTACTTGGGTGCTCCTTCCAAAATCAATGTCCATGTGATTGTTTTTGGATCAATATTCAATATACTATCATTCTAGCAAGAATATTCTTTCTTCATTGTGTAATAGTGTAGGGAAACCTCTTTTCACCAAGATTTACAGTTGCACTACTGCATATTGAACACTAAGTTATCAAATGACCTATAAAAAATCACCTACAACAACAAAGGGGTAAAATCTCATAGTATAACAAATATATTAAAGCATGTTTGCAGTCTTCAATGAGATTCTTGCTAATAGAAGTTTAGTTATATCCAACTCAATTAAGATACAAAGGTAAGTGGTATAATAATAATTTAAAGAACCCTAATCCACCCTAAGAATCTTCCCCATGGCTTTGACACATGACTCAAACTATAGTTGTAAATGGAGACTCAACAACCTTATGTAGATTGGATTAGTGTCGAATGGCTTACTCATGGGATTAAAAGAGGGATATCAAAGTATCAACAAATTTTATTCACATCTAATTATGGTAATAAAGTATTGTGTTTTTGTCTAGCATATTGTTGAAAACTGCCACAAATGATCCCCTTGAACAAGGATAATTTGAATATTACCCATTAAATTAAAACATTGGGTATTTTTTATCTATTTATACAACTTGGAGAGGTTCCGCTAGGGTAGTACAAAAAAAGCTTTCTTCCTCACCCCACTTTAAATCTAAAGACATATTGTACAAAGCTTACCACTGGAAAGGTGCATAAAAGTTCTCTCATAAACTCTAGCTCAATTACAATCATGTAGATACTCTACCTAAGCACAAAATTTAGCCAAATTTTTTTTTGTAAATATATGGATAATACATGAACATTTGCAATTTCTATAATCATCTAAAATCTAATATTATTGATAATAAAACTATTAAATTTGTTTTAGTTGTTAAAATGATCAAACATTTAATGAAAATATTTACAAATAAATAATAACAAATGAAAAAACATATACACCTAGCAATTCTTTAAATCTTTCTATATAAATAGACAACAACTCCAATATTTTTAAATAAATAAATAAAATTTTAAATATATCAACCAATACTTCTATTAGAATACTATCACTAATTTTTAAATTCTGTTATTCTATGAACTCTTTCAGTTAAGAAATAATTTAATAGTGTTGGTCACAAACTTAATAAATAAGAATTGCTTATTTGCCATTTATGTAAACCTAGATACTAAACACAGAACGAGGCAGCGAAAAGTATATTCTTATAACAAGATAAACACCCTTGTATATACGTGGCCAATACTTACACAATATTGTAAATACTTCTGCAACGAGTGCACTCTTCAGACTTACACAATATTGTAAATACGTGTCCATTTGCTGTCCATTTGAGATGGGTATAAATCTGCACATAATCTCAACTACTCAGTAGGAGCTTCTCCACCTGCACTTCCTATTTCCCTGTAAACCAAACCCATGATTTCTCTAACATTGTTGACAATATTTTCATCACATTCTCATCAATCACTGAGACTCATTCCATTTTTTTTTGGGTATTTTAGAATTGAATAAGAAAACATTCTTTACAAGAATGAGACCTATGTTCATGAACTGTTTTAGTTCTATATTCAATATAGTGCATGAACTCTTTCATAAGAGAGAATTTAACATGTTTGGTAACAGTCCTTATACATAAGAATTATTTTAATTTTTTCCACTTGTATGTAACTCTACCACAAACGAAAAGAAAAATGTGATACTGATGACAAAGACTGCAACGAAGAATATATTCTTTGAGCAAGGTAAACAGTGCAACATAAAACAACATATTATTAGATAAATATATGAATCTCATCAGTTCAGTGACAATTGTAACAATAATGGAGAGGCATTGTTCACGTTGTTTCTGGTCTTTAAAAGAAATAAGAAGAAGAAGAAGAAGGGCTTTGACAAGAAGTAACAGATACTAAATACTCACCCCAATTCTCCTCCATATTAGATAAAAATAAGTCTGCAAGTAAATCTGTGTTCCACTTCGCCTCCAATCTAGCATTAAAGTCTGCTACAAATCCACTTTTGAGACTTTCACAATATTGTAAATACTTTGCCAATAGCTGCCCATTTGAATAATCAGCAATATTACCATTGTGAGATGTTTGAGATGGGTATAAACCGGCACTTACCCTCAAATATTCTGCCATGCCTTCCATTAAAGAAATTGGAGCTTCTCCACCTCCATCCCATAACCAAACACGTCCCATTTCTCTGTAAATCAAACCCATGATTTCTCCTTCCAAATCTCCAACATAATCTGCAATATATTCATCACTGATATGAATAACATTCTCCTCACTCACTGCAATTTTTGTGTAATTGTCTATAGACAGTACTATTTGACTAACTTTCTTTCTTGGGTATTTTGGATTTGAGTAGAGAACATTCTGCACAAAGTCACTGGCCTCTTTTACAAGAATGAGAGCTTTGTCCTCTCCTATGAAGGACTCAAACAGCTTTCCTCCTGCCCTTGTTTTTGCAGTGTTAATGATGATTATGTCCACTGCTTTTGCAGCACTTTTGTAGTCTGCCCACATTGCTAGAATGGCTATGGCTAAAAATAGAAGAGTGCGCTTCCATATTGATTTGGAGGATACCATCTTCATCTTCATGTTGGTGGGTATTTCATGGCCTCCTGTGAAAGCTTGCACTGAATCCATAAGTACACTTTTTTGGCTTTTGGGTTGATTTCTGGAAGCTCTCCTTTGCAGGTTCTGGAAGAAGAACAAGTAAATTGGAAGGTGTCTGAAACCGCTTAATAATGTCTGGCATCTATCATGTGGTTGGATAGAGCCATTTGATTGGGGAGTCTAATATCTGATCCCACAATGAATGATCAAAATTTAATTCTCTTTCTATGATCAAAATTTAAAATTAACCAGTCATTTATATCATTTATTAATTGTACAGTTTATAAAATAATTATAAACAAGAATTTATTGAATTTATTTCAAATGAAATCACTGAACATTTCAAAGTAAACTTTGAATAACAACATTTTATAAAACTAAAAAAATCAGAAGAATAATAAAATAGAGTACATAGTGAATTAATAAACAAGCAATTGTCATATTAGAAAATATGGATTCTTCAAAACATCCAAGGAGGTGATATTAACCAAATAACTATATTGACCAAATAACTTTGACTCTATTTGTCTGCCCAGCCTTAGTTTTAGTTCATGTGACCACATTTCTTTCTAACCTCTCCTCTATATCCAACTAAGGGCTTGATGTTGCCCATCTTCACCATAGATTTTGCAAATTTCTCAAAGAACATCTTCTCATTCTTAGTATATGCGCTCACAACTGCTCTAGTTAGATAATTTGGAGAGTCCAATTGATTTGCATAGAGCTCCTCATTAGAGATCAATAGCCCCTTGAAGTTTTCCAAGTTTTGGAAGTAGTGATTGTCAAATTTAGTAGGGCTACCAACATCTAAGGTTGACAAGATATTGTCTCCTCCAAATCTTGGGCATTGTGATTTCAAATCTGTTGAATAATTTTACTCCATTATCAAATTTGGTTTCCCATAAAGCCTTTGCCTTAAGCTTGTGCATCTAGAGTGACCAATGGTGTGCCCACTAGCTCAAGAATGTATCAGACATATTGTTAAACATCTCTTGATTGATTTCAGATTCAATGGAGATACGTAAAGGTTAATTAAATAAGGATTGTCTAGAAAATATATAAAAGGCATGAGAATCTAGTGAGTTACATACTCTTTCTACTTATAGAAGCATGGTTCAGGCTACTCCTATTTACTTTCTGAAGGAGTTTGATGCTCTTTCTTGAGAATTCCTTTGGAGTAGTAATTTGTGTAGCACTAAATGGAGTTTAATTAGTTAGGAGACTATACACCTAAAAAGGAGGGTGATCTTGGTCTTTGATCAGCTCTCTTGAGTAGTCAAGCATTGGTTGCTAATCTTTATTGGCAATGGTTCTTTGGACAACATCAGCTTTGGGCTCGTATTATCACCCATATATATTTTCGTGGTGCTGATCCTTGCTCTGTTTCTGCACTTCCTCTTGAAAGTTGTGGCTTAATGGTCTAGCACGCTCCTAAGACTGGTGTTGTGTTAATCAAGAGAGATCTTTTTTGGATATGTAATGGAGGCTCTAAGGCTTTGTTTTGGTGTGATGCTTAGGATGGATTCCCATCCATATTATCCATGTACCCTCATCTTCAGACTCTTTGTGATTCTTTTCATGTTGCTAGATGGGATAAGGTGGCTCATTACAAGACTCCTTATCAATTGGGACCTGTTGTTGGTTATAGATGGAAGCACTCTTCTAATTGGCCTCTTGTAGGTAGGAGCATGGATCGTCTGGAGCTTTCTTAGATTCTAGCCTCTAGGGAGTGTTCCCCTTTGCTAGGTCTCGATGTTTTGGCTTGGGAAGGTACCTTGTTTTGTAAATATCATGTCTTTGGTAGGTACCAAGAGATAACTAATCAGTTATTTGGGGATGCTGAGGTCCTTTGGCGGAAGCAAGTTTGGAATAAAGTTTCTTGGTCCAAGTACAATTTTTTCATGTGGCTACTGGCTCACAACCACTATCTTGTGTGGGATAATTTTGTAAACATGGATTTCATGACCCCTCCTATTGTGTTTTTTGTGGTAATAAAGAGGATTATGTCTCCCATATGTTCTTCCATTGCTCCTTTTCTACTCAACTGTGGAATCTTTGGTGGAGTGCTTGGGGTTGCTCTTGTAGGAATGCTTCCTCTTTGCCTGAGTTCTAGGCCTGCTTAGTTGGTGCTCCCTCCAAGTCTTCTCCTCTCCATGCTACTTGGATTGTTGACCCATTGTTCATTCTTTGGCATATCTAGCTAGACAAGAATCGTCGAATCTTCCAAGATGTTTGGCTTGGTGTCATGCATCTTTGGTGGAAGATCTCACATTCTCTTCAGGAAATTATTAAAGTGAAGTGTTTTCTAGATGAGGGTATGGATTTGGTTGATCTTTCTATACACAATCACCTCAATTTTCATCTTCTGGATGGAGTTGTAGCACAAAGGTAACAAAGAGTGACTAGGTAGCCTTGGCAGCAAAGGAAATCTAGGGTGAATCAAGGTGGGCATTAGACTCCTCCTCCCCATGGAGTTATAAAAATTAACATTGATAATTCTTCTTGGGGGAATCCAGGCCCTGCTAGTATTGGGAGAGCAACTTGGTGTAGTTCTAGGGACGTTAAATTTTTTTCTTAGTGCATAAGGGTGATTACACTAACAATCTCATGGAGGCTCAAGCTGTTTTATATGTTGTATAATAGTGTTGTTTGCAGGGATAGCATAAGATTTTCTATGAGTTTGGCTCAATGGTAGAGAACATGCATTCCTCAAAAGAGCTTGAGGATGTTAGTTGGTAGCTGGCCATTGTTGTTAATCATATTATTCTCTTTTATACCTCTCTTGAGTTCATTAGGTTTAATTACATTCCTCATGAATGGAACAAAGCTGTTGATTGTTTAGCCAAATGGGCTTCTCATTATGCTTCGGGCTAGAATATTATGGATAGGGGGCAACTTCCCTTTGAGATGGTGCAAGAATTTGATGAACTTGTTTGTCAAGATAGAGCCCCTTGTTGAGCTCTCCTTGTTGTAATCCTTTCTGACTTAGCTCTCCTTGTTGTAATCCTTTTTGACTTAAAATTTTTTTACTCATCTTTTTCCACTAATGAGTAACATTCAGTGTTGGTATTTTCATGTAATGATGATTAAGTTATGGTGATGTTGTTCTTATATAACATTTGGTTTTTGAATTTTATTGTGTGTGTTTTTGAGCATCAACATTCTGGATCACACTTAGTGATCTACCAGTAGGGTCTATGATCCATCATCAAGTTTGAGCATCAACATTCTAGATTACACTTGGCAATCCATCATTAGGTTTCATGATCCATCATCACTTGTTATGGAGTGTGACCTAATGATGGATCATAGAATGTGATCCAAAACGTTGATGCTAAAAACCATACACAATCAACTCCAAAAACAAAATTTGATATTAGAAATGAATTCTACGAATCTGAAATTTATAGATAATGTTCTTGTCATTAAATCTTGTTTAAATACTATCATTAAATTTAAATAGAAATAAGATATTCCATTTATACCCTTATTGATTCATTAATCAAAATTTAAAGATCAATTCATAGTCCATAATTTAGTACCTGAAAGTGCAACCAAATCTAGTTGGTTCAGACCTTTGACTTTAAATTTGGTAATAAGGGTCTGTAGAGTTCAGTTTGGAGCAGGAATATTTTGATTGGCTGCACCCAAACATGCACTTCTTGAATCCCTTCTTCCTAACACTACACTCCACTCTGGCCCTCCACTCTGCTCTCTCCACCATTGACAAACAACCCAACAAAGAAATGCACATTAGTATAATAGAGCCATTGAATCAAGTGAACTATTAAATTCAGTGACATGCAGCAGTAATGCAATCAATGGAAGTATTTGACAATGTAAGAGAAAGTGGATAACCAGAAGAACAGAGTCCCTTGCTGCACTGGATGCGAGGACAAGATTAAGCACAAGACACAACCCTGGGCACTCTATTACCAACTCTGATTTAATTTGATCCACCACATCAAACCCTCTGATGGAATTGTTATTGGGCACTGCTGTCTTTTCTCCCTTGAATGTTGGAGTGTTACCTAACAACACTGAACCATCACAACCCTGTCATGCACAAACATAATATTGAGAAGGTATATCTGAATTTTGAACCACAACACTCAATTGGCACTATTTGTAAAAAGAGCTCAAGCATATTTTTGGGGACATCTAAAAAAACAATCTTACATTTATGTTGTTTGTTAAAAGTTCAAAGTAACATCCAATTTGGAATGGTAGGCTGTCAGTGGCTCCAACTGCTGCATCGTACTTATTCTGTTAATGTTAAATATTTCTGATTCTATTTCTTGAGTTTCATTGAAAAAAAGATAGATTCTTTCAATTCTCTTTTTCTATCTTTATCAAAAACAAACAATTTATAATATCTAAAATTCCAAACCCTTAGCAATCCAATGATATTTCTATATAAATCA
This sequence comes from Cupressus sempervirens, assembly GCA_028749045.1. Lineage (NCBI taxonomy): Eukaryota > Viridiplantae > Streptophyta > Pinopsida > Cupressales > Cupressaceae > Cupressus > Cupressus sempervirens. The sequence goes on along the minus strand of CM053789.1, from coordinate 754,267,312 downwards.
ATGATTCTGATTGCAATTCTTTATCCATGGGTGGTCTAAAATATTGATGGAAAATACAGTACACAATCAAATTCAAAAGTCATAAAAAATAATAAATATAAAATTGTGACATATATTTGTACCTGAACAAAACATTCATGGAAATGAAGACGAAGTAAAGAAGTAGCCATGCGAGCCTCTTTCTCAACAGTCTTCTCTACCACGGACTTGACAATGGATAAGGCATTTGGACAAGAATGTTCCTAGAAACTTGGGCTTAAGCCATAGGGATGAACCACAGCACAAACTACCATTATAAGCATTAAAACACACAACTTTCTCCCAATTGTGTTGCTGATGTAAATGACTAAGTGTTTGACATTAATAGACAACAAGTTGTAGGGATCAACAATCTCTCCCTTTGAAATTAATGGAAAAAACACTTTGTCATTACATTACATTACATCCAAACTGAAAACACTACTCCTCCTTAGACTATGACTTGGTCTTCATAAAAAATTTAATATGTTCAACATATATACATGTCTTCAAAAATGAGTATCCAATACAAAATTTTCAAGGAGTCATACCTTTAATATTCATCTTCATACATTATCCTTTAAGTTATAACATGTTTTCCCCATATACATAAATACATTCCCCCTTGTTTTTGTCACTTATGGTTGTTAGGGTGAAGGGGTCAAACCATATTTATCCAAAAATGGTTTGTGAATCTGTATAACATGGCAAGTGCATTATCCCAACTTGGTCTAACATTTTCCAAAACTGAAACTTTAATCTCTAGTTGAGCAGCTAGGTCAACTAGGCTTTGTGCAATAGTGATATGAGGATCTCAGTTTCTTATGTCCTTTGCAAATGGTAACTCTCGAGCTGCATTGTCTTCAAATGAGGTATCAATATTGACCAAATGGAAATCAATTTAGCTCTCATTCTGCCATCTGTGGCTTGTAGTTCAATCAATCCCCCCTGAGAAAAAATCAGTCTGTTAAAATGGATAGAGCTTGAACTTGCGTCCATGCTAAAAGAATGTCTCGTAGTCTTTAGATCTAACTACACTTTATCAATCCAATCCTGAATATGTTGTGTGAGACTTGAGACATCAAATAATGTCTACAACAATATTTGAATATTCTTCACTACTCCTATATTAGTTACAAGGTTAGAAAGTTCAACTTTCCTTATAGCTATTCCGGTTAATACATTCTCTAAAACTTGCTTCTCAAACATTTTCTTATACTAGTGCAATAATTTCTCATTTGCATATATATCCTCACTACTGATCTTCTCAACAATATGAACTAATTGGTCTATGATAGGAATTTTCTCATCAACATCCTTAATATCACATGCATCAAAAAAAATATCTTTTATTTCTTGAAGTGTTTTTGTTGATGTTCTCTTCTTAGCTCTTCCTTTCTCAACATTTTGGCCAAAAGGTCTTGCAATATTTGCATCTGCATATATGTTATGTTATCAATGTCATATTTCAAAAGCACTATAACCTCATCTAATGTTACAGGCTTGATAGGTGACCTTTCTTTCTTCTTCAGCAATTTTTTCCTTGGTGTACTACTACTTGACAATACTAGCTAAAGTGAGTGTGATGAACATCAACACTCTGTCTTGTCTCTATTTTCTTTTGCTGCTAACCCTATACCTCAGTCACTACATCACTTGGTTTCTCTGTCTTTTTATTTCCCTCTATAAAAGAGCCCTATCTCACCAATAGTAGAATTATCTACTTGTGTGTTCATCCCATCAATCTGACCCTCTGCTATCTGATTTGCCTTTGTAGGATCTTCACTTTTCTTATCTTCAATTGCCCATTCACTATGTTCCTTGGTAGCTATGACTAAAGTCTTTTTTTTCATATGTTCTAATTATTCATTGAAGTTAACAGTAATAATAGTTGTTTCAGTAATTGATATAGTTACATGTTGCTTTGTTCCTTTCTCACCAATCTTAGGATATTCCTTGATTTGAACAAGATGGATGTATCAAATAAAAAATCTTTGATGAATTTAGGAGCTTGCTCCCCTTTCTCATTCTTAGTAGACACTATTTACTTTGTATTAGTTGACACTAGAGTCACATTGCGCAATGTGTTGTCAGGGATTTCATCCTCATTAGTGACTGACTTTTACTATTTTTCCTTCCCTTGAGCCATCTTCTCCATAGTCTTGACTAATTGTCTTGCATCATTATATAGATCATTATACAGATCCTCTAAACAATGAGTTTTATCCTTAGCCTCTTCTTCTAACCTTTCTTAGTCTCCTTGGCCTTTGATTTCTTCTTCGGTGATGTTCCCTTTATTGGCTTGGTAATCTTCACAGTTCCTTTCTTGGGCTCAACAACAACAAGAGATATTGCCTATGATCCCTATATTGCCTTTGATCCCTATCTTCATAGAGAAGGGTGGTGTGAGCACTTTCTTCAAACTCCTCTTGAACTTAGGTTCAACAATTACTATATTTTTGTCTTTTGGTGTCCGAGGCTCAACAACAACTAATTCCTTACCCTTAAATTATTCTTCTTCATCATCACTCTAGTCTTCCTCTTTTCCTTATGTGATTTGAAAAGGTGCCTCTCCAAGTTTTCCTTCTAAAACTTATATCATTTTCTTTCTTTTTATTTCCATCTTTGGAACCTTTGTCTACATCAACATCTTAATCTTTGCAATGTCATATGTGTGGAATAGTTGAATTCTTATCAATTTCTTATGACAATAATGTTGTTACTACTACACATATGTCATCAACATTTACTTCATAATGCATTGGTCTTAACCATGCAACCCTTGGTATAACATATTGGGCATAGGTATAGTCAATATCAACCATGAAGCATATGTGATAATAATAATGATCAATGACCAACTTAGGGATTCTCATCATGTTCTTCATTTTCCTCTTAAATTCATCAATATACGCATCTAGAATTATTTAGCAAAAATTCTCCTAATTATTCAATGTAACCATTGATCATCTTGGTTATAGACCTAGTCTTATCCCACACAACATCTCCAATGTTTAGAATGAAATTTGTATAGAAAAGAGTAGACACAATATAAGTGAGTCAAACTTACATGAGGTGTTCTTTTCTTTTCTGATGGCTCCTAGATTCTCAACTAGTTGCATCAACTGCAACTCGGCCAAATCATAACATGTAATCCTTCTTTACAATTTTATAACTCAAATCTACTACTACAAAATACATGCTATTTAATTAGCTCAACTGATAGAACTTGTGAGAAATCACCCAGATCGCAAACTCAACAACAAGATTATCAATTGCATCAACTAACATCCCTCGACCATTCTATTTTTCCTTGATACATTCTTTAATCACATTTTTGGCTTGACATTGCATAGTCTTCACTTAGTCAAGGGTAGATATCCAGTGACTTGGTAGACAAAGATCACACATGTTGAAATTTTGATATGTTCCTTTCACATTTTAAAATAATCAAGGGTTAAAGGAATATTTTACCAACTTTTAAGGTGAATATCATGATCGTTTCCCTTGTCTTGAAAAAAACTTCTTGAAGATGTGTATTTTAACAATTTTCCTATAGCTAGTATTACAATAGATTTCCCTAATAGTTCTCCTCCAATTGTAGACTTTCTCTAACATGTTTAATATTTTGGTGAATGGTAGAATTACTACTACTCGAGTTTGGCAACAATCTACTTGGGACTTCCTCAATTTTACATCCATATTGAGATTCTCTTACCCCAATGTGATCAAATTGGTCATCCCCTTGTGTAAATTCCTTGCCAACTGATTATGTGATGGACAGTAGAATTATTACTACTCGTGTTTGTAAACAATCTACTTTGAACTCCCTCATATTTACATCCATCTTGGGACTCTCTTTCCCCAATGTGATTGAATTACTCTTTATCATGTGCAAACTCCTTACCCATTACTTAATTAAAATGTATTCTTCTTTTTTAGTTTCACTCCTCTTTATTCTTTTTATCCTTTCCATTTTTCTTATGCTTCTTTTTATATTATCATATTTCTTTTAATTAAATCATTTATCTTTCTTTTTGTATTTAATGAAAAAATAGATGATAGAATTAATGTTGCTCAAGTAAAGAAATAATATATCCAAGACTCCCTTGTGGTACTCACCCATATTGGTACTCAATTGCCTTAGCATGGTTGAATTACTCTTTCCCCTATGCAAACTCCCTATCCATCATGAACTTAAACACAAAGGAATTCTACTTGTAATGACCACTTCTACTAGGTGGGTTTAGAATGATCCGAAAAAGAATATGAGAATTCTCTAGAAGTCAAACCTTGATATAAGAAATCATGTTTAAGACAACTTGTAAGTATCATTAGTAAACTCTATTAGTAATTATAGATTACATCCATCATTTACTAATAGTATTTGTTATTATATTAGACTCCTTGCAAAAGAATAGAAGATAAACATGTTATCTGAGAGTGTAAGGTTCTTCTCTAATTTTATTCCCCCTCTATGGCAGGATCCCCCCTCTTCCAACCTCGTGGATGAGATCTTGGATTCCTTTCCTTCTATGATTACCCAACAAGGCAATTTGATTCTCAAAGCCCCTTTTACTCTTTCTAAGATTCGTGATGTAGTATTTTTTATGCCTGCTAATAAGGCACTAGGCCCTGATGGGTTCACTGCATTATTTTTTAAAAAATTTTGGGATGTAATTTGTTTTGAATTGCTTGAGTCTCTTGAAGAATCCAAGAAAAATGTCTCCATTTTGAAGAACTCTAATACCACCAATACTACTCTCATCCCAAAGGTTAATGATCCCTATTCTTTTATTGATTTCAATCTATTTCTTTATGTAACACTATCTATAAGATTATCAAAAAGGCTATTTATTTGCATCTTAAGCCCGTTATTCCAAAAATTATATCAATAGAAGAAGGGGATTTTGTTCCTAGTTGAGAAATGACTGAGGGACCTATAATAGCCCATGAGACCCTTCATTCCATCAAAGAACATAATATTTTAGCCTTTGTTGTCAAATTAGGTATGATGACCGCTTACATTAAATTAAGTTGGTATTTTCTTCTTCTAGTCCTTCATCAGTTTGGTTTTTCTTCTAGGTGGTGTAAATGGATTAAAGCTTTCATTTCAGGTGCACATTTTTCTATTCTCAATAATGGTGCACTAATAGGGTTCTTTTCCTCTTCCCAAGGAGTCCGTCAAGGTGACCCTCTTTCTTCATTCTTGTTTATCATTATGGCAAAGGCCCTTAGCAGACTTATTAACTCTTTTAAAATAAAAAAGGGTTGTGGAAAGGTATCAATATTATAGGTGCATTTTTGTCCATAACCCATTCTCTTTTTGCTGACAATACTTTACTTTTTGGATCATCTACATATCAAGAAGCATAGAGTATGAAGAAAGCCATTGACCTATATGGACACAAGTTTTAGGTCAATGTATCAATGCAACTAAATCTAAAATTTATGTTTTTAATACATCTCAATTGGTTTCTCAAAGAATAATCTGTCTTCTTGGTTTTCTCCATGATCATTTACCTTCTACATATCTCGGTGTTCCCTTTCTTATGGGATTAAACAAACCCTCTTATTGGAAATCTATGATTGATCATATCAATAATTGAAGTAGTGCTTGGAAGGTTTTTTGGTTATCCCTCTTGGGTAGAATTTTTCTTATCAATACTATTCTTTCTGCCATTCCTAACTGTTACTTCTCCATTCTACAAGCACCCAAAGGGATCATCTCTCAAATTGAAACTTTAATCAACACCTTTTTTTGGTTAGACTATATGAATGGTCAAAAGAAAATATCGCTAATTTCTATTCATGTCATGTCAACCTCCTATTGAATAGAAGGTGTCAGGCTTCCCAACATTACCAATAGGAATAGGGCTTTTGGTGATAAATTTGTTTGGAAAATGTATGAAGAACCCTCTGGCAAATGGTGTCACCTTTGCAAGAGAAATATTTAGATAACTTGGAACCTTCAAGAGTTCTTACTATTCTAGACCTCTCAAAGGGGTTTTTCATTTGGGCTTTCATGATGGCTTCTTGAAAGTTATTACTTCATTCATATCATGATAAGTGTACAATGAGGATAGTGTCAATTTTTGGTTTGATTCATGGAATGGGTTCCCCCCTACCACTATTTATTCTCTAAAGGACTTTTCAAACATAGAGATTCAAGCTTGGGGGACGTCATTTTCTACTTATGTCTCAACTGTTCATAGGTTTGCAGGTCTAGTCATTTGGCAAGACCCCTCATCTCTTCCTATATCCCAGAATCAGGCTGCTTATTTCAAACAATAACTAGCTAAAATGAATGTCTTTATGTCTAACCATCTAGATTGCCTCTTTTGGGTTCCAGCTAAAGATGGTAAAGACTTTATTAAACTAGGATACTTGGCTCTCCACCACTTTTGAATTCTATTGGAATAGCTCAGTTCTACCAAAAGTAGGATGTTGGACATGGCTTGCACTAAAGAATCAAATTTTAACTAGTGATCGTCTTCACAAATTGAACAGTTATGATCCCTTTAACTGTGTGCTTAGTCTGCAAGATATAGAAACAATAGATCACCTCCTCTTAAACTATCTTTTTTCCTGAGATTGTTGGTATTTTGTCCTTGATAAGCTTAATTTCCATATGCTATTACCTAATTTTCTATGGGATTTATTCCAAGCATGGCCAATCTTATACTCTAAGTCAATGTTTTCATGTCTTTGGAAGTGCATGGGCCCTAAATATGTAGTATGGGCAATTTTGGTGGGAAAGAAACAAGAGAATTTTTAGACATACGTCATCTCCAATACCTCAATTTTTGGAAGGAATAGACAGATCAATTGTCTAGCTTATTAATCGTTTAGTAAGTAAATATAACAAAAAACATGTTTTTTCTCCTTGGGATGGCTATGTTATTTACTGGTGGAAGGGTTTACTTTTTCCTCTTTTTCCTACTCCATTGTGTCCATCCAAGATTCCTCTTATTCAAGCACAAACCAATTGGATCCCTCCAAGTGAGGGTTATTTCGAACTTAGTTTTGATGGGGCCTCTAGAGGAAATCCGAGCAACTATGGCTATGACATAGTCATTAGAGATTTTTAAGATCATATGATTGTAGAAAAATCATCTTCTATCCTTCAGTGTACTAATAACAAAGCTGAGGCCTTGGCCTTGCTTTTTAGTTTGGAACTTGTAAAATCACTTTCTATATCTAAGCTACTAGTTGAAGGGGATTCATCAATTATTATTAATGTGTGTATGAAACGTGATGTATATAATTGGTCCATATAGTATAGACTACATCAATTATGGTCTCTTCTTGATTCAATCTCTGAATGTTACATCATGCATACTTATATAAAAGGCAGTGTTCTAGCTGATTGTCTGGCTAATTTGGGTACTGACGGGGTTTATATTAACTCTTTACTTTCCCCACTTAACCTCCTTGATCTCCCCAACTTGGTTAATATTATGAAAAAAGAATATGTTTAGAAAAAGGCTAAGCCCTCCTCATATTTTATTTGATAGTAAAACATGAGTTCTCTATGATTTTGCATATTTTTTCTTTTATGGATCTCACTCATTCTTTTGAGATATTAAATGCAAGTTAGGGTCTTGGATTACACTTGCATCATATGGCTTTCTAATATCATGGTTTTAATTGAAGTTTTGGATGTAGATTAGTGATTGTAATCTGTGTGACATTTTTCACTAGGCTCTCGGTCTTGTCTTTAGCACCAATCAATGAATTGTATTCATAGGAGTTTTGGTCTCTTTATAATAACTATATTCTTGATCTGAGAATCTCTAGGAAAAGATTCATTCGTGTTGATAGATACTCTCTCTTGATGCAATATTTCTTCTCCTGCATTCCTTTTTGTATCAAGCTCTTCAGGAGCTTTTTTGAACCAATTATTATTAATATAAATATAATGTTTTTCCCAATAAAGAAATATGTTTAGACTCAATACTATTTTCATAATTACATTTCGTAACAATATTATAAATTGTTATAATATTTAAGATCACTTATTTCCCTCTTGAATGACCATAATAGTCACATAAATCATAATATTATTTAAATAACTATTCTTTCAATATATATCATTAATGTTTGAAGTTCTATAAATTATCATCACATACATTGAAAAGTCATAATATCAATCTCTAAATATAAATGAAATATCTAGTGAGAGTAGGGCATGCCTTATATGTTATCTTTTGAGATACCTTTCTAAACTTGGGCGATGTCACCAATCTCTAAATATATTCATAGATCATTCACATGATATTTGTATGTTAGTGTATTGGAAAGTCCTTTGCATATATGGAATACCAATTGAGTGGATTATGGTCATCGTGCCTTATTTTTATTAAGTTCATCCTTGCTTATGTAAAACTCATTTTTACCAATCAAACTCTGTGTATGGACCACATCCACGTTGTTTGGTCGATTGGGACTCTTAAGCCTTTATTGTCATGTTGTACATGGCCCTTTCTTTCTTTTTTTCTAGCATGACCCTCTGACCATAGGTATGTTGGACTAATTGCCAACATTCGTGACATGGCTTAACTAACTCCTATGTTATATAACTCTAGTTGTTGTATCGGGCATTGATAGGTCGATCTTTTGATGTAACAAGTGGTATCAAGGCTTGGTCACAAGTTTGAATCTCCTCAAGTAATGCTAAGTGGGGATTGTTGGACTAACCACCAATGTTTCTCTTCAGGATTGGTGACATGACTTAACTACCTCCTGTGATCTATAATTCTAGCGGTTGTATCAGGCATTAATAGGTCGATCTTTTGATGCAACAACAACTCTAGCTTTTAACAAGATCTTTGGTTAATGCACTTATCCTTCTTGTTCTATTTCCTTTGCAAGTTATTAGTCTTTTTTTTTTATCAAATCTAAGACTATCTTTTGTTAATTGTATATTCTCTTCCATGTCGATATTCTATATGCTCCCCGCATCTTGTAACTTCATGTTTTCTTTTAAGGGCTTGTTATCGGCGTCGACTATGCTCTAGATGAAATTCACCAAAAGTTTTAAAAATAAAAAATAATTCTTCTTTAGATCTCTAAAAATACAATGTTTTTTTCTCAATTTTTTTTGTTGTTTTTTAGTATAGAACATACAGATCATGAAGAACAAATGCTAAAATTTTCAACAAAATCTATTGTGTTTTTTATTTTTTCAATTTTGGTCAAAGGTGCATTTTTTCTAGAGGATATTCGCATCCCTTGTTATTTTCTTTTCTAGCATGGTGTAATCCATGTAGAAATCTTTGATGGGTGGAGCCAACAAGGCCCTTGGTTTCTTTAGTGTTTATTTCTACTTTTTTGATCCGATATGACTTACATCTAAACTATGATGTGATTTTATTTTAATCTCCAGTGTGACTTTGTGTGTGTGTGTGTGTGTATTCCTTTATTTTATTCTGCTTACCAACTATCCAGTCTGATTACAGATAATATGAATATTTTAAGTTGATAGATCTGGACTTGGTTATAATCCCATAGAAAGATTTTGTAATACCCCTTTACTGTAATCTTTGCATTTTTGCAAAAGAATTGATGATCCAATTTGGATAATTCTAATAAAGAACAATATTAGAACAAATGCCCCTTAACTGTAGTCTTCTAGAAGGGTAATTGAACATTACTAAGTTGAGACTCTGGCATTCTTTTATCCATTTATACAACTTTCAGAGGCTCATTTGGAGCCCTTAGAGAGTACCTGTTCCTCACCCCACTTTCAATCTAAACTCCTCTTGCACATTCCTACCACCTAAAAGAAGAAACAAGAAACACAAAATTTCTCTCAACAAGTTTAGCTCAATTACAATCATATAGCTATTATACATGAGAAAGATTTAGTGAAAATAAATTATTGTCAAATGCTATTAATATTACATGTTCGTTTACATTGTTTCTAATTATCTTTCCAAATAAATAAGGACAGCTTTAATAACAAAATATTACATGTTCGTTTACATTGTTTCTAATTATCTTTCCAAATAAATAAGGACAGCTTTAATAACAAATGATAAAACATATGTGCCTAATAATTCTTTAAATCTTTCTAATGTATCTAGAACTCCAATATTTTTAACGTATAAATAATACTAACCAATACTTCTATCTAATTTTTAAATTCTTTGTACTGGATGAACTCTTTCTATTATTTAAGAAATAACTTAAAATAGTTGGTCACAAACTTAAAAACTAAGAATTACTTTTTTTCCATTTATATAAATCTAGATACCCTAAAAGATAAAGAATGTGATACTGAACACAAAGGAAGCAGCGAAAGATATATTCTTTTAAGAGGATAAACACCATTGCATATACCCGGCCAGTACTTCCACAATATTTTAAATACCTTTACATCAAATCAACTCTTAAGACTTGCACACTGTTTGTAAAAACATGGTCATTTGTTGTCCATTTTAGATAGGTATAAACCTGCACTTAATCTTAACTACTCAGTGGGAGCTTCTCAACACATCCTATTTCTCTTTAAATAAAACCCATAAATTTTCCTTTCAAATCTGCAAGATATTTGCAATATATTCATCACTGATATGAATAACATTCTCATCAGTTACATTGAGATTTTTGTATAATTATCTATAGAAAATACTATTTGTCTAACCATTTTCTTGTGTATTTTGAATGTGACTACTAAAGATTCTCCATGAAATCACTGGCCTGTTTTACAAGAATGAGAACATTCAAACAGCTTTCCTCTGTACATTTGTAGTCTGCCCACATTGCAATGGCTGAGAATAGAATATCATGTTCATCTTCATGTTGAAGGGGTTTCCATGGCCTCCTGTGAAAGCTGGGATTGAATCCATAAATACACGTTTTGTCTTTTGGGTTTATTTCTTGAAGCTCTCTATCGAAGATTGTAGGAGGAGTACAAATAAATTGGAAGTTGCCTTACACCACTTTAAAACATCTGACATCTACCGTGTGGTTCGATAGAGACATTTGATTCGACAATATAAAATCTGATATAAAAGCTTTGATGTTTGTTTGTTTTTTTATTTATTAATTGTAGTAGTTCATATGTTTAAAATATTGTATTACATTTTCATAAGAATATATATTTTTAGATTGCTTAGTAAGGGTTAGTAAAGGGTACTGCATTTTATTTTATTTAAAGGATTCATGTCTTATCTTATGTTCTTGTTTGAGTCTTTTTTTTCTTTTCCTCTTTTACAACTTTTGCTTTAGTCTTTACGATGTTAATTCATTCTATTTATTTTTACACAAATTATTATAGTTCATTTTTATAATTTATTTTAGAATGTGGATTATTCATATTCATTTCAGTTTTTGACAAACTATTTCTTTAAAGAAGTTGTTTGGTAAGATTGAACATAACAGAAAAATCCATTCTCATTTATCTTTCTGTTAGCTATTAAATTTTAAATGAAAAAAGATAATTCATTTTAATATATTATAAATTGTCAAAATTTGATATTATTATAATATTAAAAGTATAAAATATTATATTATTATAATACTAAAAATTAGATTATTGATAGGCTACAACACAATGGTAAATTGTGAGCCTCTTAATTGGGAGATCTTGGGTTCAAAGCTACTTAAGTAATCACAATATATAATAATAATTAACCTTGGCTTCGGCCAATCTAAAAATTATTAGTACAATTTGATATTTAAAAGTATAAATTAAAGAATAATGATAAACAAGAATTTTTTTCAAATAAAATCATGAACATTTTGATAGTAAACAAATAACTTTGGTTTTGTTCGTCTCCCTAGCCTTATTTTTATTTAATGCCACCACAATTCTTTCTAACCTCTCCCCTCGATCTAGGGGCTTACTATTACCCATCTCCGCCATGGATTTTGCAAATTATCTAAAGAATATTTTCTCATTCTTAGCATATGCAGTTACAAATTTTCTAGCCAACTCATATGGAGATTCCTTTTGATTTCCATAGAGCTCTTCATCAAAAATCAATAGCCCCTTGATGTTCTCCAAATTTTGGAAGTAGTGACTATCGAATCTAGTAGGGCTACAAACATCTAAGGTAGGCAAGATGATATCTCCTCAAGATCTTAGGCATTATGATTTCAAGTCTATTGAATAAATCTACTACATAATCAGAATTGGTTTTCCATAAAGTCTTTCCCTGAAGTTTGTGCATGTAGACTGACTAATGGTATGCCCACCTAGCCAAGAATTTATTAGACGTGTAAAACCTCTCTTGAATCATCTCAAATTCAATGGAAACATATAAAAGTTAAAATTAAATGAGGATTGTCTAGGAAACTATTAAAGATAGTAAAATCTAATGATTAAAGTTTTGTGTTGGCATTGTCATGTTATGATGATTAAGCTATCGTGGTTTTTTTCTTATCTCCTAGATTCAAATTTAATTCAAATGTTATCATTATATTTGAATAGAAATGAGACCTCCCATTTATAACTTCATTAATTCATGAGCCAAAAGTATAAAGAAAAAATAATATTCAATGAGATAAATTTGTACTCAATAATTCAGTACTTAAAAGTGCAACCAAATCAAACTAATTGATACCTTGGACTTTAAATTTGGTAATAATAGTCTAGAGAATTGAGTTTTTTGCGGGAATCTTTTGATGGCTCCATTCAAACTTGCACTTCTTGAATCTATTAAAATGAGAGAAATAGCCATGATTGGACAACAATCTAAATACAACAAGGGCAATAATCCATTGAGTGAATGACAGTTCATTTTGGACAAGAATCAACTAATATGAGCTAACTAAAAGTATCAACTATTACTATATAGTTCCTTTAAAGCAAAACATTAGATTCAACTCATACGTCTTCTCAATTAGCTATAATATTAGTCTTTAATCCAAATGTCATCTTTAGACCACATCATCCCTCTCTCATATGCACACACATCTAAATTCACAAATGAATTTGAACTCCTTCATACAACTTCAAACACTTGCTAGGTTAGCTCAATACAGAACTAATAAAAAAAATTATACCAACCAAACTGACTTCTAAATCACCAATCCTCAAAACAATCCGTAGAAAGACATTAAAGTGCATCTTCATGAAGTTTGTTGAATCATGGATCAAAATTATTTTCCACTAAAAATCCCTAGAAAAAGTATTGAACCATTGTTTGAAATGGTTCTCTTTAAGTATCGTTAGTAACTAGTCTTTAGAAAATCTTCTATAATTCCTTTGAATCAACTTAGAAATGTATGTGATGGAAAATATGACATGTAATATCTTCACAAAAACTTTCTCTCTACTAGTCATCAACATGGTTACTATCTAATAAATAGATGTGTTGACATTAATGACAAAACATTAAAGCCAAAAATAAACCAACAAAAATTTCAAATAAGAATCTCAATAATCTCAATTTCAACATACACTTATTCCTCTATATTTTTGTTTAATTTTTTGATTTTTAACTTGTATGAATGGTCTCTTTAATTCAAAAGGGTCATATTATGAAGTATTTGTATTTGTATATTCATTATTTTAATTCTATTAAAAAACTAAATTGTTACTATTCTAACTAGATCTTATTGTGGACTATAGATAATAAACAATAGTGAATTAATAAGACAATTTTTCAAACTTATTAAATAATATTGACTAACTATTAGAAAAATTTATTATAAATATCACTATTTACAATTCAAAATAGAACATCTACTACAAATATAATTACATCTTCAACAATTTAGACATTTTTACCATTCTTATTTACACTAATAAGAAGTTAGTCTAGAAATTTTAATTTTATTTAAGAAACATTTATTTATTAGAATTATCTAATTCTTCTAAAATAGAAATTTTTGATATAAAATACATATGGTATTTCATGCTTATTTCCTTTTATATTTGACTCCAATATTTCATCTTACTTCTCAATATGGTTCATAAAATTTACTACAACAGTGTTGTTGCTTGTTATGCAAAAAAAATTATCAATTAATATGGGATTCTAAACCTAGCCCTTAGGTGAGGCTAAAATTGAGGGACCTCATTCCAACACAAATTTTTCATAAACAAAAAGCTCATTCCATCTCGTGAAAAAGATAGAGCATAGAGAAATAAAAGGGAGTGTAATAAACTATGAATCTACCATAGTAGCTACACATTATAAAAAATTTCCATGTTTAAAGTGGGAATAGTGATAAGTATTAAATATTTACTCATTCTTCTTCTATTTTTTTGCACCAAAATCCATTATTCTTTGGTAACCCTTCACCAAAAATCATTTTTGGTTTCTCTGGAATCTTTCATTTTCTCCTTGAAGATAAAAATTTTAAGCTTGTTGATTTCTCCTCAACCACCTCATTAGACAAACAATTCATTTGGGGGAAGGGGGGCTACATCCTAAAGGAGACCTAATGTCTAAGCTTAAATCTTGATCATGCAGCATCTCACTTGGATGAGCATTATCATCTTCTACAGTGTTACATTTCCCCACCATAAGAGAGTCATATGAGTCCTCAAGAGTGCTTGAGTACTATTACATGGATGCTCCTTTCAAAATCAATCTCCACATGCTTTTTTTTGGGTCAGCATCCAAGATACTACCATTCTAGCAAGAATCTTCTTTCTTCATTGAATAATAGTGTTGAGAAGCCTCTTTTCACCAAGATTTATAGTTTTCACTATTGCACTTTGAACATTAAGCTATCAAATGACTTATAAAAAATCACCTACAACAACAAAGGTGCAGACTCTCATAGTATAACAAATATTTTAAAGCATGTTTTTAGTCTTCAATAAGATTCTCGCTAATAGATCTTTAGTTATATCCAACTCCACCAAGATACAAGGGTAACTCATATAATAATAATTTAAAGAACCTTAATCCACCCCAAAAATCTTCCCCATTGAGATTCCCCATGGCTTTGGCAAATGACTCAAACTATAGTTGTAAAGGGAGACTCAACAACCTTACCTTGATTGGATTAGTGTTGAATGATCTATTGATGGGATTAAAGGACAGAGGTTTTAGTATCAACAATTTTTTTTCACATCTAAGGATGGTCACAAAGTATTGTGTTTTTGTCTTGTATATTGTTAAAAACTACCACAAATGATCCCCTTGTACAAGGATAATTTGAATATTACCCACTAAATTGAGACATTGGGTATCTTTTAAGGCACATAAGAATTCTCTCATAAACTCTATGTTGAGATAATGGGTGTTGCACACATTGCATAATATTGTCATTTTATTATTTTATTTTATTATGTAATGTTGTGCCTAGATGGACGTGCAACATGTAAAGATTCTCATGAAATATTCTTGATGAGTTGTATTGTAACATTGTGATAATATTTTATGTAATTATTTAATATTGGGGAAAAGAATTAAATGCTCAATATTAAATGTGGGGTCAATGGGTTAGGTAGCACATGGTTTTAGCACATGGTCTATGTAATACCACTTAGTGGTTTTGTGGGACTTGCTACTATATAAGCAGTCACAAGGGTAGTTGTTGTAGAGAGAAAAAAAGAGTGACAAGGAGAAGACAAAAGGCAAGAGTCGAGTGGGACAAGGCTTGACAAGTTAGCCAAGGGAGCATTTGTGAAGGTTGAAAGCATGGCATGGGATGTGTGGATTCATGCTTGTTCACATAGTTTGCTCGGTTGTGGCTATGGCCATGAAGGCTTCCATGGTTGTATGGCAATGGTATTT
Organism: Cupressus sempervirens; assembly: GCA_028749045.1. Taxonomy (NCBI): domain Eukaryota; kingdom Viridiplantae; phylum Streptophyta; class Pinopsida; order Cupressales; family Cupressaceae; genus Cupressus; species Cupressus sempervirens. The sequence goes on along the minus strand of CM053789.1, from coordinate 754,251,590 downwards.
ATGCTAAATAATACATGATGATGGATGCTTTTGGAGGCTGGGTTTTTCCCTCAATGAGGGTTTCCCAGGGTATATCTTGTGTCACATTTTGTGGGTATGTTGTCTATTCTCTTGCATGTGAATTTTAATTTCATGTTTATTTCAGATCTATTATGGGTTATGTGGAAATGGTTATATTTTTTATTGCCAAGTTTTCTTACAAATGGTATCAGAGCTATGGTTTTATTATTGTAACCCTAGATTGAATCCATGGGAATGCATGAGAGGATAAAAGAAAGGGCAAGATATATGAATGATTTATTGCAGATCTGAAGGTTTTGGGTTTCCTGTTATGATGGAATGTTAAAATATTTGGGCATGTGAAATTTTTTGGACAAAAAGATTTTTCGGATGTTTCATTTAAATGAGGGTTTTGGGGGGTAGCTTGCAGAAATGACCTCTTGGGTAAAAACAGACCTCACCATTGGATCCGGGTCGACGTTTCCATAAAATTTGATATATAATATGCCCTAGTTTGGCCATGTTCAGAGGAAATGAAAGAGTTTTTTGGTTTCAGCGCATGATGGCCGTCAAATTTAATCCTGTCGAAATTTTTCATCACTGAAAAAAATAAAAAATGAAAAATCGTACTGAAAATGGTAAAAAGACTGTCTTAGTAAAACGGCCATAACTTTCTCTCAGAATATCGGATTTTAGAGTTCTTATAGGCGTTGGAAAGCTAATTCAGAGCACTACAAGATGGTGTAGGTTTGGTTCTATGATTTTGAAATTTTTTCAAGTTTTAAGAGCCATAAAGTCAGATGTTGTTTATTTTGAGCACGAATTAGGGCATAACTTGGGCATACGGAGTTGGATTTTGGACTTCAAGTAGTCAACGGAAAGCTCTTGGAGAGCTCTACAAATTGATTCAGATTTGGTGCAGGTTTGGCATGATTCATTTATTGATATATTGATCTGCACAGTTTATAGGTATATTTTGACTATGGTAACATTGTGAGTTTATGGCATTAGAGATCTAAGTTTTGATGTCATTGTATACTCAAGTTTGGTCTCATGATGATATGGTTATCAGTGTTTGGTTTGGATATGCATGATGACTTGTTGGGTCTACAAGTTGTGCAGTGTTGTAAGCGGTCTATACTTACAGGTTGCATTTATAGCTTGGTTATGGGTTGTCTTTGCCCATTGATCTTTCATTATTGATGCATATTCAGATTGGTGGCCCTGATTTGGGTTGTCTATGCCCTAAGTCAGATGATTTTATCTTCATGTTGAAGGGATGAGATGTTGTTACCAGGTACAGTCATGGTGGAGGATTGCGGTTGACTATTTTATGCTGACAGGTTGGACACTTTGAGAGCCAGATGCTCGGTTTATGGATGTGATCATGGTGCCATGGATTTTGGCATGACATGATTGGTTATACAGGTACATCCTTGATGTTCATTAGCTTGGATTTTTTGATTCAGTTATGGTGGTATATCTTCTTGGTTGAGGATCATGGTTATTTGGTTTTTTTTTAAGGAGCTCATGATGTGCACTTTGAGTTCTTTGATGGTTTGATGCCTTGGTTGATTCTCATAGTTAGAGAATGGATTTCTTCATCATATGTCATGGATAGCTTGGATACACAGTTTAGTGGGAGCTTGTGATAGTGATGGGGTGACAGTGCAGGATTAGTTCCTAGTTTGGTTTATATCTTCTTGGTTTGGAGAGGATGGATTTTATGATGCCATAGGTGACTTGGTACCACGGTTGAGTGAAAGTTTTTGGCATTGATATATTTATTGAGTGTTTGCAGATGTTGGAGGTTTGTCTTAGATCCTGTTGCTGCAGAAGCGTCTTTGACATTTGCATGGTGCACTTGTTATCTTCATGGTGTTTGAAGATCGTTAGATCTTGAGGACTCATGAAGTTCTTGGTTATTTTTTCTTCATGGTGTGTGGAGATGGTTGCATCTTGAGGACTCACAGGGTTCTTGGTAAAGGTGTGGTTTATGCTTTTATTTGGCATGTTATCCTTGGTGTGAGGATGGTTTCTTTATTATGTCATGGTATACTCTTGATACGCATTTAGTGTTGTGACATGTTATGGTGTGTTCATATGGAGCATGTTATCTCTTTAGTTGAGATGGTAAGATCATGTTGTCATGTTTATATTCCTGAGGCCATGGTTGGAACTTTGACATTGATCTTGGTTTAGTTTCTTGGTATTGAGTACACTGATCATAAGATGGATACTTCATGATATTGCTATGTTGCATTTGGAGTTGGCATGGATTGATTGGTTACAAGTGCTCATGGATACTTAGAGACGGTGGTGACGCTGATTTCTCTTCGATTAGAGAAGTATTTGTTGGGACGGTTGATGGTTTCAGCAGGAAGTCTGAGGGGCAGTCACTTGATATGGACTTGAGAGGAGATTGTTCTTAGATGATTCTTGGTTGGAGACTTGGGTATCTTGATGAACATTCTCATTCCCCACTCTTGGTCTACTCGGCGATTTGCTACTTGAGAGGTATAGCCCATTGTTTCTCTCAGTTGCATTATATTTATGCTTGTCTTTCATGGATATGGATCTTAAGCTATGGTACATGAGTTAGTTCTAGAGGGTTCATTCGAGAGATGGTTAAGCATTGGTTATCTCCATGTGCATATGTTGTTATGCTGGTTGAATTTGGGAGATGGTTTTATATTGGGCATTTTTCTTGGATTAGGAATGATTTTATTGAGTTTGATCTTCTTGTCAGAGGCTTACATCCATGATTAGTTATATGGTATGGTTTGGGTGTTGTTGAGGTTTCTTGTTGGGGTTTTATGGAGGAGATCATACTTGCACAGTTTACATCTAGAGGTGTGTGTAGAAGGACATGATATAGGTTATGATTTGCATGGTTTCTCTGGTCTTGGTTATCTTCTTGGATGTTTAGTTTTTGCTTACATTGGATTTGAGATTGGTTGGAGATTGTGATCACTGGTTTGTGCTCATGTATGTCATGTGAGAGATAACATGGTTATTCCTTTATCTCTTTCCTCTGTTGGTTGTGGTGAACTTGAGAGAGCATTGGATACTTGTTATGAGAGTTGTTCTTGCAGGATATTAGTTTATGTATTGCGGATGTCCTTGATACTACATGGATTCACTTCTTTGAGATGTGTTGAGTGGATTGGTTATAGATTTGACATTATCTTTTGCAGTGGGAGCTTCTTGGTATATATGTGGCAGGTATTGCTCTTGAGGTTTGTGATTGCAGGTTATAGATTGGATATGTCAGTGATATAAGATTCACTTGTTATACCTTTGAGGTATGGATAGTTGGATGGGTTTGGCACTTTGCTGTGGGTGCTATTTCAGCTATGGATATTTTGACAACTACGGATACATGTGATTATTTTTGGATTAGGTTTTTGTGCTTGAAATTTCAGTTGGTACAAGATTTTATGATCTTTTAATGTGACAGGTTGGGTGGCTTTCTCTTTGGATGGCTTCTATGTATGTCCAGTGGCAGTGGCATAATAGGAGGTGAGATCATTCATGTTTGAGATGTTGGATACTTTGATTTTGTTGCAGGTACCAAGATGGAGCACTTGGTGTATTTTGATCCATGATGGTGGATGTGCTGGGAGGGATTGTTCCCTTGTTCATTTATGTGGCTACGGATTGACCCTATGCAATGTATACAACAAGTGGGAGATTGTTGAAATAATGGGTATTGCACACATTGCATAATATTGTTATTTTATTATGTAATGTTGTGCCTAGATGGACATGCAACATGTAAAAATTCCCATGAAATATTCTTGATGAGTTGTATTGTAACATTGTGATAATATTTTATGTAATTATTTAATATTGGGGAAAAGAATTAAATGCTCAATATTAAATGTGGGGTCAATGGGTTAAGTAGCACATGGTTTTAGCACATGGTTTATGTAATACCACTTAGTGGTTTTGTGAGACTTGCTACTATATAAGCAGTCACAAGGGTAGTTGTTGTAGAGAGAAAAAAAGAGTGACAAGGAGAAGACAAAAGACAAGAGTCGAGCGGGACAAGGCTTGATAGGTTAGCCAAGGGAGCATTTGTGAAAGTTGAAAGCATGGCATGGGATGTGTGGATTCATGCTTGTTCACATAGTTTGCTCGGTTGTGGCTATGGCCATGAAGGCTTCCATGGTTGTATGGCAATGGTATTTTTGCTGAATAATACATGATGATGGATGCTTTTGGAGGCTGAGTTTTTCCCTCAATGAGAGTTTCCCAGGGTATATCTTGTGTCACATTTTGTGGGTATGCTGTCTATTCTCTTGCATGTGGATTTTAATTTCATGTTTATTTCAAATCTATTATGGGTTATGTGGAAACGGTTATATTCTTTATTGCCAAGTTTCCTTACACTCTAGTTCAATTACAATAATGTAGATATTGTATCTAAGCACAAAATTTAATGTAGTCTTTTTATTTTCAAGTACTATGAATATTAAATGTCCATTTACAATCTGTAATCATCTAAAATATAATATAATTGGTTATAAAGCTAGAGAATTTATTTTTACTTGTTAAAATGATAAACATGTAATTTAAAAATTTAAAAATAAATAGCAAAAACTTTAATAACAAATGACAAAAGATATGTACCTAACAATTTTTTAAATCTTTCAACCCGTGTATAAATAGACAACAACTCCAATTATTTTTAAGCTGAGGAATAAATTTTCAAATATATCAACCAATACTTCTATTACAAAACTATCACTGATTTTATAATTCTATTATTCTATGAACTCTTTGATTTATTTAGGAAATAATTTAATATTGTTGATCACAAACTTAATAAACAAGGACTGTGTGCAGCTCTAGTCCCTACCCCTGCCGGTAGCCAGGCAGGTAGTAGTATTGTGACAAAGGAAAGCCTTTTCAATTTTGAGAGATTCTATAGAACATCATTGTTATAAGTTTAAGCAATATCAGTTAGTTGGGTTATAGCTTCCTGTTAGGGTTTGGTTTGGTTATAGCAGTGTGGAAAAGGCTAACATGAAAACAATGCTCATTATAATAAAGTCATATGTGGTTTGACATGAATTTCAAAAAGCCGTTAAGTGCATCAAATTAGAATACTTGAACCAGAATATATAAAATGTGGAGAAGGCTGAAGCAAAACAGTGGAGAAGGCTGAAGCAAAACATGAAAACAATGTCGATTATAGTGAACACATATGTGGTTCGACAAGCATTTCCAAGAGGTTGTTTGGTGCATCAAATTAAATGCTTGAAATAGAATCAACCAATAGTATTGCTCATTTTGATTATGATATTTGACAATCTATTATTAATCTAATATTCAAAACTACTAAAAGTCACCTCTAAGGCCAAAAGAAACCTTCAGCCCAACACCATCCTGCTAATAGGATTGCTTGTGAGATCCCTAAACAGATTCCTCGTGTTAACAATTTGACCTTGAAGAGTATCACCTCAATATATATAGCTAACACCAAAGATTTAATTTATCATGTTTGACCAGTATGAACTGCCACTAAAGCTAACACCAAAGTTTTAATTAATCATATTTGACCAGTATGTAGTGACACAATACAGCTAACACAAAAGATTTAATTAATAATCTTTGACCCTCATTCTAGTTGTTCTGCCCTGTCAAGGAAAATATCCTGCACATTTCCTGTTGTGTACGTTTTGAGCGTTCACGTTCCCAATCAGTAGATTTCTTGAAAGAAAAGCATATTCATCATGCTTATCACCTTATTACAAATAACACCACAAACCTAATTAGAAACATGAAATTCCACGGTCTACAATAATAAGTCATAATACTTCTAGATAAGGTTGTGTTAATACTTCTAGATAAGGTTGTGTTAACTATTTAATATAGGTGAATGAATTGTCAACACAACTGTACTCTTGTAGGTGTTGTGTCAAGAGAAATTATACCTTAATGAATTTTCCAAGTTTCTATTGCACTGAGTTGTGTTTCTTTTTACAGCGAAGGCATTTATTATAAAAATCTGGTTGGCCATGGGATAGTTTGAACTATTTGGATATTTTGAGTGAAGCAATGAGCAGAGAAGACTAGACAACTAGGTTAAATATGAGTTGTTGATTTCCCTCTTTATCGAACGCTGTGACAGAAACCACCCACCCGAAGACAAATGAAAACAATATTGGGGTATTCCTAAAAGCAAACCCTACACGCAAAGTGGCCTGTGATGTTCCTCCCTAAGAGGGGCATTCTTTACACGTCAACACTGTTGTATTTTCGCAAATATACAAATATTGAACCCTAGAATAAGAGAAATTAATCATGAATCCATCACCAATTGTTCAAAATAAGTGTTCAGATCGTGTTTATTTAAAATATATTCAGAGAACGGATTTAAAATTTCAAATCAATGTTTTGATATGTACCAATTTGAAGAAAAAATAGTATCTGAATGGTATAGAAGGTCACCAGTTCGAAACCACAAACCTGCAATTGTATAGTAATCAGAGCTATGATGAACTTATCACACTCAGGTTTCATCCAGGTAATAACAAATCGGACCAAATTTAGCCTTCGATTCCCATCCAGCATGAACTCATCGTTAATGATCTGGTATGCTGCATCTTGAAGATTGGATTCAATTTGAACCTACAATAGGGTAGAAACAAAAGCCAAATTGCCCACTCATCATACATCCATGGAATCCTAACCAGTTATGTTATTTGTGGGCCAATACTTATACTTTTTAAACTGGATAAACACCATTGTACATACGTGGCCAATACTTATACAATATTGTAAATACTTCTGCAAATACGTGGCCATTTGTTGTCCATTTGAGATGGGTTTAAATCTACACTTAATCTCAACTACTCAGTAGGAGGGTTTCCACCTGTACTTCCTATTTCTCTGTAAACCAAACCCATGATTTCTCCAACATTGTTCGCAATATTTTCATCACTCATGCATCACATTCTCCTCAGTCACTGAGATTTTTGCCTATCCATTTTTCTTAGGTATTTTGGGTTTGAATAGGAAAACACTCTTCATGAAGTCACTGGCCTATATTTTTACAAGAATGAGACGTATGTTCATGAACTCTTTTATTTATATATTCAATATAGTGCATGAATTCTTTCGTAGGAGAGAATTTAACATGTTTGGTCACAGACTTTATACATAAGTATTATTTATTTATTTTTCTACTTGTATACACCTCTACCACAAAAGAAAAGAAAAATGTAATACTGATGACAAAGAAGGCAACGAAAGACATATTCTTTGAGCAAGGTAAACAGTGCAACATAAAACAACATATTATTGGATAAATATATGAATCTCATCAGTTCAGTGACAATTGTTACTATAATGGAAAGGTATTGATCACGTTGTTTTTGTCTTTAAAAGAAAGAAGAAGAAGAAGAAGGGCTTTGAGAAGCAGTAACAGACACTAAAAACTCACCCCGATTCTCCTCCATTAAATATCAATAACTCTGCAACCAAATACGTGTTCCACTGTGCCTCCAATCTTGCATTAAATTCTGCTACAAATCCACTTCTGATACTTAATCAATATTGTAAATACTTTTCCATTTCTTGTCCAATAATCAGCAATATTACCATTGTTAGATGTTTGAGATGGATATAAACCTGCACTTACCCTCAAATATTCGGCCATGCCTTCCATCAAAGAAATTGGCGCTTCTCCACCTTCATCCCATAACCAAACACGTCCCATTTCTCTGTAAATCAAACCCATGATTTCGTCTTCCAAATCTCCAACATAATCTCCAATATATTCATCACTGATGTGAATAACATTCTCCTTACTCACTGCAATTTTTGTGTAGTTGTCAATAGACAATACTATTTGACTAACTTTTATTCTTGGGTATTTTGGATTTGAATAGAGAACATTCTGTATGAAATCACTGACCTGTTTTACAAGAATGAGAACTTTATCCTCTCCAATGAAGGACTCAAACAGCTTTCCTCCTGCCCTTGTTTTTCTTGTGTTAATGATGACTACGTCCACTGCTTTTGCAGCACTTTTGTAGTCTGCGAACATTGCTTGAATTGCTATGGCGGAGAATAGAAGAGTTCGCTTCCATATTGATTTGGAGGAGACCATTTTGATCTTCATGTTGGTGTGTTTTTCATGGCCTCCTGTGAAAGCTTGGATTCAATCCATGTTGATTTCTTGAAGCTCTCTTTTGCAGGTTCTTGGGTGAAAATATATTAGGTGTCTGACACCGCTTTAAAACATCTGACCTCTACCATGTGGTTGGATGGAGCCATTTGATTGGAGAGTCTAAAATCTAATCCCACAATGAATGATTCTAATCAAGTTTAAAATTGGAAAATAGTAAAATGTAAAGTTATCAGGTTTCGGGTAAAGAATTTAATAGCGGTTTGTTAATGTTTGTTATTCTTATTTTCAAGTTTTGAATTCCTAGATTCTTTTCAATTGAAGAATTCTTAATATGTTCATGTCTATTTTAAGTTCACAGGATAGCCTAGTTGGCTTGAACTGTGGATTTGTCCATAAGTTCTACTTTGAGGTCTTGAATTTATCAAATGAGTCTGATAGGGGAGCTTCTTGATTCATCTTTAGAAAGTAGTCACAAAAATGAATGTTAGACTAGATGGCAAGGATAAAGAGTTTGAATCATAAAAACATTAACACAAATTATAATTAATCTTAACAATAATAATAAATAATAAATAATCTAAACTTCCACCATTACCTATCAAAAACAAAAACAAAAATAAAAAGATTGAAATTATATACCTTGTGATCTGCTAATAAACAGTAAAATTGATAGCCCTTATGAAGCTTAAATTTACTATCATAAAATTAAACAGTGGGCGTTTTCTGTGTCCATCGAACATGATGGATTAGGTTCGTTTTAAGTTTTTATTCGTCTATCCAACTATTAAAACATGTAATCTCTTGAAGGTAGTCACTCGGTATTCCATCAATCTTTCATTTTGCCCTGATCACCCCCTCCGTGTTATACAGGTGCCACTCATTAGAACTAGTCATTTTATTTTGACTCTACAGAATTGTAGCAAAACTTATAGTATGGATTTTAGGGCCAAAATCCTTCATATATGACATGGTATGACAGTAACATTCCAATAGAAATTAATCATGTTATATTATCCTAAATGTTGTTTTTGATGGATACTACTGAAAGGATTCCCATTTATGTAAAAACATTAATAGGTCTTACCAAATTTGATCAATTTCAGTGGACAATCATTTCTCTTTTCAATGCACTATCATTGGTTGGAAGCCTGTATTCTTCTTCTTTATTTCATGAATCAAAGAGGAAAATGTATACCAGTCCCTCTTTGAGATCAGCGTAGCCTAGCCTTTCTAAGCTCAATCTAAAACATTTCCTGCACTTGGATTTCCTTAGTTGTTTATATCTAAAAGTTTCGGAAGATATACGAGGACCTAGGTATTTATAAGTATATTGAAACAGTTATCTGTGCTTGAAAATTACAAGCAAAGCAGTACATAATGATTTATCAGTTCTAGACTTTTTGAGTTCATCTGGGATTATGTTAAAACTTCTACTTAACAATCAAATAAAATATAGTAATAAATAATATCACCGAATACTAGAGGTTGGACACTGCATTACATTCAAGAATGTGGAAGTCAATACTATTTATTTATTGTTAATTTTTTTTGGAAACATCAATAATGCTAATGAGAAATATTTAAAGCAATATTAATTAGATTTTTAGCATCTTTTTTTTTGAAATTGCTTATTAATTTATACTTCAAATATAAAAATTAAGTGTATTTACCTTAAATCTTTATTGAGGTATAACTAATGCTTAGTTGTATGAATAGAAATTTCAATAATGTTGCTTAAGTATCCAAGTTTTTAAAAAATATGGTTGTGGTTACTTACTAGAAAGTCTTTGGTTAATGAGAAAAAGTAGGTTGTCAGGGACCTGAAGCATAAGATATAACATTTAAGCCCTAGAATGAAATAGTGCTGGAAAAATCAACAACTTCACAACTAGAACAAAAAAAACAAATAGATACAACTAGCACAACCAGGGACCAAGCTAAAAACCAACATAATGAAGGGCACATAGAGTCAAACCAACTCCTTCTCAAAATTCACCATCCACTCTTTAAAATTCATCATCCAGTAGAATCACCAATTTACAAGTCCAGCACCAGCATCTTGATCCACTTTCCCAACAAGCCTATTGAGTTAATCCATGAAGGCAAATATGATATATTGGCAACTATTAAGAATGCCCCTAATGGAAGTTTCCATTTTGACTATTCTCCCCGTTAATTCCTCAATCTTCTTATCCATCCCTTCTAGACAATCCGCATCCACCTTAGTATGGCATCTTACTAGAAAATTAATATATAGTTGGGTGCTTCTATAGTCAATGAGTACTTTCTGGATTTACAATTGGATTTCTAATTTGAAGCATATTACCAATCTATATGCAAAGATTGTGCTTAGTTTGCCCATTTGAAATTGTTTGAACAAACACTTAATTGCTAACACAATTGTGAACAATGTATCCAAAGAACATAGGTGTTCATGATGTATTATGGGTTTCAACAAGTATATTTCCTTTGACTAATGGCATGATTGTATTTTTTTTCATTTTTGATAATTCTATTTGCCTTAGAGTTGGAAGGTTTTTTTTCTTATTACATGAGCATTATTTACTATAATTTGAATGTTTCATGAAAGATTTTACTTAAGGTGTAAATTCACACAATATTCTTTCCTTCACTTAAGGTGTGACACAGAAGTTAAGGATTCTTGTCTAGGATGGTCATCATATTCTACACAAAAAGTATTCAATTTATATTTGATCTAATGGTCTATTGTAAATATATGTATACTCATGTTAGCCTAGTCGATGGCTTTTGTACTATTTGTTATGTCAAATGTAGTTTGCAGTTCTTGTGCGGTATATCTCTTAGTTATGTACTAATTTATTAGACAAGTTGGTCAAAATCTCATATTAATTTTTTAGCTATTGTATTCCACCAATTGATCAAAATTGTTATTCATTGTGATGTAACATCTCTTATTAGTGGGAAGAATAAATTATTGATTTAATTTATTTGCATAGTTATTTTTGATTTGCCACATTGCTATATGATTTTGTGTCTATTTCAGAGTTAAAATCCTATATTGTTTGAACAAGGTAAGCAGTGCAACATAAAAACATATTTTATTAGATAAATATATGAAACTCATCAGTTCAGTGATAGTTGATACAATAATGGAGAGGCATTGTTCACAGTTTTGTGCTCTTTAAAGGAGGAGGAGGAGGAGGGCTCTGAGAAGCAATAACAGACACAGCTAAAGACTCACCCCAATTAATATTATTACCTGTGCAAGCAAATCTGTGTTCCATTTTGTCTCCAATCTAGCATTAACTTCTGCTACAAACCCACTTTGTGAGTATGTGGTCATTTCTTGTCCATCAGAATAATCAACAAATTGACAGAATAATCAGTAAATTAATTATTGTCAGATCGATCTGAAATAGATATATTCGACCATGCCTTCCATTTCTATGTAAATTAAACCCACGATTTCTCGTTCCACATCTCCAACATAATTTACAATATATTCATCACCACTGATATGAATAACATTCTCCTCGCTCACTGCAATTGTTGTGTAGTTTAGTTATTTATAGACAATAATACTTGGCTAACTTTTCTTTCTTGGTATTTTGAATTAGAGCTCGCTTCCATATTGATGTCGAGCATATCATTTTCATCTTCATGTTCGTGGGTTTTCCATGGCTTACTGTGAACGTTTGGATTGAATCCATAAATGCACGTTTTGTCTTTTGGGCTGATCTACTGAATCCTTGTGAAAGCTTGGATTGAATCCATAAATACACGTTTTGTCTTTTGTGCTGATGTATTGAATCCATAAATACAAATAAACTGGAAGTTCTCTGATGCCACTTTAAAACATCTGACATCTACCGTGTGGTTGGATAGAGACGTTTGATTGGATAGTATAAAATCTGATCCTACGGTGAATGATCCATATCAAATTTGAAAATGAAACAAATACAAATAGATTAAAGCTTTGAGGTTTTTTGTTTTTCAGTATTAAATTTTCAATAGAATATATATTTTGCAATTGTTTAGTAAGGGTTAGTAAAGGGTATTATATTTTATTTTATTTGTAGATATTATTTTTATTTAATGTTTATAATGGATTTCTTTGTCTCGCTTTATAAGGATTTGTGCTTGTGTAGATATAATCTTATCTAAGGGTCTTGTTTGAGTCTATGCTTTTCTTTTATTTACAATTTTTACATTAATCTTTAAGATCATGTTAATTCATTTTATTTATTGTTACACAAATTACTATATTTCAGTTTTATAATTTATCATAAAATGTGTATTATTCATCAAAATAACAAGTATTTACTTCAGTCTTTGACAAATTATTTCTTTAAAGAAGTGGTTTAATAGTATTGAACAATAAGAGATAATTCCATTCTTGTCAAAATTTGATATTAATATAATATTAAATTATTATAATACTAAAAATTAGATTATTAATATAATTTTATATTATAGAATAATTATAAGCAAGATTTATTTCAAATGAATTATGAACATTTAGAATAATTTTGATAACAACAATATATATATATATATATATATATATATATATATATATATATATATATATATATATATATATATATATATATATATATATATATATATATATATATATATATATATATATATATATATATATATATATATATATATATATATATATATATATATTTTGAGAGTCCTTTTGATTTCCATAGAGATCTTCATTAGAAATCAATAGCCCCTTGAAGTTCTCCAAATTTTAGAATTTGTGATTGTATATTTAGTAGGCTACCAATATCTAAGGTTGACAAAATGTTTTCTCCTCCAAATTTTGTGAATTGTGATTTCCAACATGTTGAAGAATTGTACTCCATAACCATAGTTGGTTTTTCATAAAGTCTTTGCTTGAAACTTGTGCATCTAGCATGACCAATGGTATGTCCACCTAGCCAAGAATTGATTAGACATGTTAAACCTCTCTTGAACCATCTTAGATTCAATGGAAGTACAAAAAGGTTAAAATTAAATGAGAATTGTCTAGAAAGCATATAAAAGATAGTACATCCTAATGAGTACTATTTAGTGTTCGCATTGTCATCTTATGGTGATTGAGTTATTGTGGTGTTGTTCTCATCATCTAGATTCAAACTTAATTGAAATGTTGTCATTAAATTTGAATAGAAATGAGCTCTCCCATTTATAACTTCATTTAGTCATGAGTTGAAAGTGTGAAGAAAGAATAACATTCAGCGAGGTAAATGTATAAACAATAATTCAATACATAAATGTAAAACCAAATGAAGTTGGTTGAGATCTTGGATTTTAAATTATTAATAAGAGTATGGAGAGTTGAGATTAGGATAGGGACATTTTTATGGGATCCACTCAAACTTGCTCTTCTTGAATTTATTAAAATGAGGGAAATAGCCCTAACTAGCAATTAATCTAAATACAAAAAGGGCAACAACCCAATGAGTGAACAATAGTTCATTGTGGATAATAATTCACTAAAATGAGCAAACTAAAAGTATCAAATATGCCTATGCAATTTCTTTGAAGTATAACATTAGATTCCACTCATACCTCTTGTTAATCAACTTGGATATTAGCATTTGATCCAAATATTAGCTTCACACTAAATCATCACTATCTCATCTGCATACACATATAAATTTGCAAATTAATTTAAACTTCCTTTTACAATTCTTAAACACTTATCAGGTCAGCTCAATATGAGACCTAATAAAAAATTAAATTACATCAATCAGTTATTAAGAATGATCTCTTTAAATCAAAAGGGTCATATTATGAAGTATGTGTATATATTTTTATAAATAAGTATTTTCATTCTATATATAAAACCAAATTGCTATGGACTAATGGAAACAAAAAATAAAAAGATTAATCAGAGAAATCTTTTTAACTTATTGAATGATATTGGCTAACTATTAGCAACATTTATTATCAATATTAGTATGTACAATACAAAATAAAATATATACTACAAATATGAATTGCATATTTAATAATTTAGTCATCCATTCTTATTTACAATAATTTAAAAAAAAAAAGTAAAAAAATATTTTATTAAAGAATCATTTATTCATCATAATTATCTAATTCTTCTAAAAAGATAAAATTATGATATAAAATATGTATGCTACTTCATGCTTATTTTATTTTATTTTTCTTCAAGTGAGGCCAAAAATGAGGGACCTCATCCCAGTACATTTTTTTCATAAATAACAAGTTCATTCCATCCCTTGAACAAGATAGAACATAGAGAAATCAAATGGGGTGATATAATAAACTATGAATATACTGTAGTAGCTACAAATTATAATTTTTTTCCATCTAGAAAGTGGAAATAGCGATTAGTATTAAACATTAACTCATTCTTCTTCCTTTTTCCCACCAAAATCCATTATTCTTAGGTGACCCTTCACCAAAAATCTCTTTTGATTTCTCTCGGAACTTTCATTTTCTCCTTGCATATTTTTTTTAATGAGTTTGTTGATTTCTCCTCAACCATCTCATCAGACAAAGGGTGGGGGTAGTTTCTAAAGAAGACAATGTCCAAGCTCAAATCTTGATCATGCACCATCTCAACTGGATAAGTAGTAGTATCTTCTATAGTGTTAACTTTCCCCACCATGAGAGAGGCATATTAGTCCTTACACGTGGCTTGAGTATTGCTTGGGTGCTCCTTCCAAAATCAATGTCCATGTGATTTTTTTTGGGTCAGTATCCAATATACTATCATTCTAGGAAGAATATTCTTTCTTCATTGAGTAATGTTGTAGGGAAACCTCTTTTCACCAAGATTTACAGTTGCACTACTGCAAATTGAACACAAAGCTATCAAATGACATATAAAAAATCACCTACAACAACAAAGGGGTAAAGTATCATAGTATAACAAATGTATTAAAGCATGTTTGTAGTCTTCAATGAGATTCTTGATAATAGAAGTTTAGTTATATCCAACTCAATTAAGATACAAGGGTAAGTGGTATAATAATAATTTGAAGAACCTTAATCCACCCTAAGAATCTTCCCCATTGAATTCCCCATGGCTTTGACACATGACTCAAACTATAGTTGTAAAAGGAGAATCAACAACCTTAAGTGGATTGGATTAGTGTCGAATGGCCTAGTGATGGGATTAAAGGAGGGATATCAAAGTATCAACAAATTTTGTTCACATGTAATTATGGTCATAAAGTATTGTGTATTTGTCTAGCATATTATTGAAAACTGCCACTAATGATCCCCTCATACAAGTATAATTTGAATATTACCCATTAAATCAAAACATTGGGCGTCTTTTATCCATTTATGCAACTTGGAGAGGTTCTGCTAGAGTAGTACAAAAAAGCTTTCTTCCTCAACCCACTTTAAATATAAAGTCATATTGTCCAAAGCCTACCACCAGAAAGGTGCATAAAAATTCTCTCATAAACTCTAACTCAATTACAATAATGTAGATACTCTACCTAAGCACAAAATTTAGCCAAAAAATTTTTGTGTAAGTTGAAATGTCCCCTTTCTAATTTATATGATATTTAAAGCCTCTAATCATATTTTTAAAATCAAACAACCAATATTTCAAAGATCCACCAGTTTTTCAATAAAACCCAAATCAGGTATACCCAAAATAGTGCCAAAAACTTCACAGCTTCACATATTATTAATAAATCTGAAAGTAGACATTTTTACAGAAATTCCACCAGCATAAAAACCTAAAAAATAATATTTCCAGATCTATATAGAGTTTACACAACAACTTCCAAATGGAGGACAAAAACAATGCTCATCAGGCTCCCAAAAACAACACAAAATAGCTGAAAAACACCACAAAAACACTAATAATCTATCACATAAGTATAACCACGACCCAATACATATATTCAGCTCTATTTTAATATCTAAATATCTGAAATATAGCAGAAACCCAAATTGATATGAAATACTCAACTCAAAACACCAAATTCTTACAAAAAACACACCCGAAAACCCACAAATTTGCACTATTCAGCACAAGGGCAAACTCTGCATGAGCTTGCACATGGAATGGCTTTAAACTCCCATCCTTAGCCTTCTTGAAAACTTACAAACTCCTATCCTTGGGTCTCCTTCTCCACAAGTTTGGCAGCCTTTGAAGAACAACAAAGCAATGAGCAAAAACCAAGTTCTGAAATGAGCCCAAAATGCCTTCAAATCCCTTAAAAGAGGGCATAACCCTATCTCATGACCAAGAGGGGTTAATAAAACATATTTTAATAATAATTTTCATTTACTAGTCCATTGCTTTCCAAAAATTAGCCCCTTTTGCTGAAATTTCACCTTTTTGAGCCTGCCTACCTTAGCAAAGATTATTATTTTTAATTATTTGAAAAGGGGACATGACAAGTCCTCCCCTCCCAAATATTCCTTGTCCTCAAGAAATGAAGGTTGGAATGCTCAAGAATATGTGCTCCTTCTCAAGTTGCATCCTCTAGTGGTAATCCTTTCCATTTGACCAAATGCTCTATGATGCTCCTATTTCTCAATCTTTTCTCTCTTGTATCCAAAATCTCTTCTGGTATCAAAACTAATTTTCCTTCATCATCAAGAGGTGGTAATTCTGTAGATACTATGGTTTGCTAGCCTAGAACCTTCTTCAGGCAAGATACATGGAAAATATTATGTATTTTGCTATTTGGTGGGAGCTCCAATTCATAAGCTACCTCTCCTACCTTCTTGATGATCTTATAAGGCCCATAGAACCTTGGCTTGAGCTTCTCTGATCTAGTCCTCTTCAAGGTGCTTTGCTTATATGGCTACAACCTGAAAAATACCAAATCTCCCACCTCAAAAGATCTTTCAGTCCTTTTCCTATCAGCATACAACTTCTGTTGGTACTGTGCATGTTGTAGATTATCCTTGAGGGACCTTATTATGTCTTGGCTTTGCTTGACAAAATCACTTGTTGCGGGTACTCTGCTATCTAAAAGTACTAGATCAACAAAGGAAAGGGAATCATAACCATAAAGAGCATGAAAAGGAGGCATACCAATAGACATGTGATGAGATGTATTGTAACAATACTCCCCTAGGTGCAACCATTTCACCCAAGCATGTTGTTAATTTGAAACATAGTTCCTCAAATATCCCTCTATCCATTTATTAACTATATCTATTTGTCCATCTATTTGAGGGCGATAGCTAGTACTGGGAGTGAGTTCATTTCCTCCCAAATGAAAGAGCTCCTTCCAAAAAGAGCTGAGGAATCTACTGTCCCGGTCACTGACAATGTTTTTAGGCAAGCCATGTAATCTAAAAATTTCCTTGAAGAACAATTCGGCCACTTATGATGCCTTGAAATCAGAAGTGATAGGAAAGAAATGTGCATACTTAGTTAGTCTATCTACCACCACATATATGCAATCCTTACCTTGAACCTTGGGCAACCCAGTGATGAAGTCCATGGAAATACTTTCCCATTTTTGTTTAGGAATAGGAAGTTGTTGTAACAACCCTACAGGAAAATTTTGCTCACTCTTGCTTTGTTGGCATACCATACATTCCTTAATGTGTTTAAGGACATCCTCCTTCATACCCTTCCATGAAAATCGCTCTCGAATTTTCTTGTATGTCTTGAAGTATCTTTGATGACCAGCCAAAGGTGTGTCATGAAAGGCCCTCAATATCCTCTCCTTAGTTTTTGATCCTGGCGCTAAGAAGATCCTATTCTTGTAATAAATCAATTCATCAACAACTTTGTACCTACTATCATCCACTAACTTATCCAAAATCTTGGTGGCAAAGGAATCTTTAGCACACTCTGAAATTATGGCGACTTTCCAATCAGCAGAGATAGATGTTAAGGAAAATAGAGTGGGCTTTCTTGAGAGAGCATCAACAACCACATTATTCTTTCCTTTCATGTATTCAATATCAAAATCATAAGCTTGCAATTTTCTTACCAATTTTTGTTGGCGATCATTCAAATCCCTTTGGTTCAAGAAGAACCTAAGGCTATTATGGTCTATCTTTACAATGAATCTCCCACATACCAAATATTGTCTAAACTTTTGAAGTGCATGCATGATTGTCAACATTTCCTTATCATAGATGGAGTAACCTTTCTCTGATTAATTTAATTTTCTACTCTCAAATGCTATTGGATGTCCCCTTTGAGTTAGGACAGCCCCTATACCTTCTCCAAAAGCATCACATTCAACAATAAAAGGTAAAGAGAAATATAGAATTGCAAGCACAAGGCATGAACTCATTACCCCCTTAAGCTTATCAAATGTTTTTTGTGCCTCTTCTATCCAAACAAAAGCTCCTTTCTTTGTCAAACCATTCAAAGGGGCAGCAAGCTGAAAAAATCCCTTGGCAAATCTCCTATAATAGCTACACAACCCGAAGAAACCTCTCAACTGTGTAAGATTAATGGGTGGAGGCCAATCCAAAATTGCCTATATTTTTTGTTGATCAACCTGTACTCCTTTAGAACTTATAATATGTCCCAAATATAGGATCTCTATCAAACCAAACTCACATTTAGATAGCTTAGCATAGAAGGATTGCTGCTCCAAGATTCCCAAAACAGTGTCTATGTGTTTTAGATGCTCTTCCCATGTTTTACTATAAATCAAGATATCATCAAAAAATACCAAAAAAAAATTTCCAAGATGTTGGCTGAATACCTTATTCATACAAGATTGGAATGTTGCAGGTGCATTAGTGAGCCCAAATGGCATAACAAGAAATTCAAAGTGCCCATACTGACTTCTGAAAGCAGTCTTTTCTACATCTTCACTCCTCATTTAGATTTGATGGTACCCTGATCTTAAGTCAATTTTTTAGAAGTATAAAACACAATGTAACTCATCAATGAGTTCATCTATGCGTGGTATGGGATACCTATTTTTTATGGTCTTCTTGTTTAGAGCCCTGTAGTCTATACGCATTCTCATTGTACCATTTTTTTCTTGACAAGTACCACAGATGATGCAAATGGACTAGAGCTAGGTCTTATGAATCCCATGTCCAGGAGTTCCTTAATAGATTTTTCAATTTCTTCCTTATAACCTCTTGGATGGTGGTATGGGTTGTTATAACTGGTTTGGCACCCTGTTCTAACTCTATAACATGCTCAAAGCCTCTATCTGGTGGTAATCCTTGAGGCAAGTCATTGAAAACTATACTATGCTTATCAAGAATATTTTGAATTTCAAAATGAAAATTATCTTGATTCTTTGGAGAGCTTGTTGGATGGATTATGACTCCTACTTCCCATGCTACTTGTCCTCTTCGAAAAGTCCTCTCCATCCTCTTTGTAGAGACTGCTTTAGGTGCTCCATTCGATAAGTCTCTCAATAAGACTTCTTTCCCATTGAAATGAAATTTGAACTCCATAGTTTGATGGTCCATGTAATAGCCTCCAATAGTGTGTAACCATTGAACACCCAATACAAGATCTATTTCTGCAATGTCAACAACATAGAAGTCATCACATAACTCATAATCTCCTAAGGTCATCTTGAGTTGTTTCACCACCCGTGTGCAAGGCATAGTGAATCCATCAGCTACAGTAACATTGAATCCCTCAAAATCTTCTACTTTAAGCCCTCTTTTCATGACAAATTCCTCATCAATAAAATTGTGAGTTGCCCCACTATCAAGAAGAATTGTCAACCTTTTGCCTGCTAGTACCCCTTGAATTCAAAAGGGATTGTATCTTGGGACTCCTAATAATGCTACTAAAATGCCATCCTTGCTGATTTCTTTTTCTTTCTCTTCTTCTTCCCCCTCCTTAGTGTCATGAAATTCCTCATGCTCATCTGAATCAGATTCTAAAGGAACTTCAATATAGTGCACTTGACCTTTCCCCAAACATCTATGTCCTAGAACACATGGTTCTCTACAAGTGAAACAAAGCTTTTTCCTTCGTAATTCACTCCTAGTCTCTTCATCTACCTTCTTTTTTGCCACATTTATCACATCTTTTGGTGGTAGTGTTGGAAAAGTTTTTTTCTAAAAATTTCCCTTATGTTGCCAAAGATTTGGGGGTTTTTGATTAATGATTGGTTTCACAGGCATGCAAGTTTCAAGTTGCAAGCTTCTTTTGATAGCTTCCTGTAAAGTTGAGGGTGAGAAAGCCTTAACCAAACCCTTAACGAAATCTTCCAAACCATTAAGAAAAAGATAAACAATCCTCTTTTCACTCATATTAGGTACCATAACAACCACTTTTTGAAACTCTTCTATATACTCATTAACTGATTTGGTTTGCTCCAATTTTGACAATTCTTTAAAATACTCTTCATCATCCTTGAGGTCAAATCTATGTATCACTCTTTGACTGAAATCATCAAATGTAGTTACCTGATCATGACCTTGAGTAGTCATTCCATGATACCACCACTCATAGGTTGCATCTTCCAAGTGTAGACTTGCAAATTGAACAACATCACTCTCCTTCATAGGGTTAAGTGTGAAGAAGGTCTGTCATTTTTGTAGCCATGCTCTAGCTGAAATTTTATTTGTTCCATCAAAAGTAGGTGCTGTGAACTTTTTTATTTTATTTTTGAGCTCTCTTCCACTTATGTCATGTTTCCTCCTATACTCTTTCTTGAGCATCAAAGTGTTCATCATATCCACATATTCTCTAAAAGGAACCGAATTGCAAAATTCAGCATCTAAGCCATTGTAAGTAGCTCTTAATGCAATCAAGTTACCTGTAACCTCTTCCACCGAATTAAGGGCTGGATTTGCTACTGGTGGCTCATCTGCATATAGAAAAATAGTTTTTGTTGATTTAGAGGGTGTGGGTTTTAGATTTCTTGGCTCCTTTGAAGTGCTTCCTTTCTCATTAGTAGATGCAACTCCTTGCAATTTTTCTGTCAATATTCGCAAAGCGTCTCTAGTTTCTGCCAAACTATCCACTGTTTGCTTTTGAGTATTCTGTATGTCTTGGAAGAATTTCTTTGCCATCTTATCTGGGTCAACCATACTTTTTCCTTCCTTGGATTTTGTACTTTAAATTTTAACTGGAGGTTTGATCAAAATTTCTTTATTCTTTTCTCGCTATGAATATCTCTTTTCTCTTTCACTTAGTTGCACGCAAACTTCTACAAACCCTCAGGCTGGCAAGATCATAGCTTTGATACCATTGAAATGTCTCCTTTCTGATTTTAATGACATTTAAAGCCTCTAATCAGATATTTAAAATCAAACAACCAATATTTCAAAGATCCACCAATTTCTTAATAAAACCCAAATTGGGTATGCTTGAAATAGTGCCAAAAACTTCACAACTTCACATATTATGGAATGAACTAAAAGAGGTGTAAAAATTTTATTGAATATCAAAGAGAACTACATAGCTTTATCCTGTTACACAAGTTGATCCAACATCTGAGATAAATCAAGGGGAAGCATCAAAGGATCAAGAATGTTCCAAGTCGGCCCCTGCTCAGAGGCCCATTTAGCTAGACAATCAGCCACACCGTTCCACTCACGAGGGATATGCATAAAGGAAATAGAATCCAGAGAATTGCATAAGTGAATGATTTGCTAAATAACCAGAGCCAAATGCCAATCCACATGCACAAGGTTTCGATTATGCAATAAGTTCACAACCACCTGCAAGTCAGTCTCACAGAGGATTCTTTTCCAGCCACGTAGACAACATTGTTCCACTACAACCAAGATAGCTAGGGCTTCCATGAGGTTATTAGTATAGTAACCCTTGTAAGTAGAAAACATAAACTAGATATTACCAGAACTATCACGCCCAACTCCCCAAATACCAGTTGGACTAGGATTTCCTCAAGAAGAACCATCAGTGTTGATTTTAAGAGTGCCCACCTTAGGAGGAGACCAACATCCCTGACGATTAACTCGTTGAGGGTGTTGGTTAGCTCGATTCCCAAAGTGGGTGTGGGGGATTGAGGGAGAAGAACCCTGAAGAGGAAAGGAGAGGCGAGAGTAAATACCAACATCAATAGGATCCAAACCCCCACTGATGTCACATTTAGCAAGGAGTGTTTCCTGAAGAGAATTAACAATTCTCCCCCACAAGTGCTTGATCTCAAACTGCAAATCATGAAAGATACTTCTATTCCTCTCAAGCCAAACATGCCATAAAATAAGGGAAGGGCCGATAGTCCAAGCAACTTGAAGAAAAGAAGTCTTGGAAGGGGAATGGCCCAAATGGTCCTAGAATTCAGACAAAGAGGACACATGCTAGCACGTGCATCCCCACACACTCCACCAGAGGTGCCAAATTTTTTTGGCAAAGGGGCACTGGAAAAAAAGGTGAGATATAGTCTCTTCACTATTGCAACAGAGAACAAAGAGGGAAGGCCCTTGGAAGCCTCTCTTACAGAGATTATCCCAAGTGAGACAACGATTGTAAACCAAAATCCAAAGGAAAAAGTTACACTTAGGCCATGAAAAACTATTCCAAACTTTCTTCCACCAAGAGACCTCCACCTCACCAAAAAGTAGCTTTGTCAGTGCAAGGTACTCAAAAAAAATAGAATACTTTCCAGAAGAAGCACCTCCCCAAGCCAAAACATCAGGTTCCTGCAACGAGCTGCACTCCCTAGAAGCCAATATTTGAGATAATTCTAGCCGAGCTCCCAGTGAGCCAACCAGAGGCCAATCAGAAGAATGCTTCCATCTATAACCCACAGCAAGGCCCAGGTTAAAAGCCTCCTTATAATGAGCCACCTTATTCCATCCAGCAGAAAGGAAAGAATCACAAAGATCTTGCAAGTGAGGATGAGACGAAAGGAGAGGAGGATGCCCATTCCAAGAATCACTCCAAAATAGAGCCTCAGTGCCTCTGTTGTAGATCCAAAATAAACTTCTCTACACCAGGTGAGCACCAATCTTGAGGGTATGCCACACCATAGAGCCTCTTCCCTCAAGAGAAAACCTGGAAACTTCTGAAGGTTCAACACTAGGTAAATACTTGTGTGATAGGATACGGGCCCAAAGTTGAGACTGACTAGTACACCAACACCAATAGAGCTTGGCAGAAAGAGCTTGACTGCACAAGATAGCAGATCGAAGGCCAAGGCCTCCTTCCTTTTTTGGCCTACAAATAGTATCCCAATTGATGAGGCTCCATTTGGTATGTTGTAAATTGCCACTCCAAAGAAATTGGCGAGAGAGGGCATCAAATTCTTTAAGAAAATACATCAGGGCAGCCTGAACCATGCTTTTGTATATTCGAAGAGCTTGAATTACAGATTGAAGGAGTGTCACCCTACCAATAGTAGAAAGCCACCTGTGAGTCCAATTATTGACCCGTTGACAAAGTTTGTCAAGCAAGCTTTGCCAGAATAGCCTAGGCTATCTACCCACCACAATAGGGACCCCCAAGTAAGTCAGAGGGAGAGACGCAATCTAAACTCTCAAGATATTAGCAATCCTCTATTGGATTGGCTCAGAAGTGTTGAAGAAAAAAATAGAGGACTTGTGGTTATTAATTTTCTGCCCAGAGACAACCAAATAAGAATCCAAGGTGAACCGAAAGGCTTTAGCTTCCCAAATTTGAGCTCTCCCAGCAAGGGTAGTATCATCAACAAACTGAAGGTGAGAAAGAGTAGGCAAACCATTTCCCCATTGCCATCCTTGAATCAAATTTTGGGAAACATGAAACTTGATAAGTTGACCAAGTCCCTCAGCCATAATGATAAACAAATAAGGTGAGATGGGATCTCCCTGACGAAGACCTCTAGAAGCCCCAAAAAGCTATGTCGGTTCACCATTAAGAAGGACCGAGAAGGAAGGAGTAGTAACACAGCTAAAAACCCATCTAACCCAATCTTGACTGAAGCCAAAAGCAAGAAGAACTTTCCACAAAAAATCCCAATTGACTCTGTCATAAGCCTTAGCCATATCAAGCTTAATAAACATTGCACGTTCCTTGGAAGTACACATAGAGTGAACAGCTTCAGAAGCAATAACCACCCCATCCAAAATTTGTTTTCTTGCCAAAAAACCCCCTTGTTCCTTAGAGATAACCATAGGAAGGAAAACTTTAAGCCTCTCTGCTAAGAGCTTAGTGATGATTTTATAGACCACATTACAAAGAGCAATGGGCCTAAAAAAGTCCAGCTAATTAGCCTCTTCCTTTTTCAGAATAAGGACTAAGAAAGTAGCATTCAAGGCTCGAAGCATTTCTTTGTTGGAAAAGGACTCCTAAACCACATCCAAAAGGTCATGATTGATAATATCCCAAAATTATTGAAAGAATTCAACAGGGAAACCATCCGGCCCCGGAGCTTTGCCCTTCCGCAAGCTAAAGACCACCCCCTCCAATTCAGACATAGTAATTGGCCTCATAAGAGAATCATTCATCTCCCTGGTCACAACTGAGGGAATACAAGACAAGATAGTATTCTCCTCAATCTCTGGTGGAGGTAAATCATTTGAGAAAAGGGCTAAGTAAAATTGAATAGCTTCCTTGGAAATAGCTTGAGAAGAAGTCAGACGCATCCCATCAGAAGTAACAAGAGAAGAAATGTAACTCCTGTCACATCGAGCTTGCACAGATTTATGGAAAAATGCAGTGTTCTTGTCCCCTTACTGAAGCCATTCAACTCAAGCCTTCTATTTCCAATAGATTTCTTCTCTAAGATCCCACTCAGCTAAATCAGCAGAAGCTTGGGATTCTGCAATGCCAAGAGCTTTTGAAAAACCCAGATCTCGAATCTGCCTGGTAATAACATCAAGGCGATCCTGAGCCCTCTTCTTCATAATATGGAGATTACCAAAACAATTCTAGTTCCAATGCTTCAACTTCCTTTTAACAAATTGAAGTTTCTTAGAGAAGGAGAACATAGTAGTGTCATAGGCAGGGCCTCCCTGTCTCCACCAGTGAGCCATTATGTCATGAAGAGAAGAATCTTGAAGCCACATTAGCTGGAACTTAAAAGGAGGGTTCTTGGGGACAACAACATAACTAGCTATGAGCTTAATAGGCCAGTGGTAAGAACCTCTCCAATCAAGAATTTCAGAAGAGAGCGAAAGAGAACCAAAATTCCAAAAGCAAGAAAAAAGGAACCTGTCCAAGCATTCTGAGATAGCATCATTACCAACTCTTTGATTGTTCCAAGTAAAGAGCCCATTGAGAGGTTTGACATCAGAGAGATGTAAAAGATCAATATTTTTTCGAAGAAGCTCAGAAGAAGGACCCAAGTGAGCTAGCCCACCCCTCTTCTCCTCTAAACTGAGAATAGAGTTGAAGTCTCCAGCCACAATCCAAGGTAAGAAAGGATGACAGCTTCTGACATGCTTAATATGATCCCAGAGCTTAGACTTGCCAGGGAGATCAATAGGAGCATACACATTAGTAACAAGAATCATCTCACCAGTCTCTAGAGAGGATGCAACCATTGAAAGAGCCGAGAAGCAAGAAACCCAATAAAGTGGCGTAACTTTCCTAGGATCCCAGCTAATGGCAAGACCACCAGAGCTCCCCAAAGCACCAATACACTGACATTTTCCTAGAAACCAAATGTTAGGAGCACATCTAAACATGGAGTCCACTGAAAGCTTAGTCTCCTGGATACAAAGGATATCCGAAGAATGCTCAACCACAAGATCGTGAATAGCTTTTTGTCTGAGGATGCTATTCAACCCCCTCACATTCCATGAGAGAATAATCATTGAATAGAGTGGGGAAAATGCTCATCCAAGGGCTTGACAACCCCAGACTCTACCAATAAATCGCCTGTAAGTTTAATTTTTTCCTGATCCGGCTTTCGCCCAACTCTTGAGGGATTAGTAAAAGAGAATTTTTGAAATGGTTTTTGCATCAGGCCCAAAGCAAGAGAAGATCCCTTTCCTTTACCAGAGGCAAACACATCTTTAACCAAATTTGCCAGAAAAACATCATCCTTTTTCGGTGGAGCAGGAGAAACCACAAGGGCACCAGACTCAGGGCCAATAGAAGTCTCCGGCATATGCTGAACTACAACATCCTGGTTGCTAGTAAGAGTAGAATTGCTCCCCTCTAAACCAGTAGATGCACCCTGAGCCTCTATAGGAATACGTTCTTCTATAGCCATATTGTCAAGAACCTCAAAATGATTAAACCCTAAGTCGACTTGCCGATCTAGCTGAGATCATTTTTGACCCTGCCCCTTAGCACGATTTCGAGCTGGGATAAAACCATCCTTATTAGGACTAGTAGAACTGGAGGGCCCTGGCCCCTGACTTGAATTGTTCATATGAGCTTTCCCTGTATCTGCACTATCAAACTGAGCATTTCCTTTTCCACTAACATTTGGATCATTCCCCTTTCCATCATTAGCCATCCGTGGGCCAGAAAACCCAACAGGGGTACCATTGCCTTTGGAGGCTTGAGGACATTGACGCTGTAAATGACCATACACATGACAAAGGCAGCAACAAAATGGAATAGATTCATAGTCTAGCTGTTGGAGCCAAGAAGAAGAGCCAAGAAAAATTTCTAGAGAATTTGGCAAAGGATTATTTAAATCAATTTCAACACAAATATGGGCATAGGAAATAACCTTTTTGTCCAGAGATTGGCGGGCTATAGAAATTGACTTTCCGAGCATAGTGGCAATCTATCGCAAGATATCCTCACGCCAGAACTCCAAAGGAAGTCGCAGCAGGAGGACCCAAATAGGAACTCGAGAAGGAAGATCCTTAGCGGAATTGAACCCCGGATGCTAAGGTTTGATAAAAAGACTTACTCTATCATAAAAATATGGGCCTCCCTCAAAGACCTGGTTTCGATCTGACATGCAAGAGAAATTCACCAAAAAGTAGCTATTCCCAGCCAACATAATGTCCATATCACCTTCCACTTGCCAGGAACGACGAATCCAAGCTTCCAAAGCTGCCAGGGAAATCCGAATACCAAGAAACTTGCATATCAATGCATGTGTGGCCAAATAGTCCACATCCTCCATTACCGCTTCTAGAGGAATAACCAGCACAGGCCGATCCTGGCTACGCAAAAAACAACCATTAACTTTATTGAACTTTTGGTGCTCGCTAACATAAAGTGGCTCCTTCTCCTGTGACCGTGCCCCGAGAGAAGAACCATCACAACCAGAGGCTCCAGCAAGAATGAGACTTGTGGAAACCCCACTCACAGCCATAATAGCCAGGTAGGCAAACTTTGAAAAAAAAACTCTTAAAATTTGTTTGCCACAATAAACACAAACCCTGCACAACAATAATCGTTCAATAGTGAAGCCACAAAAGGTCTCACCAGATAGAAGAGAAATGGGGCGCTCTCACATATTATTAATAAATCTAAAAGTAAATATTTTTACAGAAATTTCACCAGCATAACAGCCTGCAAAATGACATTTCTATATCTATATAGATTTTACACAACAGCTCCCAAATGGAGGACAAAAAAATGCTCATCGGGCTCTTGAAAACAACACAAAATAATCTGAAAACACAGAAAAACACTAATAATCTATCATAGAAGTATAACCATGACCCAAAACATATATTCAGCTCTATTTTAATATCTAAATGTCTGAAATATAGCAGCAACCCAAACTGATATGAAATACTCAACCGGAAACACCAAATTCTTACAAAAAAACACACTCGAAAACTCACAAATTTGTACTGTTCAGCACAAGGGAAAACTCTGCATGAGCAAATATTATTATGTTTAATTATTTGAAAAGGGGACATGACATAAGTATATGGATAATCCATGACCATTTGCAATTTCTATAATCATCTAATA